>JABWTJ010000383.1:41207-641207 GCA_016801875.1 Solanum sitiens
AAAATTTTGGACATCCGTCAAGACGTTGGCTATGCATCCGGTTGGCCCTGACGTCAATTCCGACCCATTTTGAAGGTCAAAATAGCCCCGAAGAGCGCATACCCCCATTTCGACGATTTTTCGTGTGCTATAGCACACCATTTTTTGGGTGATACGGATCCCGATGTCAAAAGTGCCAAAAAAATTTGTGGACGTTCGTCAAGACGTTGGCTATGCATCCGGTTGGCCCTGACGGCCATTCCGACCAATTTTGAAGGTCAAAATAGCGCCGAAGCACGCGTACCCCATTTCGACGATTTTTCGTGTGCTATAGCACACCCATTTTTGGGTGATCCGGATCCCTACGTCAAAAGTGCCAAAAAAATTTTGTGGATGTCCGTCAAGACCTTGGCTATGCATCCGGTTGGCCCTCACGGCCATTCCGACCCATTTTCAAGGTCAAAATAGCCCTGAAGCGCGCATACCCCCATTTCGATGATTTTTCGTGTGCTATAGCACACCATTTTTTGGGTGATGCGGATCCCGACGTCAAAAGTGCCAAATTTTTTTGTGGGCATCCGTCAAGACTTTGGCTATGCATCTGGTTTGCCCTCACGGCCATTCCGACCCATTTTCAAGGTCAAAATAGCCCCGAAGCGCGCATACCTCATTTTGACGATTTTTCATGTGCTTTTTTAGGAGATCCGGATCCCGACGTCAAAAGTGCCAAAATTTTTTGTGGACGTCCTTCAAGTCCTTTGCTATGTATCCGGTTGGCCCTCACGGCCATTCTGACCCATTTTCAAGGTCAAAATAGCCCCGAAGCGCGCATACCCCCATTTCGATGATTTTTCGTGTGCTATAGCACACCATTTTTGGTGATCCGGATCCCGATGTCAAAAGTGCCGAAAAAATTTGTGGACGTCCATCAAGACCCTTGCTATGCATCCGGTTGGCCATCACGGCCATTCCGACCCATTTTGAAGGTCAAAATAGCCCCAAAGTGTGCATACCCCCATTTCGACGATTTTTCGGATGCTATAGCACACCATTTTTTGGGTGATCGTATCCCGATGTAAAAAGTGCCAAAAAATTTGTGGACACCCGTCAAGACCTTGGCTATGCATCCGGTTGGCCTCACGGCCATTCCGACCCATTTACAAGGTCAATATAGTCCCGAAGCGCGCATACCCCCATTTTGACGATTTTTCGTGTGCTATTGCACACCATTTTTTGGGTGATCCGGATCCCGACGTCAAAAGTGCCAAAAAATTTTGTGGATGTCCATCAAGACCTTGGCTATGCATCCGGTTGGCCCTCACGGCCATTTCGACCCATTTTCAAGGTCAATAGAGCCCCAAAATGCGCATACCCCCATTTCGACGATTTTTTGTGTGCTATAGCACACCATTTTTTGGGTAATCCGGATCCCGACGTCAAAAGTGCCAAACATTTTTGTGGACGTCCTTCAAGTCCTTTGCTATGTATCCGGTTGGCCCTCACGGCCATTCTGACCCATTTTCAAGGTCAAAATAGCCCCGAAGCGCGCATACCCCCATTTCGATGATTTTTCGTGTGCCATAGCACACCATTTTTGGTGATCCGGATCCCGATGTCAAAAGTGCCGAAACAATTTGTGGACGTCCATCAAGACCCCCGACCCATTTTCAAGGTCAAAATAGCCCCGAAGTGCGCATACCCCCATTTCGACGATTTTTCGGATGCTATAGCACACCATTTTTTGGGTGATCCGTATCCCGATGTAAAAAGTGCCAAAAAATTTGTGGACACCCGTCAAGACCTTGGCTATGCATCCGGTTGGCCTCACGGCCATTCCGACCCATTTACAAGGTCAATATAGTCCCGAAGCGCGCATACCCCCATTTTGACGATTTTTCTTGTGCTATTGCACACCATTTTTTGGGTGATCCGGATCCCGACGTCAAAAGTGACAAAAAATTTTGTGGATGTCCATCAAGACCTTGGCTATGCATCCGGTTGGCCCTCACGGCCATTTCGACCCATTTTCTAGGTCAAAATAGCCCCAAAATGTGCATACCCCCATTTCGACGATTTTTTGTGTGCTATAGCACACCATTTTTTGGGTGATCCAGATCCCGACGTCAAAAGTGCCAAAAATTTTTGTGGACGTTTGTGAAGACCTTGGCTATGCATCCGGTTGGCCCTCACGGCCATTCCGACCCATTTTCAAGGTTAAAATAGCCCCGAAGCGCGCATACCCCCATTTCGACAATTTTTTGTGTGCTATAGCACACCATTTTTTGGGTGATCCGAATCCCGATGTCAAAAGTGCCAAAAAAAATTATGGACGTCCGTCAAGACCTTGGCTATGCATCCGATTGGCCCTCACGGCCATTCCGACCCATTTACAAGGTCAAAATAGCCCCGAAGCGCGCTTACCCCCATTTCGATAATTTTTCGTGTGCTATAGCACATCAGTTTTTGGGTGATCCGGATCCCGACGTCAAAAGTGCCAAAAAATTTTGTGGACGTCCGTCAAGACCTTGGCTATGCATTCGGTTGGCCCTCACGGCCATTCCGACCCATTTTCAAGGTAAAAATAGCCCCAAAGCGCGCATACCCCCCTTTTTGACGATTTTTCGTGTGCTATAGCACACCATTTTTTGGGGGATCCAGATCCCGACGTCAAAAGTGCCAAAAAAATTTGTGGACGTCCGTCAAGACCTTGGATATGCATACGTTGGCCCTCACGGCCATTCCGACCCATTTTCAATGTCAAAATAGCCCTGAAGCGCGCATACCCCCATTTCGATGATTTTTCGTGTGCTATAGCACACCATTTTTTGGGTGATCCGGATCCCGACGTCAAAAGTGCCAAAAATTTTTGTGGACATCCGTCAAGACCTTGGCTATGCCTACGGTTGACTCTCACGGCCATTCCGACCCATTTTCAAGGTCAAAATAGCCCCGAAGCGCGCATACCCCCATTTCGATGATTTTTCGTGTGCTTTTTTAGGTGATCTGGATCCCGACGTCAAAAGTGCCAAAAAATTTTGTGGACGTCCGTCAAGACCTTTGCTATGCATCCGATTGGCCCTCACGGCGATTCCGACCCATTTTCAAGGTCAAAATAGCCCCAAAGCGTGCATACCCCCATTTCGACGATTTTTCGTGTGCTATAGCACACCATTTTTTGGGTGATCCGGATCCCGACGTCAAAAAGTGTCAATTTTTTTTGGGACGTCCGTCAAGTACCCTGGCGATGCATCCGATTGGCCATAACGGCCCATTCGACCCCATTTTCCAAGTAAAATAGCCATGAAGTGCGCATACCACAATTTCAACGATTTTTCGTGTGCTATAGCATACCATTTTTTGGGTGATCTGGATCCCGACGTCAAAAGTGCCAAACATTTTTGTGGACGTCCGTCAAGACCTTGGCTATGCATTCGGTTGGCCCTCACGGCCATTCCGACCCATTTTCAAGGTCAAAATTGCCCCAAAATGCGCATACCCCCATTTCGACGATTTTTCATGTGCTCACATCATTTTTTGGGTGATCCAGATCCCGACGTCAAAAGTGCCAAACAATTTTGTGGACGTCCGTCAAGACCTTGGCTATGTATCCGGTTGGCCCCTCACGGCCATTCCGACCCTTTTTCAAGGTCAAAATAGCCCTGAAGCGCGCATAGCCCCATTGTGATGACTGTTTGTGAGATATAGCACACCTTTTTTTGGGTGATCCGTATCCCGACGTCAAAAGTGCCAAAAAAATTTGTGACGTCCTTCAAGACCTTGGCTATGCATCCGGTTGGCCCTCACGGCCATTCCGACCCATTTTCAAGGTCAAAATAGCCCCGAAGCGCGCATACCCCCATTTCGATGATTTTTCGTGTGCTATAGCACACTATTTTTGGTGATCCGGATCCCGACGTCAAAAGTGCCAAATAATTTTGTGGACGTCCATCAAGACCCTTGCTATGCATCCGGTTGACCCACACGGCCATTCCGATCCATTTTCAAGGTCAAAATTGCCCCGAAGCGCGCATACCCTTATTTCGACGACCATTTTTTGGGTGATTCGGATCCCGATGTAAAAAGTGCCAAATAAATTTGTGGACGTCCGTCAAGAGCTTGGCTATGCATCCGGTTGGCCTCACGGTCATTCCGACCCATTTACAAGGTCAAAATAGCCCTGAAGCGTGCATACCCCCATTTTGACGATTTTTTGTGTGCTATTGCACACCATTTTTTGGGTGATCCGAATCCCGATGTCAAAAGTGCCAAATATTTTTGTGGACATCCGTCAAGACCTTGGCTATGCATACGGTTGACTCTCACAGCCATTCCGACCCATTTTCAAGGTTAAAATAGCCCCGAAGCGCGCATACCCCCATTTCGATGATTTTTCGTGTGTTTTATAGGTAATCTGGATCTCAACGTCAAAAGTGCCAAAAATTTTTGTGGACGTCCGTCAAGACCTTTGCTATGCATCCGGTTGGCCCTCACGGCGATTTCGACTCATGTTCGAGGTCAAAATAGCCCTGAAACGTGCATACCCCCATTTCGATGATTTTTCGTGTGCTATAGCACATCATTTTTTGGGTGATCCGAATCCCGACGTCAAAAGTGCCAAAAAATTTTGTGGACGTCCGTCAAGACCTTGGCTATGCATCCGGTTGGGCCTCACGGTCATTAGGACCCATTTTAAAGGTCAAAATAGCCCCGAAGTGCGCATACCCCTATTTCGACGATTTGTTGGGTGCTTTTTTGGGTGATCTGGATCCCAATGTCGAAAATGCCACAAATTTTTGTGGACGTCCGTGAAGACCTTGGCTATGCATCCGGTTGGCCCTCACGGCCATTCCGACCCATTTTCAAGGGGCAAAAATAGCCCCGAAGCGCGCATATACCCTAACCCCATTTTCGAATTTTTTGATGTCTATAGCACACCAATTTTTTGGGGTGAATTCCGAATCCCTATGTCAAAAGTTCAAAAAAACTTTGTGTACGGATCCGTCAAGACCGTGTCTATGCATTCCTGTTGTCCTTCACGGCCATTCTGACCCATTTTTCAAGGTCAAAATAAGCGACCGAAGCGTGTCTACCCCATTTCGATGATTTTTCGTGTGCTATAGCACACCATTTTTTGGGTGATCCGGATCCCGACGTCAAAAGTGCCGAAATTTTTTGTGGACGTCCGTCAAGACCTTGGCTATGCATCTGATTGGCCCTCACGGCCATTCCAACCCATTTGCAAGGTCAAAATAGCCCTGAAGCGCGCATACCCCCATATCGACGATTATTCGTGTGCTATAGCACACTATTTTTTGGGTGATCTGGATCCCGATGTCAAAAGTGCCAAAAATTTTTGTGGACATCTGTCATGACCTTGGCTATGCATCCGGTTGGCCCTCACGGCCATTCCGACCCATTTTCAAGGTAAAAATAGCCCCGAAGCGCGCATATCCCCATTTTAACGATTTTTTGTGTGTTTTTTTGGGTGATCCGGATTCCGACGTCAAAAGTGCCAAAATATTTTGTGGACGTCCGTCAAGAACTTGGCTATGCATCCGATTGGCCCTCATGGCCATTACGACTCATTTTAAAGGTCAAAATAACCCCAAAGCGCGCATACCCCCATTTCAATGATTTTTCGTGTGCTTTAGCACACCATTTTTTGGGTGATCCGAATCCCGATGTCAAAAGTGCCAAATATTTTTGTGGACGTCCGTCAAGACCTTGGCTATGCATCCGATTGGCCCTCACGGCCATTCCAACCCATTTTCAGGGTCAAAATAGCCCCGAAGTGTGCATACCCCCATTTCGACGATTATTTATGTGCTATAGCACACCATTTTTTGGGTTATCCGGATCCCGACGTCAAAAGTGCCAAAAAATTTTGTGGACGTCTGTCAAGACCTTGATTATGCATCCGGTTGGTCCTCACGTCCATTCCGAACCATTTTCAATGTCAAAATTTCCCCGAAGCGCGCATACCCCCATTTCGACGATTTTTCTTGTGCTATAGCACACCATTTTTTGGGTCATCCGAATCCCGACGTCAAAAGTGCCAAACAATTTTGTGGAAGTCCGTCAAGACCTTGGCTATTCATCCGGTTGGGCCTCACGGTCATTCCGACCCATTTTAAAGGTCAAAATAGCTCCGAAGTGCGCATACCCCCATTTCGACGATTTTTCGTGTGCTTTTTTGGGCGTCGAAAGAGCCAAAAAAAATTATGGACGTCCCAAGACCTTGGCTATGCATCCGGTTGGCCCTCACGGCCATTTCGACCCATTTTCAAGGTAAAAATAGCCCCGAAGCGCGCATACCCCCATTTCGATGATTTTTCGTCTGCTTTTTTGGGTGATCCGGATCCCGACGTCAAAAGTGCTAAACAATTTTGTGGATGTCCGTCAATACCTTGGCTATGCATTCGGTTGGCCCTCACGGCTATTCCGACCCATTTTCAAGGTCAAAATAGCCCCAAAGCGCGCATACGCATATTTCGACGATTTTTCGTGTGCTATATCACACCATTTTTTGGGTGATCCAGATCCCAACGTCAAAAGTGCCAAAAAATTTTGTGGATGTCCGTAAAGACCTTGGCTATGCATCCGGTTGGCGCTCACGGCCATTCCGACCAATTTTCAAGGTCAAAATAGCCCCGAAGCGTGCATACCCTATTTCGATGATTTTTTGTGTGCTATAGCATACGTTTTTTTGGGTGATCCGAATCCCGAAGTCAAAAGTGCCAAAAATTTTTGTGGATGTCCGTCAAGACCATGGATATGCATCCGGTTTTCCCTCACGGCCATTCCGACCCATTTTCAAGGTCAAAATAGCCCCGAAGCGCGCATACCCCCATTTCGACGATTTTTCGTATGCTATAGCACACCATTTTTTGGGTGATCCGGATCCCGACGTTAAAAGTGCCAAAAAAAATTTTGTGGACGTCCGTCAAGACCTTGGCTATGCATCCGGTTGGCCCTCACGGCCATTCCGACCCATTTTCAAGGTCAAAATAGCCCCGAAGCGCGCATACCCCCATTTCGATGATTTTTCGTGTGCTATAGCACACCATTTTTTGGTTGATCCGGATGCCGATGTCAAAAGAGCCAAAAAATTTTGTGGACGTCCGTCAAGACCTTTCCTATGCATCCGGTTGGCCCTCACATCCATTCCAACCTATTTTCAAGGTCAAAATATCCCCGAAGCGCGCATAGCCCATTTCGACGATTTTTCGTGTGTTATAGCACAACATTTTTTGGGTGATCCGGATCCCGATGTCAAAAGTGCCATATCTTTTTGTGTACGTCCGTCAAGACCTTGGATATGCATCCGGTTGGCCCTCACTGCCATTCCGACCCATTTTCAAGGTCAAAATAGTCCCGAACCGCGCATACCCCAATTTCACCGATTTTTCGTGTGCTATAGCACACCATTTTTTGGGTGATCCGGAGCCCAACGTCGAAAGTGCCAAAAAATTTTATGGACGTCCGTCAAAACCTTGGCTATGCATCCGGTTGGCCCTCACGGCCATTCCGACCCATTTTCAAGGTTAAAATAGCCCCGAAGCGCGCATACGCACATTTCGATGATTTTTCATGTGCTATAGAACACCATTTTTTGGGTGATCCGGATAACGACGTCAAAAGTGCCAAAAAATATTGTAAACGTCCGTCAAGACCTTGTCTATGCATCCGATTGGCCCTCACGCCATTCCGACCCATTTTCAAGGTCAAAATAGCCTCGAAGCGCGCCATACCCCCATTTCAACAATTTTTTGTGTGCCTCTACACACCATTTTTAGGTGATCCCGATACGATGTCAAAAGTGCCAAATATTTTTCGTGGTCACGTACGTCAAGACTTTGGCTATGCATCGGTTGGCCCCTCACGGCCATTTAGACCCATGTTCAAGGTAAAAATAGCCCCGAATGCGCGCATACCCCCCATTTCGACGTTTTTTCGTTGTGCTATTAGCATACAATTTTTTGGGTGATCCGGATCTCGACCTCAAAAGTGACAAACAAAATTATTGGACGTCCGTCAAGACCTTGTCTATGCATCCGGTTGGCCCTCACGTCCATTCCGACCCATTTGCAAGGTCAAAATAGCCCCGAAGCGCGCATACCCCCATTTCGATGATTTTTTGTGTGCTATAGCACACCATTTTTTGGGTGATCCGGATCCCCACGTCAAAAGTGCCAACAATTTTTGTGGACATCCGTCAAGACCTTGGCTATGCATCCGGTTGTCCCTCACTGCCATTCCAACCCATTTTAAAAGTCAAAATAGCCCCGAAACGCGCATACCCCCATTTCAATGATTTTTCGTGTGCTTTAGCACACCATTTTTTGGGTGATCCGAATCCCGATGTCAAAAGTGCCAAATATTTTTGTGGACGTCCGTCAAGACCTTGGCTATGCATCCGATTGGCCCTCACGGCCATTCCAACCCATTTTCAGGGTCAAAATAGCCCCGAAGTGTGCATACCCCCATTTCGACGATTATTTATATGCTATAGCACACCATTTTTTGGGTTATCCGGATCCCGACGTCAAAAGTGCCAAAAAATTTTGTGGACGTCTGTCAAGACCTTGATTATGCATCCGGTTGGTCCTCACGTCCATTCCGAACCATTTTCAATGTCAAAATTTCCCCGAAGCGCGCATACCCCCATTTCGACGATTTTTTTTGTGCTATAGCACACCATTTTTTGGGTCATCCGAATCCCGACGTCAAAAGTGCCAAACAATTTTGTGGACGTCCGTCAAGACCTTGGCTATTCATCCGGTTGGGCCTCACGGTCATTCCGACCCATTTTAAAGGTCAAAATAGCTCCGAAGTGCGCATACCCCCATTTCGACGATTTTTCGTGTGCTTTTTTGGGCGTCGAAAGAGCCAAAAAAAATTATGGACGTCCCAAGACCTTGGCTATGCATCCGGTTGGCCCTCACGGCCATTTCGACCCATTTTCAAGGTAAAAATAGCCCCGAAGCGCGCATACCCCCATTTCGATGATTTTTCGTCTGCTTTTTTGGGTGATCCGGATCCCGACGTCAAAAGTGCTAAACAATTTTGTGGATGTCCGTCAATACCTTGGCTATGCATTCGGTTGGCCCTCACGGCTATTCCGACCCATTTTCAAGGTCAAAATAGCCCCAAAGCGCGCATACGCATATTTCGACGATTTTTCGTGTGCTATATCACACCATTTTTTGGGTGATCCAGATCCCAACGTCAAAAGTGCCAAAAAATTTTGTGGATGTCCGTAAAGACCTTGGCTATGCATCCGGTTGGCCCTCACGGCCATTCCGACCAATTTTCAAGGTCAAAATAGCCCCGAAGCGCGCATACCCTATTTCGATGATTTTTTGTGTGCTATAGCATACGTTTTTTTGGGTGATCCGAATCCCGAAGTCAAAAGTGCCAAAAATTTTTGTGGATGTCCGTCAAGACCATGGATATGCATCCGGTTTTCCCTCACGGCCATTCCGACCCATTTTCAAGGTCAAAATAGCCCCGAAGCGCGCATACCCCCATTTCGACGATTTTTCGTATGCTATAGCACACCATTTTTTGGGTGATCCGGATCCCGACGTTAAAAGTGCCAAAAAAAATTTTGTGGACGTCCGTCAAGACCTTGGCTATGCATCCGGTTGGCCCTCACGGCCATTCCGACCCATTTTCAAGGTCAAAATAGCCCCGAAGCGCGCATACCCCCATTTCGATGATTTTTCGTGTGCTATAGCACACCATTTTTTGGTTGATCCGGATGCCGATGTCAAAAGAGCCAAAAAATTTTGTGGACGTCCGTCAAGACCTTTCCTATGCATCCGGTTGGCCCTCACATCCATTCCAACCTATTTTCAAGGTCAAAATATCCCCGAAGCGCGCATAGCCCATTTCGACGATTTTTCGTGTGTTATAGCACAACATTTTTTGGGTGATCCGGATCCCGATGTCAAAAGTGCCATATCTTTTTGTGTACGTCCGTCAAGACCTTGGATATGCATCCGGTTGGCCCTCACTGCCATTTCGACCCATTTTCAAGGTCAAAATAGTCCCGAACCGCGCATACCCCAATTTCACCGATTTTTCGTGTGCTATAGCACACCATTTTTTGGGTGATCCGGAGCCCAACGTCGAAAGTGCCAAAAAATTTTATGGACGTCCGTCAAAACCTTGGCTATGCATCCGGTTGGCCCTCACGGCCATTCCGACCCATTTTCAAGGTTAAAATAGCCCCGAAGCGCGCATACGCACATTTCGATGATTTTTCATGTGCTATAGAACACCATTTTTTGGGTGATCCGGATAACGACGTCAAAAGTGCCAAAAAATATTGTAAACGTCCGTCAAGACCTTGTCTATGCATCCGATTGGCCCTCACGCCATTCCGACCCATTTTCAAGGTCAAAATAGCCTCGAAGCGCGCATACCCCCATTTCAACAATTTTTGTGTGCTATAGCACACCATTTTTTAGGTGATCCGGATCACGATGTCAAAAGTGCCAAATATTTTTGTGGACGTCCGTCAAGACCTTGGCTATGCATCCGGTTGGCCCTCACGGCCATTTCGACCCATGTTCAAGGTAAAAATAGCCCCGAAGCGCGCATACCCCCATTTCGACGATTTTTCGTGTGCTATAGCATACCATTTTTTGGGTGATCCGGATCTCGACGTCAAAAGTGCCAACAAAATTTTTGGACGTCCGTCAAGACCTTGTCTATGCATCCGGTTGGCCCTCACGTCCATTCCGACCCATTTGCAAGGTCAAAATAGCCCCGAAGCGCGCATACCCCCATTTCGATGATTTTTTGTGTGCTATAGCACACCATTTTTTGGGTGATCCGGATCCCCACGTCAAAAGTGCCAACAATTTTTGTGGACATCCGTCAAGACTTTGGCTATGCATCCGGTTGTCCCTCACTGCCATTCCAACCCATTTTAAAAGTCAAAATAGCCCCGAAACGCGCATACCCCCATTTCAACTATTTTTGTGTGCTATAGCACACCATTTTTTGGTTGATCTGGATCCCGACGTCAAAAGTGCCAAAACTTTTTGTGGACGTCCGTCAAGACCTTGTCTATGCATCCGGTTGGCCCTCACGGCCATTCCGACCCATTTTTAAGGTCAAAATAGCCCCGAAGCGCGCATACCCCATTTTGACGATTTTTCGTTTGGGTGATCCGGATCCCAACATCAAAAGTGCCAAAAAATTTTGTGGACGTCCATCAAGACCTTGGCTATGCATTCGGTTGGCCCTCACAGCCATTCCAACCCATTTTCAAGGTCAAAATAGCCCCGAAGCACACATACCCCCATTTCGACGATTTTTCGTGTGCTTTTTTGGGTGATCGGGATCCCTACGTCGAAAGTGCCAAAACATTTTATGGACGTCCGTCAAGACCTTGGCTATGCATCCGGTTGGCACTCACGGCCATTCCGACCCATTTTCAAGGTCAAAATAGCCCCGAAGCGCGCATACGCATATTTTGATGATTTTTCATGTGCTATAGCACACCATTTTTTGGGTGATCTGGATACCGACGTCAAAAGCGCCAAAAAATATTGTGGACGTCCGTCAAGACCTTGTATATGCATCCGATTGGCCCTCACGCCATTCCGACCCATTTTCAAGGTTAAAATAGCCTCGAAGCGCGCATACCCCCATTTCGACAATTTTCGTGTGCTATAGCACACCATTTTTTGGGTGATCCGTATCACGATGTCAAAAGTGCCAAAAATTTTTGTGGACGTCCGTTCAAGACCTTGGCTATGCATCCGGTTGGCCCTCACGGCCATTTCGACCCCTGTTCAAGGTAAAAATAGCCCCGAAGCGCGCATACCCCCATTTCGACGATTTTTCGTGTGCTATAGCACACCATTTTTTGGGTGATCCGGATCCCGACGTCAAAAGTGCCAACAAAATTTTTGGACGTCCTTCAAGACCTTGGCTATGCATCCGGTTGGCCCTCACGTCCATTCCGACCCATTTGCAAGGTCAAAATAGCCCCGAAGCGCGCATACCCCCATTTCGACGATTTTTTGTGTGCTATAGCACACCATATTTTGGGTGATCTGGATCCCCACGTCAAAAGTGCCAACAATTTTTGTGGACGTCCGTCAAGACCTTGGCTATGCATCCGGTTGTCCCTCACGGCCATTCCAACCCATTTTAAAGGTCAAAATAGCCCCGAAACGCGCATACCCCCCATTTCAACTATTTTTGTGTGCTATAGCACACCATTTTTTGGGTGATCCGGATCCCGACGTCAAAAGTGCCAAAACTTTTTGTGGACGTCCGTAAAGACCTTGGCTATGCATCCGGTTGGCCCTCACGGCCATTCCGACTCATTTTCAAGGTCAAAATAGCCCCGAAGCGCGCATACCCCTATTTTGACGATTTTTCGTGTGCTATAGCACACCATTTTTTGGGTGATCCGGATCCCAACGTCAAAAGTGCCAAAAAATTTTGTGGACGTCCGTCAAGACCTTGGCTATGCATTCGGTTGGCCCTCACAGCCATTCCGACCCATTTTCAAGGTCAAAATAGCCCCGAAGCGCGCATACCCCCATTTTGACGATTTTTCGTGTGCTATATCACACCATTTTTTGGGTGATCCGGATCCCGACGTCAAAAGTATAGCACATGAAATATGACAAAATGGGGGGTTTACCTGCTTCAGAGCTCGTTTGTTCTTCATAATGATTCGTCTTGGCCGTCAAGGCCAACTGTCTCCATAGCTAACGTTTTAACAGATGTCCACAAACAAAATTAGCCAAAAAAGATGTCAAAATTTTGGATAACCAAAAAGGATCATGGACTATATAGCACATGAAAATCGACAAAATATGGACCTTAGCACACCAAGCCGGTAAAATATGGAGAGTTACCTACTTCAGGGCTTGTTTGACCTTCGAAATGAGTCATTTTGGCCGTCAGGTCCATCTTGCTCCATATCAAACGACTTAATGGACGTCTACGAAAAAATTAAGCAAAAAGAGACGTCTGAATTCTAAATCACCAAAAAAGATTGTGGACTATAGCAAACGAAAATCAGCAAAATGAGGGATTTACCTAATCTGGGCTCATTTAACCTTGAAATTGGTACGTTTTGGCCGTCAAGGCTGAATGTCTCCATAAATAACGTCTTAACGAACATTCACGAAAAATTTAGGTAAACAAGACGTCAAAATTCTAGATAAAAAAATCATGCACTATACCACACGAAAATCGGTAAAATCAAATATACCTTCTTCAGGGCTCGTTTGACCTTGAAAATGAGCAGTTTTTTATTTCAACGCCAACTGGATCCATAGGTAACGTCTTAAGGGACGTCCACAAAAAATATAGGCAAGAAAAATGTCGAAATTCAAAATCACCAAAAATCCATGAACTATAGCACACGAAAATAAAAAAATGGGGGGTTTACCTTCTTCGGGGCTAGTTTGACCGTCAAAATGGGGTGTTTTAGCAGTCAAGGCGAACTAGCTTCGCATCTAACATCTTAACGAATGTCCACAAAAGTTTTGAGCAAAAAAGACGTCAGAATTCTACAAAAAAATATTGTGAACTATATAGCACACGAAAATCGGTAAAATTAGGGGTTACCTTCTCCGAGGATCGTTTGACCTTCAAAATGGTCGTTTTGGCCGCCAAGGATAATAGGATCCATAAACAACATTTTAACAGATATCCACGAAAAATTTGGGCAAAAACAACATCGGAATTCCGGATCACTTAAAATCCATAGACTATAGTACACGAAAATCGGCAAAATGGGGTATGCCTCCTTCGAGGCTCGTTTGACCTTGAAAATGGATTGTTTTGGCCGTCATGGACAACTGTCCCCATAGCTAACGTCTTAACTGACGTCCACAAAAAATTTGGGAAAAAATGATGTAACAATTCCGGAATACCAAAAATCCATGTACTATAGCACATGAAATATGACAAAATGGGGGGTTTACCTGCTTCAGAGCTCGTTTGATCTTCATAATCATTCGTCTTGGCCATCAAGGCTAACTGTATCCATAGCTAACGTTTTAACAGATGTCCACAAAAAAATTAGCCAAAAAAGATGTCAAAATTTTGGATAACCAAAAAGGATCATGGAATATATAGCACATGAAAATCGACAAAATGAGGAGTTTACTTGCTTTGAGGATCGTCTGACTTTCTAAATGATTTGTTTTGGCCGTCAATCCCAACACGTTCCATAGAAAACGTCCTAACGGACGTCCACAAAAAATTTGAGCAAAAAATTCAATATTACAAAAAACCATGGACTATAGTACACGAAAATCAGCAAAATATGGTATACTTGATTCGGGGCTCGTTTGACCTTGATAATAGATCGTTTTGGTCATCAGGGCCAACTAGATTCATAGATAACGTCTTAACGGACGTCCACAAAATATTTGAGCAAAAAATACGTCAGAATTCCAGATCACAATAAATCCATGGATAGCACACAAAATTCAGCAAAATAAGGGGTTTAACTGCTTCGGGGCTCATTTGACCTTCAAAATATGTCGTTTTGGCCGTCTGGGTCAACTAGATTCATAGCTAACGTCTTAATAGGCGTTCAAAAAATATATTAGGGCAAAAATAATGTCGGAATTCATGATCACCAAAATAGATCGTGGACTATAGCATACAAAAATTGGAAAATGAGGGCTTACCTGCTCTGGGGCTTGTTTGACCTTCAAAATGGTCCATTTTGGTTGTCAGGGCCAATTGGATCCATAGATAACGTATTAACAGACGTCCATGAAATTTAAGCAATAACGAAGTCGGAATTCAGGATAATTTAAAATCCATGGGGCACACAAAAATCAATAAAATAGGGGGTACCTTTTTCAGGGCTCGTTTGATCTTCAAAATGAGTCATCTTGGCCGTCAAGGCCAACTGACTCCTTAACTAACGTTTTAACAAATGTCCACAAAACAATTAGGCAAAAAAGATGTCAAAATTCTAGATAACCAAAAAGGATCATGGATTATATAGCACACAAAAATCAACATAATGAGGAGTTTACTTGTTTTGGGGCTCGTTTGACCTTCTAAATGATTTGTTTTGGCCGTCTGTTCCAACAAGTTCCATAGATAACATCCTAACGGACGTCCACAAAAATTTTGAGCAAAAATAATGTCAAAATTCCATATCAACAAAAATCAATGAAATATAGTACACGAAAATAGACAAAATGTGGTATACCTGATTCGGGATTCGTTTGACCTTGAAAATAGGCCGTTTTGATCATCAAGGCCAACTGGATCCATATCTATCGTCTTAACGGACGTGCACGAAAAAATTGAGCAAAAATGATGTCAAAATTATGGATCACCAAAAATCCAAGGATACTACACGAAATTCAGCAAAATGGGGTATACCTGCTTTTGGGCTCTTTTGTCTTTGAAAGTCGGATGTTTCAACCGTCACGGCCAACTGACTACATAGATAACGTCTTAACAGACGTCCACGAAAAACTTGGGCAAAAAATACGTCGAAATTCCGGATCACCAAAAATCCATGGACTATAGGACACGAAAATGGGTAAAAATGGGGGGTTTACCTTCTTCAGAGCTCGTTTGACCTTCAAAATTTATGGTTTGGTCATTAGGGCCAACTGACTCCATAGCTAACGCATTAAATGACGTTTACAAAATATTTGAGCAAAAAAGAATTCGGATTTCTATATCATTAAAAAAGTTAATTGACTATAACACACAAAAATCGGCAAAAATGAGGGATTTACCTGCTCTAGGGCTCCTTTGACCTTCGAATTGGTCTGTTTTGGCCGTAAAGACAAATTGGCTCCACAAATAGCATCTTAACGGACGTCCACGAAAATTTTGGATAAAAAAGACTTCAGGATTCATAATCACAAAAAATACATGGACTATAATACATCAAAATTGGAAAAATATGGTATACCTGCTTCGGGACTTGTTTGACCTTGAAAATTAGTCGTTTTAGCCGTCAAACCCAACCAGCTCCGTAGCTAACGTCTTAACAGACGTCCACAAAAGTTTAGGCAAAAAAAGACGTAAGAATTCATGATCACCAAAAATCCATGGACTAAGCACACGAAAATAGGAAATATGAGGGGTTTACCAAATTTGGGGCTCGTTTGACCTTGAAAATTGACCGTTTTGGACGTTAGGGCCAACTGACTCCACACCTAACGTCTTATCATACATCCACTAAAACTTAGGAAAAAAACCATTGGAATTGTAGATCACCAAAAAATATTGTGGACTATAGCACACGAAAATTGGTAAAATTAGGGGTTTACATGCTTCGTAACCCATTTGACCTTGTAAATGGGTTGTTTTGGCTGTTAGGGTCAACTGACTCCATAGTTTACGTCTTAACGAACGTCCAAAAAAAATTTGGCAAAAAAAACGTCGAAATTCTGGATCACCAAAAATATGTGGACTATAGCACCAAAAATCGGTAAAATAGAGGGTTTACCTACTTCAGGTCTCATTTGACCTTCGAAATGTGACATTTTGGCCAACAGGTCCAATTGGCTTTATAGCTAACGTCTTAACGGACGACCACAAAAAAATTGGGCAAAACAGACGTCGAAATCCGATATCACCAAAAAATATTGTGGACTATAGCACACGAAAGTCGGTAAAATGAGGGATTTACCTCCTATGGGCTCGTTTAACCTTCAAATTGGTCCATTTTGGCCGTCAAGGCAAACTGGTTCCACAGATAACATCTTAAATGACGTCCACGAAAAATTTAGGCAATAAAGACATTAGAATTGCAGATCACAAAAAATCCATAGACTATAGTACACGAAAATTGGTAAAATAAGATATACCTGCTTTAGGCGCGTTTGACCTTTAAAATGGGTTGCTTTGTCTTTCAAGGCCAACTGGATCCATAGCTAACGTCTTAACGGACGTCCACAAAAAATTTGGACAAAAAAGACATCGGAATTCTGGATCACCAAAAATACATGGACTATAGCACACGAAAATTGGCAAATGGGGGGTTTGTCTGCATCTGGGCTCATTTGACCTTCAAAATGAGTTGTTTTGGCAGTGAGGGTCAACTAGCTCCACAGCTAACGTCTTAACGTCCGTCTAAAAAAAAATTTGGCAAAAAAAGACGTCAGATTTCTGGATTACCATAAAAGATTGTGGACTAAATAGCATACGAAAATCGGTAAAATAAAGGGTTTACCTGCTTTAGGGCTTGTTTGACCTTCTAAATGATCTATTTTGGCCTTCAGACCAACTAGTTCCATAGATAACGTCTTAACGGACATCCATAAAAATTTTGAGCAAAAAAATGTCAAAATTCCATATCAACAAAAGTCCATAGACTATAGACCACGAAAAACGGCAAAATGGGGTATAACTGATTCGGGCTTGTTTAACCTTGAAAATGAGTCATTTTAGCCATTAGGGCCAACTAGATCCATAACTAACGTCTTAACAGTCATTCACAAAATATATGGGCAAAATTGACTTCAGAATTCTGGATTACCAAAAATCCATGGACTAAAGCACACGAAAATTAGTAAAATGGGGGGTTTACCTGCTTCGAGGCTCGTTTGACCTTCAAAATGGGCTGTTTTGGCCGTCAGGGCCAACTGTTTTCATTGATAATGTCCAATGGACGTCCACAAAAAATTTGGGTAAAAATGATGTCGGAATTCTTGATCACCAAAAAAGATCATGGACTATATCACACAAAAATCGGCAAAATAAGGGGTTTACCAGCTCTGAGCTTGTTTGACCTTCAAAATGATCTATTTTGACCGTCAGGGTCAACTAGCTCCATCAGTAACGTCTGAACGGACGTCCACGGAAAATTTGAGCAAAAAAGTCGTCAGAATCCCTGATCACTGAAAATTCATGGACTATAGCACACAAAAATCAGCAAAAATGGAATATACCTACTTATGTGCTCGTTTAACCTTAAAAATGGGTCGTTTCGACCATCACGACCAACTTGCTCCATAGTTAAAGTTTTAACAAAGGTCTACTAAAAATTTGGGCGCAAAAGACATCAAAATTTTGGATCACCAAAAATTCATAGACTATAGCACACAAAAATTGATAAAATGGGAGTTTACCTTCTTTAGGGCTTGTTTTACCTTTAAAATTGGTTTTTTTGGCTGTCAGGGCCAACTGAATCCATAGCTAATGTATTAACGAACGTTTACAAAATATTTGAGAAAAATTATGTCAAAATTCTTGATCACCAAAAAAAATCGTGGACTATAGCACACAAAATCGGCAAAATGAGGAGTTTACCTGCTCTGGGCTTTTTTGACCTTCAAAATGATTTGTTTTGGCCGTCAGGGCCAACTAGCTCCATCATAACGTCTTAACGGACGTCCACAAAAAAATGGGCAAAAAAGACGTCAGAATCCCCGAGTACACGGAAATCAAGAAAATGGGGTATACCTGCTTCTGGGCTCATTTGACCTTGAAAATGAGTGGTTTTGACCACCACCCCTAACTGGCTCCACAGCTAACGTCATAACGAACGTCCACGAAAAAATTGGACAAAGAAGACATCAAAATTCCGGATCATTAAAATTCATGGACTATAGCACACGAAAATCGGCAAAATGGGGGCTTTACCTTCTTCAGGGCTCGTTTGACCTTCAAAATTGGTCGGTTTGGCCGTCAAGGTCAACTGACTCCATATCTAACGTATTAACGGACGTCTACAAAATATTTGGAAAAAAAGACGTCAGAATTCTATACCATTAAAAAAAATCATTGACTATAACACATAAAAATCGGTAAAATGAGAAGTTTACCTGCTCTGGGATCCTTCGACCTTCAAATTGGTCCGTTTTGGCAGTCAAGACAAACTGGCTCCACAGATAACGTCTTAACGGACGTCCACAAAAATTTTGGGCACAAAAGACGTCAGGATTCTGGATCACAAAAAATACAGGACTATAGTACATCAAAATCAGTAAAATGTGGTATACCTGCTTCGAGGCTCGTTTGACCTTAAAAATGGGTCATTTTGACCGTCAAGCCCAACTGGCTCCATAGCTAACGTCTTAACAGATGTCCACAAAAATTTAGGGAAAACAGACGTCATAATCAAGATCACCAAAAAATCCATGGACTAAGCACACGAAAATTGGCAAAATGAAGGTTTTACCTGATTTAGGGCTCGTTTGACCTTAAAAATTGACCGTTTTGATCGTCAGGGCCAACTAGCTCCATAGCTAACGTCTTAACAGACGTTTAGGGAAATTTTGGGCAAAAAAGACGTTGAAATTTTGTATCAACAAAAAATCATGGACTATAGTATACGAAACTCGGTAAAATAGGGTATACTTGCTTCGCAGTTTGTTTGACCTTGAAATGGGTTCTTTTGGCCGTCAGGGTCAACTGATTCCATTGCTAACGTCTTAACGAACGTCCATGAAAAATTTGGGCAAATAAGACGTCGAAATTTTGGATCACCAAAAAATCATGGACTATAACACACAAAAATCGATAAAATAAGGGTTTACCTGCTTCGGGGCTTGTTTCACCTTCAAAAGGGGTCGTTTTGATTGTTAGGGACAATTGGCTCCATACCTAGCGTCTTAACAGACGTCCATAAAATATTTAGGCAAAAAAGATGTTGAAATTGTTGATGACCAAAAAAGATCGTGGACTATAAAACACGAAATCGGCAAAATGAGGGGTTTACCTACTTCAATGCTCGTTTGACCTTCAAAATGGGATGTCGTCGTCAGGGTCAACTGTATCCATAGCTAACGTCTTAACGGATGTCCACAAAAAAATTGGGCAAAAAAGACGTCGGAATTTTGGATCACCAAAAAAGATCGTGGACTATAGCACACAAAAAAATAGAAAAATGAGAGATTTACCTACTCCGAGGCTCGTTTAACCTTCAAAAGGGTGCATTTTGGCCGTCAAGGACAACTAGCTCCATAGATAAAATCTTAACAGATGTTCACGAAAAATTTGGGCATAAAAGACGTTAGAATTCTGGATCACAAAATATTCATTGACTATAGTACACGAAAATAGATAAAATAGGGTATACCTACTTCGGGACTTTTTTGACTTTGAAAATGGGTTATTTTGGCTGTCAAGGCCAACTGGCTTCATAGCAAACGTCTTAATGGACGTCCATAAAAATTTGGGCAAAAAAGACGTTGGGATTCCGGATTACCAAAAATCCATGGACTATATAGCACACGAAGATTGACAAATGGGGAATTACCTATTTCGGGGCTATTTGTCCTTAAAATCGGTCATTTTGGCAGTCAAGACCAACTAACTCCATAGCTAACGTCTTAACGGACGTCCACATAAATTTTGAGCAAAAAAGACGTCTGAATTCTGGATCACCAAAAATTATTGTGGACTATAACACACGAAAATTGGCAAAATAAGGGGTTTTCTTGCTCTGGGATCATTTAACCTTCAAAATAGTCCGTTTTGGCCGTCAAGGCTATCTGGCTCCATAGATAACGTCTTAACGAACGTCCACGAAAACTTTTAGAAAAAACGACGTCAGAATTTTGGATCACCGAAAATCCATGCACTATAGTACATGAAAATCGACAAAATAAGGTATGCCTTTTTCGGGGCTTGTTTGACCTTGAAAATGGACCGTTTTGGCCATCAAGGCAAACTATATCCATAGCTAACGTCTTAACAAACGTCCATGAAAATTTTTGGAAAAAATGACGTAAGAATTCCAGATCACCAAAAATTCATGGACTATAGCACATGAAAATCAGCAAAATGGGGGGTTTACCTCTTTCAAGGTTTGTATGATCTTTAAAATGAGTTGTCTTGACCGTGAGGGCCAAAAGGCTCCATAGTTAACATCTTAACAGACGGCCACAAAAAAATTGGGCAAAAGAGACGTCGTAATTCTGGATAACCAAAAAAGATTGTGGATTATGTAGCACACTAATATCGGCAAAATGAGATTTACCTGCTTGGGCTTGTTTGACCTTCAAAATGGTCCATTTTGGCCGTCAGGGCCAACTGGTTCCATAAATAACGTCTTAACGAACGTCCACAAAAAATTTAAGCAAAAAAGATGTCACAATTTTGGATCACCGAAAATCCATGGAGTGTAGTACATAAAAACCGGCAAATGGAATATATGTGATTCGGGGCTCGTTTGACCTTGAAAATGAGTCGTTTTAGCTGTCATGGACAACTAGCTCCATAGCTAATGTTTTATCGGACGTCCTAAAAAAACTTAGGAAAAAACGTCGAAATTCTGGATCACTAAAAATTATCCTGGACTATAGCACATGAAAATTAGTAAAATGACGGGTTTACCTGCTCCGGGACTCAGTTGACCTTGTAAATGGGTCATTTTGGCCGTCATGGCAAACTAGATTCATATATAACGTCTTAACGGACGTATAGGAAAAATTTGGGCGTGAAAACACATTGGAATTTTGGATCAACAAAAATTTATGGATTATAGTACATGAAAATCGGCAAAATGGGGTATACTTACTTCGGGGCTTGTTTCACCTTCAAAATGGGTCGTTTTTCCCGTCAGGGCCAACTAACTCCATAGCTAACGTCTTAACGGAAGTCCATGAAAAATTTGGGCGAAAAAGACGTTGGAATTCCGAATCACCAAAAAACCATGGACTATAACACACGTAAATCGATAAAATGAGAGGTTTACCTGCTTCGGGGCTTGTTTGACCTTCAAAATGGTCTGTTTTGGCCGTTAATGTCTATTGTCTCCATAGCTAACGTCTCAACGGACGTCCGTAAAATATTTAGGCAAAAAAGTTGTCAAAATTGTTGACCACCAAAAAATATCGTGGACTATAAAATACGAAATCGGCAAAATGAAGGGGTTTACCTACTTCTGGGCTCGTTTGACCTTCGAAATGGGACGTTTTGCCCGTCACGGCCAACTGAATCAATAACTAACGTCTTAACGGACGTCCACAAAAAAATTGAACAAAAAAGACGTCGAAATTCTGGATTACCAAAAAAAATTGTGGACGATTATGCACACGAAAATTGGCAAAATGAGAGATTTACCTGCTCCGGGGCTCTTTTGACCTTCAAATTGAGCATTTTGACCATCAAGGTCAACTAGCTCTATAGATAATGTCTTAACGGACGTCCACAAAAAAATTGGGAATAAAAGACATTAGAATTCTGGATCATAAAAAATTCATTGACAATAGTACACAAAAATCGGTAAAATGTGATATACCTACTTCGAGACTCGTTTGACTTTGAAAATTGGTCGTTTTGGCCGTCAAGGCCAACTGACTCCATAGCAAATGTCTTAACGGGCGTCCACAAAAAATTTGGGCAAAGAAAACGTTGGGATTTCGGATCACCAAAAATCAATGAACTATAGCACACGAAAATCGACAATGGAGAGTTTACCTGCTTCGGGGATCATTTGACCTTCAAAATGGATCGTTTTGGAAGTCGGGGTCAACTAGCTCCATAGCTAACGTTTTAACGGACTATGGTTCACCATCTTTCTTTGTGATTCAAAATTCTGGTGTTATTTTTTTCAAAGTTTTTGTGGACGTCTTAACGACGTGAGCTATGGAGTCTGTTTGCCCTGACGGCCAAAACGGTCCATTTTCAAGATCAAACGATCTGAAATCTCACTTTGATTTGTTGATTCGTAAAGTTAATGTTAATTAAATACATAAAAAGACACTCAATTGATCAAATATGTGAATCATTCAACGATAGAGTGTTCACATAAGAAACGACAAATTTAAATAAAGTTACCCTCATAGAGAAAGAGTACTAGCATTAGCACGCCACGAAGACTAAGTAGTTGATGGGATAGGTAACCGTCTACTCTCTTTGTTTCAAAAAGAATAACCTAGTTTAACTTGAAACAAAATTTTTAAAAAGGAAAAAAAATGATCTTGTAATTCTAAATTGAAGTAATATCAAATGTACTAAAATATCTTTTAATCTTGTAATCTTAAACAATCATGTAGAAAATTAAAGTTTGCTAGCAAAATAGAAAAGGGATCATTCTATTTTAAAAAGACTACAAAAAAAATTGATCATTCTTTTTTAAACGAAAAGTATCACATTACTTTCAACTTTGGAGACCCAAGATAAGTGAAATATAGCCTTAGTTCTCTAATATGAAAAATGTATATGCATCAAAGAAGCCAGCAAACTAGTCACTGCAAATTCATCAGAGGCTTTGTAATTTATTCATTGTTTGAACATGTAATACCAAGCACTGTACTAACATATAATAATCCCAAATATAGATGCAAAGTCTGATACTCTCAAGTACACATCTCATTAGTTCTCACAAGGTCCAGCCTTCACAAAACGAATTCACAAAGCTCCACCAAGTTTCAAGGTGATTGGCTCTCTCTACCAGAGCGTTGATTACGAAACTCACCTTCATCCTCATCATCTGCATCTGCATGGTTCCTCCGGTACTTGGGACTCGGGCTTCGACTTCCACCATTAGCTTCAGCAGGGCTGTCATCATCATACTTTCGAGGAGCTGGGCTATCCCTTCTAGGACTTGAAGGACTCACACTCCTCTCTCTGGGGCTTTGGCTATAGGCACCTTCTTCTCTCATTGGTGAAGAAGGGCTCTTTGCTTCAATCGGGCTTTCCTCTTCAGGTGTTGGGCTGCGCTTCCTAGTCTTGGGTGGAGGGCTTGGACTATCCTTCCTTGGCTCAGGGCTCCTACTGTAGCTTCTTGATCGCTTGACCTGGTCGACTTGTTCTCTCTTTGGTGGCGGGGATCTTGATTGACTGAAAGAACAAAGGGAAGAGCTCAGAAATATATCTACTCAAGCATTCGAACACCATATTTAGTTCCTAAAGTTGAAGCCGGAAAAAAATATTTGGAAGTTGAAGCTGTGTCTAGGTAGAAGCTTTACAAATTTCACCTGATATACTCCCAAACTAATTTTTCAATATTTCATCTATACTGATGATCAGCATTTGCAAATATTGATAACCACATTCTAACTTACAAAAAATGACATCAGTATCTGCAAGTGAATTCATGGGGACAACCCGAGCAAATACCCACAGCAAAATGAATGCTATCTCAACATGTGTCAAGACTCACCTATAGCTGCGACTTCTGCTATAACTTCGACGAGGAGAACGTGAACGCGAACGCGAGCGTGACTTTGACCTAACAGGCGACCGTGAGTAGCTGCGTCTACTGCAATGAACACCACAAAGTCAAGAAACTCAAAAGAAAAGATTAATGCGTCTACTGCAATGAACACCACAAAGTCAAGAAACTCAAAAGGAAAAGATTAGGGGCATAAAATAAAGAAGGCACTTGCTTCATAGAGGTTAAAGTACCTGAGTTTTTTAGGACTATTTGGGCATTTTCTTTCTATATGACCTCTTTCTCCACATCGATAACACTTGTTCTTCCAATCCCCAGCTTTGCAATCTCGAGCCCAGTGACCTTCAAGGCCACAGTTGAAGCAGCGGCCTGACCCAGGAGCAGGTCCTTTGCCAAGATACTCGCGCGAACCGCCTGGTCCACGTGGCACCTAGAGAAACAACCATTATCCGATATCAGAATCGACCCATATCTATCATATCAAACGAAGTTCAACAATTTATTCATTTACTTAAATATTTTGTGAATAGGATCATGCGAGGATCAACAGTTACTACTACAATTAGCCCAATTCCGTTAAACTGGGATAGTGCAATTTGATGGTGTGTTTTTAAACAAGAATCGCCTTCCTCTTTGGTTTTTTTTTTTGGGGGGAGGGGGAGAGAGAGCAATAATGTTCAGCATCTATATATAATTCAGCTTAAAAGGTGGAGAAAATAAAGTGCCATTAAAAGAAAGAATCGAGGTTATTCAGCAGCTTTACTGGATTATTGGAGCCCTATTCACTAGTCAGGACAGCAAATAGACAAGAGGAAAATTCCAGGAAATACATGTATATAATACTTACACCCTTGGCAAATTCCACAATTATGCGGCGTCCATCAATGTCACGACCGTCCAAATAGTATCTTGCATCATCAGCATCTCGAGGATCACTAAATTCCTGTTGAAACACATTGTGTAGCAAACAAAAAAATTTTGGCAGGCATGGTTGAGGGATCAAAATGGGAACTAATGAAAATATTAAAACCGTAATAAAGGGAAAACAGAGAGATGATACATACTACGAAGGCATAGTCGTGCTTCATGTCCACATCCCGTACTCTGCGGAAATGGTTGCCAGAAACAGTAAGGCCATCATTACTTACTTAAGCACAGGAAGTTCATGAACACTTGCCCCTCAAGACGAACTATACACCAGTTTGAGATGGTTGGGAATTCCATAAAAATACGCAAAGACATTATAGAACAGACCACCAAAGTCTCCTAAAACCGGGCAAGACTCCACCAAGGCCATTAAAGAAAGAATCACCGAAGTCTCCTAAAACCCGGCAAGACTTTCCATCAATTCCACCAAGGCCACCCTCTCAAGATTGACCTTCAGGCCAGGCAAATGCCTATAAACCGTCAACAAGATCATTCAAGTTAAACTCACAAGCATCTGGAACACATTTTCCTTTATATATAATAATTGATAATATACCCGAGCAATACATATGCTTGGAAGGAAATTCCAATACACAGATGGGAGACTTAAAAATGTAAACCTCCACCGACTTTCTGCTGGTGTGCTAAACCAACTGTGCATTTCTAAGGAGTTCCCCACAGAAAACCATGAGTTATTGTACAATATCAGAACACGAATAAATACTTGAGATTTATGACAAACAATTATAAGGGCACACAGAGCAGGCAACTATGATCTTGGTATATCATATAAATTAGTTGAACAGAACAGTGGAGCATAAAACTCCCTTCCAGATGAAGGAAAAGAAATCAATGAGAAATAGGACAAAAAGAGTAGCACAGAAATACTTTGCCGGTACCCCGTCCAATATTATGAGCATAGGTGATCCATCAATTTGAGATCTAATGCCACAACCCTAAGGAACCAAGTATTTCATCGACAAATACAAATAACCTTCTATTATGACTAACTGAAGCACCTTCAATGAAGAAGCAACTTGGGTAGGATCGCATTAAACTTTAAGATAGATGGAACAAAGTTCGCATAAGATAACACATAAAAGGAAAAGATTACCCAAGGTTCTCTAGGACATTAACAAACAACATTACATGGTTGTAACAAAAACAATTTTCCACAGAATTTCCGCAATTTCAGTTGCGCAACAACTGGCTATATCAAAAGCAGTAAGAAAGCAAATGACACTGTGATGGCCTTATGCCAATATAAAGAAATGCATGATGTGCCAAGATCTGGAAAAGATTTACCTCCCATATTTACTGAACGCACGCTCCAGATCACGTGAACGAGTCCGTGAAGACAGGTGTCCCACATAGAGACGAGTGCTATTTCCCATACGATCATCATAACGAGGCATCTTTAAAGCACAATTCTCAAACTGAAAACATGCACAGAACAAAGATTAAATAATATTATAACTCAATCCGTTCACATACATTTTAAATCACCCAGCACAAGATGTATCTGACCAAGTCAAACATGCCAAAAAGAAATTTAGAGCAGAACTAATCTTGGGGTAATACAACAAACAAGAAATGAAAACTAGCACATTGAGCTATTCTATAACAAAATCACATGATAAAAATCTAAGCACAAAACTAATATAAGCCAAAATGCGAACTTATTATGAGTTAGTTAAAGGACTTGAATTCACTGACAGGCTTTTGGAAGCATAAAGATCCGGTCCAACAGAGAAAAATAAGAGTTCAAAAGATAATCATGCATTAACAAGAATGTGTCTACTCTCTTTAAAATTTCAAAAGAGAAAAAAATCAAGCAGGTTCAATCTGACATATTCAATTTACACAATCCAACTCATGTAACTTCCCATCAACTCAAGCAGGATCTAACAAAAGTAGTATGATTTTAGCGACAGTTTTGAATTATCTCAACCAATTATGGGAACTAAGCGACAAAAAGATCAACTCACAGATTACTTCTTATAACGACTTTTACATAAGCTTTCAGCAAGTAAAACAACCATAACAATTCCATATAATAAGAATCTAACATACTCCTAGTAGTAAATTTCTCCTTCCCAAAAATTAAAATCAACAGCTTACGTACATAGAATGATTAAGCCTTAACTTTCTTTTCGTAATTGAGAAAGCTTGAATTTCCAAAAGGTACAACAACATCAAATAGTTACAGGTGTACCACTACGAACAAAGAAAACCATGCAGAACTCACATGGATAGAAACTCAGCAATTTTTTAACAAGAAAACCAACAACATAATCACAACCAACCACAAATTCACATGTCTTGAAATCATGCTACTTCACAATCAAATTTCATAACAAAAAAACACACACAAAAAAAAAAGAAAAAAAGAAAGAATAACCACCACAAATTCACATTTCAAGAAACCACAACTCAATCCAATCCCAATCAAACAATTTCAAGAGAAAAAAGCCAAAAGCTTCAATATTTTTTCATAATTGTTGACAGGAAACAACCTACACAACTTCTCACTATTAAAAATCACATAATAGATGACAACCCTTTTAACCTAGTCCAACCCCACAACAAAAGAACTCAAAAAATTAAATAAAAATCTCAACTTTATACCAAGTCCTAACAAAAATTCCACAAAAATACTCACAAACACATAAAAATCAACAAACCTCACAACAATTTCTCACTAAACACAAATCAACAAACCCTAAACATCAATAATTTTAATGCAATTAAGGAACAATCAAAATTAACTAATCAAGGTAAAAAAAAATTCAAAAAAAATTACCCAAATTATCGAAATTCCTTTGTAATTTTTCTTTGGCTGCTTATCGAAACCCTGTAAAACGAAGAAACTTATAATATCAAAACGTTATCTTTTTCTTGAACCGACATACAGATAATCAACGGCTCATATTTCAGTGATTGTATATCGGACGGTTAAGATTGATTGAGGCCCAAAATTAGTTTGTAGTTTACAAGGCCCATTTTATTGAGCCCAAAGTGAATTTGGATGGTAGTTAGCCTCTTAGGTTTCGTATTGATGAATATATTATTTGAATAGATTGTATTTTTATCATCGTTACGTAAAGTTGCACGTAAGTAATTTGAAAGCATTACCAATGAGAAATAGATCATTAGCTAACAAGCAAAGATAAAATAAAAGGGAAAGAAGATAAGATGACGACTTGATCAGATCAATTTTGTCCGTATATAAAATAAGACTTTTTTTCTAATTACATAATGATATGATATAGTAAAATTTGAATAATAATTAAAACAAGCATACAAACGGTAACAAGTTGTAAAGGGCGGGTTCGTTGTTAACTAAAAAGGTGATCGTTTGGCTTGAAGCGAAAAGAAAATTTGAAAATGTATTACATAGTTGCGTTCTTTTCTTTTCTATTTTCGCTTTGAGCGCGCTTCGGTTTATTACTCTGAATTCAAGTTGTTGAGGTGGATTGTTAAAAGGAAAAAAATATTTTCATACTATATTTACGATTAATTAAAATATTTTTTAAAAAGAGATACGATAAAAAAACAATTATTTCCATTTACAAATATATGACAAGGACACTCCATTTACATCCTAAATTCTATCAAATTACCACCTACTTTTTTCAATATACAAAAAGAAAAAGACCTTAAGAGAAATTGAGTTTCAATGTCAAGCAAGGTATTATTAATTTCTTATATTTTAGCCGTTTTAATTTGTTGATTTTACTTTTTTTTAGTTTGTTAAAAAGAATGTTTTTTTCTTTTTTGACAATTTTATAGTTTCAACTTTCCAATGGCATATTTAAAATTACAATATTCAAAAGTTTTTTTTTTATTTTCTTCGTGTTAAATTAAAATAAGATAAATAAATTGAAACGGGAAAATTATAAACCAAATGGTTAGAAGGTAAGTTGCTCGGACTCTCCAAGAATGTTGTTGCACTGCACCCATTTCAGACTCTTTAAAAATGAACTACTTTTAAAGGATTTGACACATGTAAACTCGATCACATTTTTGAAAAAAACAAACTACATAAGTTAGAAGGATATATTTGTAAATGACATTCTACATAAACTAGTGGAACTAACAATATCAGAATTCAAAAGTTAACAATCTAAATACAACTTGATAAACATTATTTAACAACATATTGAACATTTGAAAACAAGCATAATCATAATGCCTAAGAAAATATAGGAAAAAGAGCTACTCAATTAAAATTAAGATTAAAAAGAACTACTAAGTATTAATCCATCTTGTTTTCACCTAAGTTAAGCGGACTCTTCACTTTCGATGTTGCACCCGTGTCGAATTCTTTAAAAATAACCGTTGATATTTCTGAAGAGTCTGAGCTAACGTAACATAGGTTTTCACCTCCTCTTATTTTTGCTTCCAACCAACAAAGCAAAATAGAAGAGAATCCTAAAGAAAAATCCCAAACCAATTGTGATCCAAAAACAAGTCCATTTATTCAAATCAGTCACACCACTTTGCTTCAATATATCTGATCCTGTTGTCAAACATGTTGTGTTTGTTATATTCATTCCCAATGTCTTGCTCATGTTTTGCAACAACTTGATCTTCAAGTCCTCAGGAACATCCCTCAATGGCGAGGCGTCGAAAAGCTGAACACCCTTTACAAAACACTTGTTGGGATCAGAAAACTCATTTTGTAACACCCCTTGGTAAGGGTATTTCACTAAGGACATGTAGTGAAACCATATCCAATAAGGAGGTATTCTATCGCGACTAATGAAGAAGCCACTGAAGAGAAAGAAGTAAGCTAAGACCGCGACCACGACAGTGTAGGCCATCATGATGTTGTAGATGACACCAGAGAGGAATGTGACAAATGAACTCCCTGCCCAAAATGAGGCAACTAAGAAGAGCAAGAAGTAAAGGAAACCAGAGACGCCACCGGCTAGTCCAACTGACCAATATGTTGTGACAGCAAAGGCAATGGAGAGGACTAATATGGAAGGAAGTGAGATAATGGCATGTGAAACAACATAAGAGGAACGACGATAAGCGTTATAAGCAGTTTCTCTCATGAAAATATACCTTTCTTGAAGAAAAACAGGAATGGCTTCAGCACAAGTGTAAAAAGTTGTGGACATTGCAAATGCAAAAAAGCCTAACCTTTCTTGAACCCCTTTTGGTGAATTGTCTAATTTCCAAAAAATTGTAGCTAGGATGATCCCAGTGACAACGACAGCGCCAAAACGCATACCAAATAGCTCAGGCATTCTCATGGAATTCAGCATTGATCTTTTAGCTATCACAACCATATCTACCCAAAATGGATTAGCAAATTTCGGGACGTTTGAAGAAGAGATATTCGTTGCTCCTGAGACTAATTTCCCTCTTGAAACACTTGCACTTATTGCATCTTTAAGTGATGGTTTTGGTCCATTGTAAAAGCTGCTAGTGCTAGTAGTTGAGTTTTTTCCCCTTTGCCATGTTTTATTGAATTCCATCAAAGTTTTGGTTCCGTTTGGAGTTCCTTCGAGTTCTCTGATGAAATCCAAAGCAAACTCTATCCTGTTTTCATTTTCAGGAATTGGATTCCCAAAATCAGCGAAGAATTGTTGTAGACGTGAAGGAGGGCTAGTCAAGACCGTGTGTCCACGCGAAAGGATGATTAAATGGTCTAAAAGACTTAAAATTCTATAACTTGGTTGATGAATTGACATGATCACAATACTACCACTTTGTGCTATTCTTTGCAAGACTTTTACCACCATATATGCACTAGTGGAATCAAGTCCTGAAGTTGGTTCATCAAGAAACAGGACAATAGGGTCATGAATTATGTCGATACCAATAGAAACACGTCTTCTTTCGCCACCAGAAACTCCCCTATGGCCTTCATCACCAATCACTGTCTTGGCAGCATTTCTAAGGCCTAATTGATCGATCAACGCTTGAACTCTAGCATTCTTCTTGGACTTAGATAAAGTCCTTGGAAGACGAAACTCGGCTGAGAACATGAGTGTTTCTTCAACTGTTAACATTGGGAATAAAAGATCATCTTGCATAACATATGCTGAGATAACCTTGAGAAGCTTTGATTCAAGAACTTCACCATTCAAAGTAACATTCCCTTTAAGACTTTCTCTTGATATTCGATCTGCAAGGGCATCAATCAACGTTGATTTTCCCGAGCCACTAGCTCCAAGAACAGCCATGATTTCACCTTCTCTGGCTTCTCCTGATATGTCATTTAACAACACCTTATCGGATGACAACTCATCGTCTTTATCGCCCCTCCTCAACCACCTAGGAAGTGATATTTTACTTTTGACTTTAACACTATAGTTAAGGTTGCGAAAGGAAAGAACAAAGGGAAATGATGAAGGAGTAGTAGTCCCAAGTTCAATAACTTGGTTTTTTTCCTCACCAGAGTCGCCAACGCGTTTCAATAGCTCACCTAGTGTGATAGAGACATTGTGCTTTGGTTTTCTTCCAAATTCTTGAAGTTCCATGTTGTTTCTTGGGCCTAAAAATGGAAGATCACTAGCTGAAGACATGTCGTCGCCTCCACCAAGACTAGACATGTTTGATCAAATTAGCACTACGTACCAAATTTTGTAGCTAAACAACAAAATTGATCAGTAGTTGTTGTTTTTGTAGTGAAGGGTGTTTGGTGTTTATGGATGTATATTTCTTACTAGTTTTGTCTTAAAACACACACTAAATAGAAAGACAAATGTATGTAAAGTTAATTCAACAATTTTTTCTTCATGTTGAGTCACTTTCTTTATGGAATTTTGGCTAAGTAAATATATTTTTTTTTGATGCCTTTGTACAAGAATATAAGGTTAAAATTTTAATGTTTTCGTGTAATATTGAGGTTTGAAAATTATACTAAAGTAAGTTCAGTAGGTGGCAAGTTGGATGCCTTCCATTGAATAAGTATACAAGTGTATACGTAATATACATCATCAACTACTAGGTCTATGTTACTAGGCATCGGAGTGCAGATCTAAAAGTCGAACGTGTTATTATTTAAATTTAGATTCGGGGATATATAAGGGTAAGATCCAATCAATAAATTTATATTAAGATGTATATGAGTACTATATATTTTGATGATTAATTGAAGTTGTTAAATCAAAGCTAGTTAATATTTGTTCATAAATTATTATCTCATATAATAGTAAGTGTTCCTTATATTTGTTCATAAGTAATCTCTAATTATAGCAAAGTGTTCCTATATATAAAATATATTTTTTCATAAGCTATTTGTTATATCTTATGATAAATTAATAAGTGTTTCTATTATTTATATATAAATATAATATTTAATAAAGTGTTCCTATTTATATGTATAATATTTTCTTCATAAGTTATCTCATATAATAGCAAAGTGTTCCTAATATATTTACCTCATGAAATATCAACCAAAAATACCATATCAATGTATGTTTCTTATTTCACATGTGAAGTTAAGATTTTGCGTTTATGAATTTTAAATCACAATTCTTTTTACTTACGGAATTCTAGATAGATTTTTTTTTTTAAAAAAAAAAATATCAGATGCCTTAGTTGTAACTAACCAGATTTAATGGGGAGACATTTCTTGTGTGTGTTTTTAAAAAAAATATCAACTACTTATTCTTCTAACCTAATAAATTCTTTTCAAGTGATTTTAGAGTATATCACAACTCTTTGGTTTTCTATCAATTGGTTTGTTGAGAAGTAATTTACAACAAAGAAAACTTTATTGGACATCACTAAAATGTCAAAAGATTCATGTCTATTAACCCAAGTTTTGACCAGAATTGCGATGATTGAAATTCGTTTATTCTTAATAATCGACTTTAATTTGAACTTTAAAAATAAGTAATAATTTGATAAAAAACGTTTAACCCCCTTAACAAATCTCCTCCGCAAAAACTAATCTTGGATTACCAAAGGCATAGTGATAGCGAGATGGTAAAGCCTCATCCAACCTTAATAAGTAGTCAAGTGCGAGCTCTAAAAATGAATATTATTTTAGTAGGAAGCATTTCATCCCCTTAATAAATCTATCTAGCGAAATTTAATCATCAAAGGGTATGTCTAGATATGGTCAGGCCCATCGACATAAGATAATCAGTTGACAGTGAGTTTTTCTATCCCTTAATAAATTTCTCACGATTAAGTTGGTGGAACTGTGAAGTTTATCGCCTGTCTAGCCTATGTTTTCGAATTTCAAGATACATAATAATGACGTAAAGTTTGGATACGTAATGTAAACTTGACTGTTTGTACAAAATTAAAGAAACAATATAATACACTTTGCTAACTTGTTGCGTGTTATATTCATATAGTAGTCACTCCTACTTTCTTGTGTGTTTTATTTAGTTGCAAATAACTATAATTCATCTAATTTTTATTGAATTATTAGTCACTTCCATGTGGCTTATAATATGGTCACCAATATATTCCTAATCTCTTTTGTGCACGCCTTCATTACTTTACGAAATCAATTTATTTATTTATTGTCTATTTCCTATTATTAAGTCTTCATATAATAATAAAAAAAAAATCAATTTTTTAATCTATACCTAAATCCCTTTCTTATTAATATGAATTTTGTTTTACTTTAGGTGTAGATGTTCATCTACTCTAGACCTAAGAATTCCTACAAACTCTTCAGTCAAAAATTAGAATATAGAAATATGTATGTTATGGAAATATTAAGTTCCCGCTACTCTTTGGGTGCGCACAAGATAAAACCTACCCCGCTCCTATGCAATAGCTCGCAAACCATATAGGAGACTGGTGCGACGAGCTCGACCCAGAAGACGAAGACAAACCCCTTGCTTTACATCTCCAACATAGAAGTCTCAAACCCAAACCACTAGACCACACCGCAGGGTACCTTTTTTACCTGTCCTTTCAACTACTTGAAGCAAAATATCTTTTCTTTTACAAGATGAAGGGCCAGTTTTTGGAGTTTTAGCATTACTGTTGTAGTACAATGAATTTATACAAATTTTCACTCTGTTAAGTTTACACTATACAACTGTCTCAATAGTTCTCTCCAAGAAAAAGATTGAAACCAAAAAAGCAATGTACAAGTGTTTTAGGGTACACTATGAGAAGGGGGTGTTTTTTCTTTCTTTTCTAGCTAAATGATATGACTAAGTGGTCCAATGCCCAATTCGTCCTCTATGTCATCGCTCTCTTCGAATAGCTTCAAGAATCGAGCTTGTTCTTGTTGTTTCTTTCTCTTTTGCCAATATTTGTAAGCAGTTACTGCTCCAAAAACTATAAAAGTCGTCACTAACACACAGATGAGCAACACTAGAGCCCAGTGCATTCCCTTTTCCTTATTGCGTGGGACATCGGTGTGATTAGAAGCTACTGAAATCATGCAATAACACAGACAATAAGTTACAGAATATAGAGAACAAATGGATAAGCATCCATAATGCTATAAATACAAGAATTTTGTAGCCCTGATAAGTTGATGTTTAAATAATTTGTGGATTTTGTAACTCAGTAGAATCGTTCCTAATTTAGACAAACTCAAACCATCATGGATTCTCTAAGTGCCACAAAAGGATGTCAGAGGAGACATAACGATATAACATTTAGAACAAAGATTACTAGAAATCCATATCTCGTCATCATACATAGCTTGCAAGGGAAGTGCAACCTTCCGTTTATTCAGTTTCTTTTGAGAAACAGTCCAATTTAATACTTCAATTATAGAGAACCAGGCAAGAAAATTATTTACATCTGTTTCGACACCCCTAAGTGAAGGTAGTGTGGTACCATTGTCTTCAGATTGCTGGGCCAATTAGGAGTCCAAATCCTACGTCAAAATAAAACTCAAAGATTTACCCACCAAAACCTTTTTCTTTTGATCAATTCGATTGGCATAAATTTATTTACTTTTTTGATGATTAAGATTCCCCACATGTTCAAAAACTCGGGGAGGCGGTAGTTGAATGTCAGCCCTCTCGTCAGTGGCAGGGTTTGAACTAGAGACATATCTTTCCACACATTCTGTGTTGCATCCTTACCACTAAATCAAAACCTCGGGCCAAAGATTGGTGATACATTTAGCTAGACGCTTGTGTTGGTCAGCGTCAAGAGATCTTAGACAACATAAATGAATTTCCTAAAGTATGTTACAGCATTTATGAGGGGTTGGAGGGTTCAGAGCATTTATGAGTTTATGTGCAGTAAAATAATTCCAAATAGCCTCAATTCTCTGTTGTTAAAGAGAATACACCACGCTAACCAAGAAGAAGAGGAGACCGCAATAGATAGAATACTCACCACCTTCAAGAGGGACACAGTCTGGACACAAAAATGTGGCATTGAACTCTTTCTCCTTCAAATGAACATACTTCCCATCAGGACTAGTAAAATCAGATGCACAGAACTCCCATTCATCAAATATATCATCAGGCTTTATAAATGAGTCCTTCTCATATATCCCACATCGTTTGCACTTCTTTTCTTCAAGTTCTGTCAGAGGCTAAAAAATAAACATGCAACATCATTAGCTTCCAAAAGAAGATGTCATAGGCCATGCACATTAGATCAGCAAACTTGTGAACTTCTAAAAGAACAGACATAGACAAGCTTCCGAGCTGCATCAGAAACCTTCCTAGTAACAACAATAATAGTCTAAAATTGGAATACAAATTCAAATTCTTCCCTTGATGCATAAAGCAAACAAACACATCGTTTATTAAGAATAGGAGTCTCCTCTGCCAGACAGCCACATATATGAGGTAGGCTTGTTACTAACTGAGGATTGTCTTGACTAAACTATAAGTACAGACTGGGAAGGAAATTATGAAAAGAAAGATCATATACATTGCTGTGACTACTGGTTGCAAGTCATCTCAATCTTTACATAATCAACTGTTTAGTTCCATTACTTCTTCTCTTATTATTTCTAATTTTTTGGGTGCAGGTGGTTGGGGTTGAGGGAGAGGAAACGGTTCCCTTCGCACACAATTGGAACTTTATGCTTTGGTAATGGTTATTGCCTTCACGCACAGCTATTCCTAGGTTGAAACCTAAAAACTCCACCTCCATAAACCCCTCTTCCATTTCCAACAGGTCAGCTCCCAGACAACTCATCAATCATCTCCAACTGTCTGCAGTCAACTAGCATTTCTCTTCTCAGGCCAATATTTCATCCCCTGCTCTCTCTTATTTCGTTTCTACCAGTAACTATAGCTTATGCTTCTTGGAAATCCTCCTATCACGGAAGAATGAAAACCTTTAAGCCTAATCCCAACATCTACAGGTTGAAGGAAAACAACAAAGGTAAATAGAATTTTAAAAAAAAAAGTGAGCTCCCCACAACTACATCCGACCATGTAAATCAGTGTTATCAAGCATTTTGAAAGAAGAAATGACTACAATCCACTGAAAGGTGGGATACTAAGTTATCTGATAAGGATGATTTCTTCCGAGGGAGATATGGGAACTACATTGAAATTTGAAACCTGCTTCTACAACAGACCTTTCCTCCCAAATGGGGGGTAATGGGTAAGAGACTGTATACCTCTCTTGCCTTCTTGCGCATCATCATTCCAGATTAACTAATACAGAGCCTTGAAGAAAATATCTCTGGAGGTAACCTCCACTAAAAGGGGCAATTACTACTAAAATAACTTCAAAACCTTGTAGGGTAGACATTGATGAACTTTCTTTTTCCTGAAACTGTACATCTAAATAGAACCTGGCTCTGCACTTTCCCAATTGACAGAGTTGACCTTAGAGAAGAAAATGAAGATTTTTCTGGAGCACATTTTTACTGACTTCATTAGGAAATTTTCTTGTTTTAGCTTTTCCTTTTCTCAACACGTTAAGCATGAGAAAACTTTACTAATTGGCTAATGGTATGTCAAATAAAGGGCATAAGCTTCAGAAGATAAATCTGGTTATATTCCATATAGAAAAACCTCAAGAGAACGATATAGTTGGAAATATGATGAACCAACAAATTTGCAGTAGTAGTTAAGAAATCATTAACTTTAAGGGTAGTTTGCGCAATGGAACGTCTTGGAAGGCAGCTGTAAGAAAATTTGGAAGTGTGTGTTCCCTTGATTTTGGGATCAATACCGTCTTCCTAAGTGGGTACTGCCATGAATGTATCTTCCAAGAGCTAATGCAATGGAGATCGGTGCAGGTGCATCTAGTTGATAGAAACAGTGGATTTCTTGGCTATGAATTTTGTTAAAATGTAAAACAGGAAAAGAAAGCACACCTTCTCTCTTTACTACTATGTTCATTTTACTTAACTATTTCCTGATGTGTTTTTCAGTAGGTTTTCTACTTTTTGCTGTACTTCTTCCATACGAGCATGTTTTTTCTGCTCAAACATCGATAAAGTTATAACGAATTAATAAAAAAATTCTATCATAGTAGATTAACATAGTCAGCATAACTCCCTCTATGTCCAAAGCATAGCCGGTCTCAAACCCATACAAAGGAGGAGAATCGTTATAGGTTTGACAATATGGTACAAAATAGTCAAACTATGATCAATCCTCTAAAATCAAAGGGGTCATTTCGTAGCTAGTTTGGAGGTGAGCTATGTAGGCATTAAATCCTACATGAAGCAATACCACGTTTGCTAGCTGATCAGGAGGTAAATTATTCATGTATACAATTAACACAATAACCTGCTAACTAATATATGCATAACTCTAACCAACTATCAAACGACGAGCTCATATAGTCAACCCACACTAATTCAAACAATTTTTTCAAATTAAGCAATTGCATACCTGCCAAGACTCTTCTCCCTTGAAGCTATACAACTCATGTTTCTTCTTCACATCAGGCAAATATATTGTTCTATTTTCACTTTTACACTTAAAATAAACTTCGGGTGATGATCCAAAAAACTCATGAGTATTATATATCTCGATCGAATCTAGTGTTACAACCGCCGCTGTAATCAATTCTGCAGATAAAAAAAAGAAGGAAAAAATAGACAAAATTCACATAATTTTCTATCGATTAGTTCACTACCATCAGAAATTCGATTGAAATGAAATTTACCTGTAAGCGAGCTGAGAAGAATCGAGCTACAGAAAAACGAAAGGAGAAGATGAGGAACCCTAGGATTCAATCGACGACACATTGCTGTAGAGATTTTTCGTTTTTTTTTTTGTAGCTTTTTCTGCAAGGAATTGGGTTTGTTTGATCGAAGACGACGATGAAGATAAATTTTTGTACCTTTTGCTCTTCAGATTGTATCTTAATGTTTATTTTAGTCCTACTACTCTACACATCCACTCGGCTTCGATTCTCTTTGGGTACGAAATCATTTTGTTATTCAGCATTTTATTCTTTGAATCCTCGTAGTTACGAGTTTTTTGGATATGAAATCATTTTTATTATATATGTACTACGTTTTTAATTACTTGTTTATTTTTGAATCGATACATTTATTATGAAAATAATTATTGAGATAGTGAGTTTACCCGTTTATCTTTTTCAAAGTAATTAATTGAGAGTATACTACATAAAAATTAATTATATTTTCTTGAATTGTCAAAATGCACAAATAATTAGCGATAACTAAAAAAATGGATAAATAATTAGGAACAGGTAAAAATAAACAATGTACACACTATATAGATTGAAGGGGTGGTATGTATTACTATTTTTGTCCTAATTTATGTGTCATTATTCTCATTCGAATTTGAGAGTCAATTTTTTTAATTTTGAATGTAAAATTAAATATGAAATTTTTAACAACATATACAATGATATCCTATAAGTGAGGTGTGTGGAGGATAGAATGTATGTAAACCTTATTACTATCCGTGTGAGGTAAAGAGAAGACGAACATGAAATCCTTAAATTTCTTAAAATAAAAGTTAAATATTTAAAACTACGTAAAAAATATTAAAAGTCATAATATAATTGTTTAATTCAAAATATTTAAAAGCATATGAAAAATTTACTGTAAAAAAAAAACTTATATAACTTTCGAAATTTAAATAACGCCACGTAAATCGAGACATGGAGTATATATATTCATTCCATATGATAATCTTGCACCATTGCTTTAGAAGTTGTTAACACTTAAACCGATATCTCATCTCCACCATCTTTTGCTTCTTTGTTCCTTCTCAAATTTTAACCAAATAACCAAAACCAATATTTGCCAACATTAATGCTACTTAATTTTCATTGCCATTGTATTTGTCAATAATTTATTTATTTTTTTGGTCAAATATCAATGGCTAAAATATTATTAACACCAACTTTTTTGGTGTTGTCCATCTTATTAATCTTCATTACTTTCTCACAAGCAATACCACCAACCTTTGATTGGGTTCAACAAGAATACCTCAAGGCTCACAATGATCTAAGAAGTAGTGTTGGTGTTCCTCCTTTGGAATGGGATGAGAAATTAGCCGCTTACGCATATGATTGGGCCGTTCAACGAAAGGAGGATTGTAATTACAGGTAATGATCGATGTTCAATATACATAGTCTTATGAAAATATTATAGTTAGACCACCTTGAAAGGCTTGGATCAATTTGGACATGATCATGTAGCTAAATTTATGGTGATATGCACAAACATGACCTTTAAGTGGCACTATTTAAATTTTGGTCTTGTTTGACTTTAAAGTGCAAAAAGTGGCTATTTGTGCAAATTAGCTCCCATTTGACATCTGCTAAATTTATTTTAACGATAAATGACTAAAATTTCACCTTTAAGTTCTCTCATTACTATTATCTCCTATTAGCCTTATAAATTTCCAAAATCCCTTATTTTTACACATCAGATTAATGTATCAGCGCATCAAAATAATGTATATGGCGCATTAAATTAATGTATCGCGCATTATATTACTGTATCATGTATAAAATGTAATGTATCTTCCTTCACGATTAATGTATCTCGCGCATCAGATTAATGTATCAGTGCTTCTATTATTGTATCGGTTTGAGGGATTTTTGTAATTATAAACTTATAAGGTACAAATGGTAGTTTTACCTTAAAAGTATGTGATTTCTATCATTTGCCCTTACAGGCAACATTCAACCGGTCCGTACGGAGAGAATATCTTCTGGCAACTTTACGCAGAGACACCAGCAACTGGTATTGTTAAAAAATGGTTCGATGAAAAAAAGAATTTTGATGAGGTAAATAATATTTGCAAATGTAAGCCAGAAAAAGAAGGATGTGAATGTGGCCATTATTTAAATATTGTATGGAAGACTACAACAAAAATTGGATGTAGTGGCAATGTTTATTGCAAAAACCAAAAGGGTGTTTATGTTGTATGTTCATATGATCCTATTGGGAATTATAAAGGTGTTAATCCTTTAAATCCTGGTAATAATTCAACAAGTAATTAAGCCTAGGTTGCTTTAACTTGTAATTTAATTTTGATGAAACGATCGATAAATAACGATGTTTTGATTTTTGTAATCACATTGTAAGGATTTTTTTGTTTTTAAAAGAATATTTGGTGTATCCGTCTATAGTAAAACTTCAATTAATTTTTTAAAATATATCTTCATTTTCCATATTTTTTTTCTTTTTCGTAAGTTTTGAAATTAAGAAAATTATAACCTTAATCGACCATAAGTTGAGGTCATTGATACTTAAGTCATTCACACAAATGATTTTTTTTCCATCAAGATAGAAGTTAATAATCGACCAAGAAAATGACACATTAACTTGTGAACGTTTAGTGATGAATAAAGTGAGCACACATCTTAAAGACTAGAGTTAAATTTAACAGATGTTAGATCGACATATTTATCCTGTACCCATATTGATAGGAGATAGTAAGTATCTGACAATCGAAATAATTATGGTGGCCGCAAGTTAATACGAACATTCAATGCTTAAAAAATTAGGGTGCCTTCACATACTTCTCTAATATGGACTAATTAGGTAGTTATGTTTACAAAGCGAATTTTGTTCATAAAACGCGTTTGTAAATCGCGATTTATGCTTTTATTGTATTGTATTTTTTTTTATTTTTTTTTTACATTATACATCAGATACTTTATTTTTTAAAAAAAATTTGAGGGTCTATCGGAAATAATTTTTCTACCATATAAAGATGGTGCTAAGATATAAGGCATAATACATATATTAGACCCTAAACTTGGCTTCAAATTTTAACTTTGACCTCAAACTTTCATAGTGCACAAATAGGCACTTTAACTATACTATCTTTCAACAAATAACACGCGATTCCTACCTGGCAAAATGCGTGAAATACACGCATTCTGCGCGAGTGAAAGGTAATTTTTGAGGCCCAAAACGATAAAAAAATGCTAAAATGACAATTCTACCCTTAATGAATCTCTTTTATAATTTTTTTAGTTTCAAAATGACGTGTAATTTTTTTTTAAAAAAAAAATACGTGTAAATTTTTTAATTAGTTGGCAGCCACTGATTGGCTCACTAATACACGTGGGAGCGTTTGCATTTCACGCACTTTGGTTCCAAAAATCGCGTGTTTATTTATTGAAAGATAGGATAGTTAAAGTGCCTATTTGTGCATTATGAAAGTTTGAGGTCAAAGTTAAAATTTGAAGCCAAGTTTAGGGTCCAATATATGTATTATGCCAAGATATAAGTACGTACATTTTACCCTACTTGATGCATTACACTACATATGTTGTTGTTGTTACTTATATACTTGTCAATATAGTTACGAAGATGGTTTTGTTTCTTGCTATTTCATTGTCTCTTTTCTTACAACCTTGCATCAGATAGTTTGCTTTTGAGTCGAGAGTCTATCGATAATGACTCCGTACCTCATAAAAGTAGGCGCAATGTTTGTGTATATATATCCTACTTTTACAGGGCGCAAATAAAAAGAACAATACAATCTATCTAAACAATGTATTCATTAAAAGCAATACAGTATGATAAAATCAACACATTACAATATGTCTGATAGAGTTATCCATCACCTATATTAATATTCCTTATCTCCCAATTTATGTGACTTACTTTCCTTTTTAGTCAGTCTAAAAAAGAATGACAAATTTCTATATTAGGTAACAATTTAACTATAAAATATCTATTGTACCCTTAATCAAATGATTCAATCACACAAATTTCTATCATTCATTTTGGATCATAAGTTTTAAAAGTTTTTCTTTTTTTATTAAAGTTTGTACCGAGTCAAACTATCTCACATAAAATATGACGGAGTGAATAGTAGATAGCAAATATCTAACTATCGAAATAATTATAGTGTCCGCAAGTTGATATAAACATCCAATGGTTAAAAAATTAGACTGCCTTCACATACTTCTCTAATATGGACTATGCAGGCCGTATTTGTTTACAAGGCAAATTTTGTTCATAAATTAAGTTTTGTAAAAGCGATTTATGTATATTTTTATATAAAACTTTACTTTATAGCATATATTCCATCAATTATTTTACTTTTCACTTAAATATACACACTTGTTAAACTTTACCATGCCAAATTTAGGAATTAGAGGTATCCCAATATAGTTATAGAGATTGTATTGTATTTTTTTGTCTTTTTTTTTTACAATTTTGCATTGGATACTTTTTTTCCCGACCAAGGGGTGTTGTTCGACACCCCTAGACCAATGGTAGGTACGCCCCTGCATTTAAGCCAATCAAACATGAAAAACTTGAAAAATATTTTCCAAATAATGTTTTTCTCCAAACCAAACACACTCATAAATCAAAACGATTGTGAGTGCATAGTGCTAAGTGTAGCTTAATAAATATGATTGTTGAATCATGGTGCGTTATGATTTTGATAATTAACAAATATGACCAGCATGTTGTTTTGCATCGACGAAATAATTATATTGTAATACAACACATTACAATATATCTGATAGAGTTATCTAGCACATATATAATAAATATCTGACAATCGAAATAATTATAGTGTCCGCAGGTTGATATGAACATCCAAATGGTTAAAAAATTAGGGTGCCTTCACATACTTCTCTAATATGGACTAGGAAGGTAGTTATGTTTACAAAGCGAATTTTGCTAATAAAAGGAGGTTTGAAAACACGATTTATGCCTTATATATATAATGTATTGTATTGTTGTTTTTTTTTAACAATTTTGCATCGGATATATTTATTTTTTAAATCGAGTGTCTTGCAAATAATTTTTTTATCTTATAAAGATAAAGATGAAGCTAAGATATACGTGCATTTCACCCTACTAGCTGAATTACACTAGGTATATTGTTGTTGTTACTTATATACTTCTCAATATAGTTACGAAGATGGTTTTGTTTCTTGCTATTGTGTTGTCTCTTTTTTTCCAATCTTGCGTCAGATAGTTTCCTTTTGAGTCGAGAGTTTAGCGATAATGACATCCTACCTCATAAAAGTAAGGTAATGTTTGTGTATACCCTACTTTTATAGGATGCAAAGACGAAGAATAAAGTACAATTTATCCAATCAATGTGTTTATTAAAACAATACAGTATGATATAATACAACACAATATAATAGGATACGATATATTATGAAAAAATACGTTACAACCATTCAAACAGAGTGTTAGGAAGATGCTATCCTGCCTTTCAATACATGTTCTTTTACTCCAGGAATATGAATTCCTATAATGTAATCTCTCCAATTTATTTTTGAGAAATCAATATCAAAGCTTTTCCTTTCTTCTTCAGACATATCTTCCATTAGTTTTTGCATGTTGCCATTGTGAAACCTTGCAAAACAATAACATATATATATTTTTAATATTTGAGTAACGGTAAAGTTGTCTTCATATGAATTATATGTCACAAATTTGAGTCGTGAAAGTTGTTATACTAATGTTTGCATTAAATTAAAATAGCCTGTCTATATCACACTCCTTGAGGTGCAACCCTTCCTCGAACCCTGTGTAAACGCAAAATACTTTATGCACCAGACTGCCCCTTAGTCTAGAATTAAAATTAGTCTGTCTATATCACACTCCTTGAGGTGCAACCCTTCCTCAAACCCCGTGTAAATGCAACATACTTTATGCACCGAACTAAGCACAAATTTGAGTCGTGAAAGTTGTTATACTAATGTTTGCATTAAATTAAAATAGTCTGTCTATATCACACTCTTTGAGGTGCAACCCTTCTTCGAACCCTGTGCAAACGCAAAATATATACTTTGTGCACCAGACTGCGCCTTAGTCTAGAATTAATAGATGCAATGATAGTAAATGAGAAAGTGTCATACCATCCCTTGTAGAATGCATATGGTTCATAAACCTTGCTAAAGTTCTTCAAAAATTCCACCTTCCTTTTAAAAAGCTTTTGCATCTTTGAATCTTCAACTTCATGATGTTGATTGAACAATTCCTTTGAAATATAATTTGAATAATCTAACATGTTATCAAAATATTTCATCTTTTTAACCTTTACTTGATCTCCTTTTGAGTTAACAAAAGGAAAAGAAGAGAAAAACTCATAGCAATAGTTCAAAAGTTGTGATGATAATAAAGGATTGACATATGATGATGCTACATGATACACATTTAGCTCTGGACTTTGCAAGTTTCCATAACAAACACAAGTTGTTAAGATAGTTTATGTGACGTTGTTTGACTGGTACAAAATAAAATTAGCTTAATGAACGTATAAAAATATATATGAGACTTATGAAAAACATAGTTTTTATTTATGATTTCTTAATGAACGTATTAAAAAAGAAATGTGAAAACTAATAAAAAGAAAGTTTTGGAACAAATTTACACTACAACAAAAATGATCATTAGCGACAATTAATTCTTAATTGCCGCTAAGTATGTATTTTTAGCGGCAATTTGACACTCTTCGTATATGTTCCTAAAGCCTTTAGCGACATTGGTTCTAATGACACTTAACTAATGCCGGTAAAAACTTTAGCACTCTTTTTTATTGTCAATATGTAATGCCGCTAAAAGTTGTTTTTGTTGTAGTGTTATAATAAGAAGGTGCGATTTAAGATTGTGGTTCTATATGGTATAATTCATGAGATTATATTTTCTAACCAGTGAAACAAATTCAATGATCCTGCAAACTAAGTGTTTGATTAGATTCTTCGATTTTGTGATGCATAGTGTTAGGCAAAAATACATTTTGGATATATAACAAGTGCAATTTTAAAATTAGGAATGACAATGCAACAAGGCGGAGTAAGCAGAGAAAACTCGCATAAACTCATCCTGCTTCACGCTCACATAGTATAATTTTATATTTTCAACATGCCTCTCATAAACCCGCACCTCAAAAAGTATACCTACCATATCCATAAGACAGTAGGGGTCAGCATAAACACCTGGAAAGTCCCCTTTTCCATAGAAAACAATTGCAGGGTCAATTACCCTATGAGAGAAAACAAGAATATAAAAAAATTACTAAAAATTTGACTCTCGAAATCTGAACGATACTAAACAAGTATAATATCAGATACCTTAATCCTTGTATCCATCCTGAAAAAGGTTGTTCATAACTACTAGTTATTGTGGATGGACGAATAATGACTATTGGTATGTTTTCCCTCATGCTATCAATCACCATCTCACCCATGGCCTTTGTGAATGAATATGTATCATGCCATCCATATAACTTTGCCCTATTAATTAAAAATCATATAGTATAACTCATTTAATTACACTTGAATATATGTATGTATATTATAATGATGATTAATTAATCTTGTATTATATAGTTATATATGTTACTCGATCTGTCTCAATCTATCTGACTTTTTTTTCGTTTTAGTCAATTCGGAAAAAAAATGGCATGTTTTCCTTTAACTTAGCCTCATTTTACATTTCTGCCCTTCAATTTTGAATGTGCACAAATAGACACTTAAACTTGTATAAAGTTGAATAAATAGACACACGAGCCTACGTGTCACAATACACGTAGGACACAACTCCTATGTATGATACGATATAGGACGTTTGTGTCTACTTGTGCACACTCAAAGTTGGAGGGCATAAATGTGAAATTAACCAAGGTAAAGGGTATATTTATGTATTATGTCTATTTAGTATATACTCCCCTATTCCATATTAACTGAATTTGTGAGGTAATGTACCTCTCATCTCCTAATTCTTTTATAATTTTCTTGAACTCATCATTATTTTTAATAGAATTCTTCAACTTTAAAACAAAGTCCAACTCATTGGCAGCATTGAGAGATGGAAACTTAGCAGATGAAGAATGTGATGTGAGTTTTTCCTTTGTTATGCTTTCTCCCATAATGAAAGGCTTCTCATATTGTAGACCTTCTCTTTCTCCATTGGCATATGCTTTAAAAGAAACAAATTGCATAAGTAAATTAAAAAAAAAACTTTTAAATTAGTCAAACGTCTATATAACAATGTCCTTGTATAAAAAAACAACACTATGAGCTATAACATGATTGTCGTTATAAAGAGGTTTGACTGTCTGCCAGTGAATTTGAATGTGTACCGGTCGAATAATGAATGAGGAGTTTCAAGTTCTTGCATTTCTTGGCAAACATCATGAGTTGATATGAACCATTCACATGAGCATCAAGAGCTAAGTCATACCTAGACAATATTGATGAAACAATTATATTAAATAAAAAAATAAAAAGTGTACGTGCTTTCTGTAACAATTTTTAGATGAAATGATCGTACTAACCTCAAGTCAAATGTGGTATTTGCTGCGGAGTCAACAATCAAATCAATTTCTTGAGCTATTTGTTGAGAAATAATACTATCCATACCAAGGTTTGGCTCATGAATATTTCCAACCACAGGAATCAATTTACTTCTTATGAATGACTCATAAGATTGCCCATGTATTTCTTTTAGACATTTGAATAATTTTGACTCTATTATCTAATTGGAAAAAAAAAATACATGCATAATTAGTGACATAATTTGGAAATTAGATTTATTTAATATAAAAAGTATATATGGAAGAAAAAAAATATAATCAACATACTTCACTTGTTAATCTGTCAAATGCAACTTCCTTATCCTTTGCCCTTATAAGGAGGTAGATCTTGTTTATCTTTGGTGTTGTTCTTAGTATCTTTTCAATTAAAACTACAAAAAAAAAAATGTTTTATTGTAAATATTAGAGAATATAACTAAGTGATTAAATGTGTCCCGTCTCTGACAATTTAAGGTTTTAAATGCAACAAGTTAAGTACGCATTTTAACGTGGTATCATAGTACATGAACAAAAGTCATGTGTCTGAGAATTATTTAAATTACCTTTTGCAAGAAATCCTGTTGCACCTATGACAAGAAGATTTTTGGCTTCAAAAAAGTCAATAATCCCTATTTTATTTTTAGCTAAAACATCTCCATGATGATCACTCAATGCTTTAATAAAGGAGGAAGATGAGTCAATGCCATGATCAATTCCTAATGTTAAGTGACTAGTTTTATTTGATTTAATTTTGTATGAAAAATTGCTAGAGAAATGAGTATTATTTTCAAAAAACAACTTAGGTACCCTTGTATTAAGGGAAAAAAGATTTTGAAGGTGAAGCATTGTCATTTGGCAATTAAATAAATAGTTTAGTTATGTTATAGTAGCTAAAATATTTTGTACATTATTTATAGAGGTGAGATTAAAATTAAATAAAGGGTTGTGAGAGCTAGCGCTAAGTGTAACCTAACAATTAGGCAGATTGTTGAATTATGGTGAGTTAGTGATATTGATATTTAACAAGTATGGTCCACTATGTATTGCGTGTTCAGAAAATGAGATCTCTTACTCATTTACAAATTAAAAAGTCGTATGTGATTTATGTGATGATAATCAATTCACATATGAATATTTCATCTTTTATATTAATTTTGCGATGATAATCAATCAACATGTATCTTTCATATTGCCTAGATCTCTAGTCTCATAGACAGGGATGGCCATAGAGTGGTGTGAACACAAATGGAAAATTTACATAAATATACTATAAATAAAAAATATTTACCATTTATAGTAATAACAATTTTCTTTCACTTTATCAATTTAAAAATCTATATAAATTAAGGCAAATTTAGACTTGTGTAGGATGGTGTGAGCCTTAATCGTGGATATTCGAAATCTCATAAGCATTTGTATATTGTCACAAAATTTCTATTTTCCATCCTAACCAAAAAAAACTCTTAACAAATAATATCTTCATTTTAGCTAGTTATCGATTACTCGGGTTAATTTTTTTAACAATCATTTACCTAGTAACTTTTATTTCAAAAATTTACTTGACTTTATTTTGTTGCACAAAAATCACTTAATTTATGTGATAATTAGAATAACTTCTTAAAAGTATAATATATGCTCATTTTTACATATATATTATTGGGAAGAATGTATATAATAGTAAATTTTGTTATAAACGTAGTTTGATTTAATTGTATTTCATAGCAAACTGTTGTTATTTTCGCCTCTTTCCTTGGTGGAATCTCGCTCGACACTCTCGTTGTCGCTGCCAGTCTCGCTTGCCTCTCTCACTTTTATAAAAACACAAATGCATAAAATGTGTTTGTTTTTGTATAAAGCAAGAGAAATATATACATACTTTTTCGTTCCCCTCTCCCAGATCTCGCTCGCCACTCTCACTCGTCTCTCTCACTTTATACAATACAGATGTATACATCACGTTTGTGTATAAAGCGAGAGAAATTATATATCCAAATACAAATGCATATATTTTTGTCCTATACACTTATGATTATAAAAATACGATCTTCCCTTGCCCAATTTTGTCTATCTCTGTTTCTCGCTTTATACAGACACAAATTATACAATTGATTCTTTTGTATATGTATACCGAGACAAATTATACTATTGATTCTTGTGTGTATGTATAACAAAATAGTCAGATTCTTTTGTATATATGTATAGCGAAATAGTCATAACAAATATAAAGTTTGTAATGATACGCAATTATGCTAACTATAATTATAGTATACAAAAATAATTTTTATATTTGCTATATATGAAAGTTGCTCGTTATTATTTACTAGTACAATTTTTTGTGTTAGCATATTTTAGAGTGATAACGGCATCCTATTGATACCTCATCAGTGTGAACGACATCGTATTAATGAATTCGTGTTAATACTTAGGCCGCAGCCATTGTTAACAGTCTTCTTCTTCAATAGCCATAGCCGAAGCTTCACTGTACTCTCAACATTTAGCTTCGAAGTTGTTCCCAAGATGATGGGTTTATTGCGTACTGCGGCTAAATCGAACCGTTCAATTCAAACGAGTATTCAAAATCAAGGGCTGACATTGCCTCTCTGCAGACAGTTTTCGACCCAAATGGAAACACCCCAGAAGGACAATTCATCTGATCCATTCCTTCGAAACCCATCTTCTGGTATACATGAAACTTCCAAATACTTGATAAAAAAGTGATCTTGTTGTTATATTTGTTCTTAAAGTTCACTTGTTTTGTTTGTTGGAATTTGTTTTTTTTTCAGTAGTTTGTTCAAGTTTTTTTGGTTGGATATGCATAATGCAAGAAATTATGGATACCCTTTTGCTTACTTGTACTCTTATCTGTTTTTTGTGGGCTTTTTTCAAATATTTCTGTGTTTAGGGTTTATGGTTTTGGCTGTTCTGCTTATTCATTAAGCTATGAGCATTGTCTACTAGGTAACTGTTTTCCTTTTTTTGAGAATTTTGAAGTCATTGTTTATTAGAATTGAACCAAGGGTCTTTCGGAAACAACTATATCTGCATACACTCTCCCTCCCTAGATCCTACTTTGTGGTTCAATGGGGCTGTGGGAACGAGTGTTGTGCTTGCCCCGACCAATACCACCATTCATTATCGTGAACCAGCGCCTCTTCAGTATAGGCAGGTCTTCCTTTAGAACAGATTCATTCTAAAACAAAACCAAATTGAGAGTTTGTTGTTGTTGCATGAAATTATGGATACCCTTTTGCTTATTTGTACTTTTACGCAGTCTTGTTAATTTACCTGTGTATTTTTTTAAATATTTGAGTGTTAAGGAATTATGGTGTTGGCTGTTCTGCTTATTCATTAAGCATTTTCAGTTTCCTACTAGGTAATTGTGTCCCTGGTAAAGGCTTGGGAATTTTGAAACCATTCTTTAAGTGGTTATGACTATGAAGGACTTATCAAGTTTACCTGGCTTTTCCCTGTTTGCTTATTGTTTGAGCATTGTTAGTTTGCTACTAGGTAAGTATTTGACGTGTTAAACACCTTGAGATTTTAGTTACTCATGGCGGTGAAAATAGTTTGTTGGATTTAATTGTATTGAAAATTTTGTGAGTTTAACACATGAGTGGAGGTAATAATCATCAATCAATCAACTACACCTCAATCCACACTAGTTGGAGTAATTGGGGTCAGCTATATGAATAGTTTGTATCCTTGCCGCACGTGTTTATATGAGTTTACTCTTCTATCCTAATTTGGCAATTTTTATGCTAACCATTAAACTACTCCATTCCCTTCCTTTATCCAAGTTCCAAGCTTGTTCTAGTTATGCTTCACGAAGATCACATAGGTGGTGTTGGAGGCAATTATCAACCATTAAAAAGTTATGGATTCCTTGCATCCACTTCTTTTGCGTCAATCTCCTTTATTCCTGCACATGTAGAGTGGATAAGTTTTAATAGGGATGTGAATTGTTCCTTTTCTTTTGGTGACTCAAATGCATATGCAATGTTATACGAGGTTGATCCAGGATCTTGGTATTTCTATTTCCCAGGTTTGGTTTATGGGAGACTTTTTGTCATTGGAAAGCATACAAGGAAGAGTGACATTATTAACATGTTAGGGAGTTCTAGATTGAGCCCAGACGACGTTAGATTTGAATACAACATGAACTATGCTCCAGTTTCAGTGTAAGTTTTCTTTTATGATTTAAGGTTTAATGTCTATGAGGAAATATATCTTGTCATTGTGGTTTTGATTTCTGTGCATGCAAGGGTGTGATTTAGTTGTCAATGAAGCTAGAATGGATCATGGATCACGAGAGACCAGGGTTCAAGGCCCTGCAAAGCTCTTGGTGATTTCTCTTCATCTTTTGAAGTCTTAATGGACAGATTTGCCCGGTATCTGTGTTGGATACTTTTGTAAGCTCCTGCCCATCTCTGCCAGCTACCACCTCTCCTCCTTCAATCTATCTCAATGATCTAAAACCATTTCTTCTCTTAAATTTCTATACCGTTTCTTCACTTTCCTTTTTACTGTTAAACAACAAGATTTTTTAAAGTTATCCATCATTCCTGAGAGAAACCATGATAAGCTATTGTCAGTGCTATCTAAATTTTTTCTGTTTTGTTAAATTGTTACTCACAGTAGCACCAGACACCCTCCCACGAATTTCTCACTCTCTTTCTTGCTTCTCCAAACTGAACCGCCATACACTAGACCCAACTTTCAAACTACAAAAGACAATATTAAATTATAGGCTTTTGGCTAAAGCTGAGCCATCACTACCATCCATGGTGGCCGGGGTGATATAAATACATAACTATTGCTCCGTTAATGGAGTAAACATGATTTCACTTCTTTTAATATATCATGTTTTGTTTCTCCGTTTGAGGAAGAGCAAAAAAAACAAAGCAAATAAAAATCCATCAACGTTAATCTCTGTTAGTATGTGTTTGCATGTGGGGGAGGAGAGGAGGGACATATGGGAGATGAATAAAGACAAGGAAATGTGAAGCAGATAGGAAAAATGAAGAGAAATAATACTAAAGAAAGTGTGTTTAGGGCGGCGGCGGGCTGAAGGTTTGAAGAAGATGACTTCCTTCTTTTTACGACATTTTTCATTTTTTAGTTTTAACTGTTCAATGTTTTAAATTAGAAAATATTATACACTCTTTAAAACGCGTGGAATCACGTATTATTCCAAGTCAGCAATGTTAATGCCACATTTGTTCGGTCACTGGACAGTTGTTCGGTCAATTTGGTGTGATTGACCAACATTCCGCTCCATCCTACATAGTTGGTCCAACCACCATTTTGTAGAACTTGCCTTTAAGCTCATGTGACACCTTCTTATCACACAAGACTCCAAAAGTGAGCCTCCATTTCATCCACCTGCACCAATACGATGAGTGACATCATCATCAATCTCTTGATTACTTTGGATAATAGACCAAAGATACTTGAAACTTTCTTTCTTTTGATAGCCTCGGTATCAGGCCTCACTTCCACGCCAGACTCATGTGTTACATCAGTGAACTTGGAGTCACTTGCACTCCAGGTATTCTCTCTTGGTATAGGCAATTTTCTAGAAGGATCAATGTATAAAAACTTTGACAGAATATGGATTCTTTGTAAAGGTAATCTTATCATTTGTTTGATGAAGGGTTATCTTATCAGTTGTTAGCAATATTTGGACTCATACTATTTTGTCAAACGCTTAGAATGAATAAACAAGAGTGTGAATGGTACTGGACCATAAACCCTTAAGAAAAGGGCTTCTTATACATACTTACATAGTTATATATAACCCAGCACCTTCTTAATACATGAAGATGCTTATTAACAAAATACTTTACTTTTACCAACCAAACTAACTAAGGGCCATTTTGTTTAGGAGCAAATTATGCTGGAATTAGTAAATGTAGGGATTGTAATGCATAGATTTAGTTATGCAGGGCTTAGTAACGTAGGAATTGTAATGCAGAGATTAACTAATGTATATGGTGATTACAGAAAAGGTAAGCGAACAATGCATATTTATACCTTGTTAATATATAAGTTACACTACGTTATGCTGCAAACCAAACTGGCCAGTGGAGTTTTAAAGATATATCATTTGTTATCAGATTGGATGTCTTGCTTCATTTTTTACATAATTTGTACTCCAGTATTGACTCGTTGCTTGTGAGTTAATCTGCATTACACCACCAATACTTGGTCAATGCGGGTAATAATTTACTTTTTAGTTTATTCCATTTTCCTAATGATGTTTCTTGTCACAGTTGTTCCCTTTTCGACCAATAGTTCTTGAAGTTGTCAATTTTATTTGCATTTTTTCTGTGCTTAGTTGTTTGTTCAACGAGAGAGTAGTTTAAGCTTTCTTGCCTGTTTGCTTAATATATGCTTATTATGAGTAAATTGCTTTAAATATTAGTGTTACTGCTTTATCAGAAATGAAAATACTTATTACTGCGTTATTCCCTATTTTATCTCATGAATAGGATGATTCAGTTCCCTACTCGAAATTCTTATGAGGCTACGCTTAGGGAAGGAAGTCGGAAGGGTGGCTTATTCAGAATGGAGAGGGTACTGTTTCAATATACATCTTCTTGATTATTAATCTCTGGAGGGTTACATGCAAAATTGTCATTTCCTCTACCTTTTTGATGATTATAGGTTGGTCGTCAGCAGTGGGACTCTTTGCCACGCTACGATGGAAAGACTGTAAGTCCGGTCTCTAGACTCTAATGTTTACTGTCTCCATTCTTTTTTCTGTGCTGTTAGATGGTGGTGTAAGTGCTGATTGATTTTATTCTGTATGTCTAAGCCTTAGTCATAGCATAGTTACTTGATATTGTGTTGCCGGGAGGTAACGCTTACGGTGTAGTAGTCGAGGTGTGTGCAAGCTGACTCTGAGGATAGTTTTATTTTTATAAAACAACGAATTATTCTTTTTTCCTTAATGAGGTTCGTGTTTTGAAGCAAAAATCTAACGATGATTGTTGGCATTATCAGATTTTATTGCAAGGGGTCCCTCGAAATGCAGTGGCCGAAGATGTGGAACGTTTCCTTGCTGGTTGCCAGTATGATGCATCAGCAATTCAAATGTTCGGCAGACCACAACGAGCTGCTGATAGGTATATATTAGCTCTACCACTCACATATCGATGGCTTTATTCACTCGTATGTGTTCTCTGTTAGTAATTAGATGGATTTCTGGCTTATTTGTTGCAGACCACCAACTAGAACAGTCTTTGTGGAGTTCCCCTCACAGGCTAAGGCAACGCATGCATTTATCACGAAGAACAGAGGCTTCTGTCTTAACAACCAAATCACAGTGCGACTTCTTCAGTAATCTCATCCATCTCCAAGATAATTATCTACGTTTTGTTTCCCTGTTTGCGATGCTCAATTGCTTGGATGTCGATGATGATTTGGAATGCTTGGATTGTGTAACTTCTTATCCAGGCTTCAATCCTTCCATCAGAGAACTATTTTCATTTACGATAGGAAAAGTTGAGATGAAATTCGAAATAATATAACCTTATCAATCTTTTGAATTACACTGTTTTGCAAAAACTGTACAAGGAGGGGCTAAAAAGGACATGTTTTTAGCTTTTGTTTAGATTGTTTGTTATATACTTTCAGAATTCCCTTCATGTTCATGATAGAGACTCCACAAGTCCCTTTTATTTCGATACTGCTCGAACTATCACTTGTTTCAATTAAGCACTTTAAACACATGGTAAATTGCCCATTTTGACACTTCCAAAATTCAGTCCGACCCATTCATTTGCTACGACTATATCGCTATATACAGGTGGGCAAAACTTAGGTGGAACTAGTTTAAAAGGATGAAGAAGCCATGGTAATACGATAAAAGGGACAGATGAAACAAAATCATGATGAATGAGGTTTATGTAACAATTCGTTATACAAAAATAGAAGGCCTGTATTGTGATTCCAAAGCTACTAAACAACAGTGAATTGTAATTCATTCTGGTAAATCTACTGCCATTCTTCCAAGTAAAACTCACAGTGTTAGGCTGAGAACTGTATAAAATGTAGGGAAGAGACCCCTCCTGCATAAGACTTCATAATCACAGCTCAAACTCCTCGTCTTGAAGAGCCAATGCTGCAGCCTCTTCTTCCTCGTCATCAAGAACAAAGTACTCATTCCTTTCCACAGGCCTAAACATGTAAAACATGACGATGTAAAAAGCTAAGCTCACTATTTCCTCCGCAGAGTATGCCACCCATTGATACTTGTACGCGGAAATTGTCCTCAATGCAAAAACCACAATCCTTGTGAAGTACAAGTATCCAATGACCACAATATAAAACTGCCTGAAAAGAGTCAACTTTGCCAAATTCCTTGCTGCCTTCCCATCGGTCTTGGAAGTCTCCCTCAATGACCTAATCGACCACACAATGGGGAAAATAATAGCACAACAGCACACAATATCAACAATCAAAAAGACCTGGTTCCATGTCACCCAATCCTTAATAAAAGGACCTGTTTCGCCAATAACAACCGAAGCCACATTAGCCAAAACCTGAAGTGGAATCACAATCATCAACACCTTCTTTTCCCTATCTTGCAAAAATGGCTTCAAGAACGACCACCCAGTACCAATCAAAACGATAACAGTGAAAAGCAAAACCACACGCATGGACTGGAAAATGTAGAACAACACATCCCATCCATGTGCAGTCCCAGTAACCTTAACATAATGCTTATCCTCAGCAGCAAAAAGCAAATTCAACGCCTTCATTACAACCAAAAGTGCCATAAGTCCATGAATCCTATGCACTGATATCCTATTCTTCAAACACACCAACACCCAGACGGCCAAGAAGCCAAAATAAACCAAGGAAAACAAAAAATACAACGTTGGCAACTGCGTAAGACCTGTAGAAAGAGGGGAAGATTATGAGAAGTTGAATATGCAGAGAGATGAGAAATACATAGTGAGTACCTACATTATGGCTATTGGCTTGTCATGGTATCATAATATCGAGAGATTTGCACAAATAGGATCATTTCAGGTTTTTCTATTTAACGCTTGTCCCAGTGTAAGGAAGTTTTGCAAGAGTAGGTTGACAAGGCCTAGCTTGCTCAAAGTGTCCCTAGCCGGGGCATTACTTGTTAAATGCCTGTCCAGGCATAACTTTGAACAAGTTATCTCCTGCCCCAACATAACTTACACTTGGTCTTAAAATGCACAACTTTTAAAACACGAGAATTAAACACCAGCCCTTAAAGCACCCATTTTGGCATAATATTTGAATATGACAAGCTAGTAGAAGTACTAGAGTATTATCATTTGTTTATTCGGGTAATCATCATTCTGATCATTTGCTTGTGTTTGGTTAACACGCCGTAAGGAAATCTTCTTTCTTGTTTTAGAATGAGCAGGTAAGAGCTGGAAATTTACAAAAGAAATGACTCCCACAAATTATACTCCCCATTTTGATGAAAAACATTTTAAGAATTCAAGCATATGAAACGAGTTCATGAAGTTATATTAAGCTTTTCACAATTCAAGTAACCAAGCAAATTTCATCAAAGAATATATTTAGTTTTCACAATTCATAAGACACCATAAAAATTGATTTCATCAACAAAACTAGTAGGATTCCGCGGAAAATGGTTACATCAAGGAAAACATTTCCACCATACTAAACCAAAAGGTCCCTTTCACTATCATATTTTCATATTTTGCAGCCTTACAATGGAAGCTCAATTTGATCAAATGCACAGATTTCACAAAATAACCAACAAAAGGAACAAACAAAATGAGCAAATTTATCAGGAAAAAAAAATACAAAGTGGGTAATCGAATAAAACCTGCAGATAGATAATCTTTAACGCGGCCATCGAGATTGTAAAGCTCAGTGCGTACATCCATTGAAACTTTTGATTCAGGAGCACAATTGGCGAAGAAGAGAGAGTATTCATTAGGGGAAGTTACAGGGTAAGCTCGATCGAATGATGAATTAGGTGGAGGAGAAAGATCACGAAAAGTGAATAAATGTTGAATGAAATTGGATTCAAGGACACAGAAATTAGGGTTTTGTTGAAGCTCAATCAGGACTTGAATTAGGGATTCTTCAGATAAGAGGAAGAATCCGAGTCCAGAAGGATCAGGGGTAGCTAGACTGGAGATGACGGAGACAGAGGAGACGCTAATGGAAGCTTGACCCGTATGTGTGAACCCGAATCGTTCGAAGAGGATCATGGGTCGGTTATCGGATCGGATCTTCAGTTTTTTTATCTCGCCGGAGGTGAATGAGGCAAGGCAGAGTAGAAGAAGGAGGAGGGTGGGTAATTTCGACATTTTTTGTCCGGCGGTGGATACGGTGGCGATGGTGGAACCTGGCGGCGGAGCACGGCGGAGGAGAATTTGGTGAAGAGAAAGTGGGAGAAAATGAAATGTGGAATAAGAGATTTACAGGAAATAGCTTTGAAATGACCCTTATGTGCGTTAGATCTAATGTATTAGGTGGGAAAATTTGGGATCTAAAACCAAGAGAGGTCTTTGTTTTTTTATTTTATATATATAAAACAATAAAATAAATAGATGAAAAAAATAATAATATGAATAAATAAAAGACGACGTAAATAACTATTCATTCAATGCAATTTCACAAGTAAGGTGTAGCGTATACGCAAATTTATTCCTATTTGTGAAGATGGGGAAGTTTTCAATGAGACAACCTGTGTTGGTCATTTCGTTGAGCCTAAAATGTTAAATCTGATAAGGTAGCATATTTTGTTTGTGTTCATGGGATTTCGAACGATCCCGGGGTTGCACCTTGGCTTAAGTAAATACTATGAAAAGGAAATACAATAAAGAACTCATGGTGAAAATAATGAAGAAAAGAACGATCCAATAGCAATTTGAATTTAATTTTCTGAAATTGAGATCTTCTAAACTAATTAACGTTGACTTGACTTTTGAACACTTTTTAAGAGAATGACTTAGAAAAACAAAGTTGAAAAAGAGAGATTAGAAAATCATCAATTAGTCTTTAATATAACTTATATCTGATGATGTTCAAACAAAATAATCTATTAATATTCTCGACATTCAAAATAAGAAAGTTATTAATTTGTCGATATAATCAAAGGTAATCTTTATTTACATAACTAAAACAATAGGAAATGTACATGACATATCTCATTTGTTTTCATTAAAGGTCTCAATCTGAATTGATATTTGAATAGTTAAGACATTGACTCTAAATTTGAACACATAATAATTAAGACTATTTGATTTTCAACATCTGAATATACATAATCTATTTACATGTACATAAAAAATATACAACTCAAATAAAAATTAATCAAATATTTAAGAATCAATAAAATCATTGTTTGATTAAAAAAATGAATCGTTGATACGTGTTAGTAGTAGTAGAAAAATGACTATAGTGATGATATGGTGCTTGATATGCCCCCACCCCTACAGAGACGGTGGTGATGGATATGTCAGAGGCTACATAAACGGTGGTGATCACGATGGCGGCTACAAAGGGGAGGGAGTGACGAATAATGGATATAATCATAATGATGGAGGAACTAAATGTGACAACATTTGATAATAATAGTTATCAACGGTGGTGATTGTAATGACAATAGATGATTGATGGTAAGGATAATATTTTTTATTATATTCTTAATTTATTATATTAAGTAATGTATTTTAAAAAATACAACAAACAAATATGATTGGTTCGATTAATTATAACAGAAATACACAATAAATTTACTATATAAATCATTTTTTATAGATGTATCGAATTAAAATTTAACAAGCAAATAAAAACAAAAGGTTTATTTTCTTTTGATTTAAGCACATCACCTCATAAATATTTTTACCAATGCAGATTCTTGAAAATTTCATAGCATTCTATTGTTTCTAAGATCTAATAGAATATTTTCTATGTGAATTAATTAAAAATTATAAATAATTAAATTATATATGATCAAATATAGAATTTGTCAATAACTTAGGGATGTATGTGTTATTATCCCTAAAATATTAATTAATTATAATATACTAAAACAATTTTTCATTGGCCAAATGATGACTTCTTATGAAAAATATTAAAAAAATAAGAAGGCGATACTTCTTAGGAAGTTAGGATCTAATTCTAGAACCCCTTTTTCTTTAGAAACTAGAAAACATAATTTCTTTTTTAGAAAATTTTTGAGTTGGTACAATTAGTGATATTTTTTCTAAAAAAAATTATGAATCATTTTTTTCTGTGAACGTCTTTTTAGGTGAGCTTATCATATCGTATTTACCTCATGCAATTTATATCTCTTATGTGATTTATGAACATTGTACTACGAGGTTTTACCAATATGCATCCAAAAGAGTGTTAGGGAGCAAGTTTCTTGAGATTATTTTTTTTGGTTGAGAAAAGCTTTATCAAAAATAAATTTCCAAGAATACCCTTTTCAACAACCCAAATTTACAACAATAATGAAGGTAATTATGTAATTTTAAGAAAAGAGTAAGGGTATAAATGGAATTAAAAAAAAACCTCCATTGAATAGGCCATACTTATATGATTTTCCATTTGCATATTTAAGGAATGTTATTTTTTTTTTTTGGGGCAAGTTGGAAGGAATTTATTGACTCTTGTTGTGTGTTTGTTATCCAAAAATTCATTCAATTCTTCATATTATTATCAGTTCAAATTTCAAAGCTATCCTCTTTGTTCTTCTAGAAATATTTTGCTATATTTGAGTGATTTTGACAATTTTGTTATTATATAAAATATTAGAAAAATCAACAGAAATCACCTACTTCCCAGAGAGAGAAAAAAGAAATATACCCTCATAATATTCCTGGTATAGTCTTCTTGTTTTTGCATATATATAAAATGGAGTAAATTTTTGATATTATTGTCTAATTTTCTTCTATTCGTCAACCCTTTTCAGCTGTGAGATTAATTTCATTTTGATCCATCCATTCTTGGAGCTTCAAGATTTTATTTTTCTCTTCAATCTGTAAGTATGTGATCTTATTTTGCTAATGGGGGTTGTGTTTTCAAGATTTATTTTGGTTTTAATGCATTATATAGATTCAATTCTCATTTGGGGTTTTGTAATTTCAAGAATCTTGATGTAAAGTTTTGTTCTTTAGGGGTTTTGGATTTTTCTTGTATTATATTGGAATTAGTCATTTTTGATACTATGCATGGTGTTAAAATTGTTTTTTTTTAATCTGTTGCATGCAGGTTTTGTTGTATTCTGTTTTCCACTGCTCAATTAAGATCTTTCTGAAGCTGATTGATTGTAAGGTGTTGATTATTGTGTAATTTTGGGGATATTAAGTTTCTTGGTAGTTGAACAGATGAATGTTGTAGGTAAAGTTAGTAGCTTTATAACACAAGGTGTATATTCAGTTGCTACCCCATTTCACCCTTTTGGTGGAGCAGTTGACATAATTGTTGTGAAGCAACATGATGGGACTTTTAGGAGTACCCCTTGGTATGTTCGATTCGGTAAGTTTCAAGGTGTTCTTAAGGGGGCAGAGAAGGTAGTTAGAATAGAAGTTAATGGCAAAGAAGCTGATTTTCACATGTATCTTGATAATTCTGGTGAAGCTTATTTTATCAAAGAGGCTACTAGTGATAATGAGAATGAAGAAAGTGGTTGCTTGAAAAAGCCCGATAATTTGAATAGTGAAGGGGATACTAGTAGTCTTGGTAATGGTAACCATAACGAAAGTAGAAAAGATGATGTGCTGTCTAAAAATGAGGAGGATGAGTATAATGCTGCTGATTTACCATTACGAGATGAACGTGTTACTTTAGGTATGGATCGATTGAATAGAGTAGATTCTGATGCTGACCGAAGATTCTATGAGTTTCAGGATGACCAATCTTCTTTGGATGATTCGGTTGATTTATCAGAATACGGTTCCAGTAGGTATGATAATTTGGATATGGAGCATGTTTTAGAATCACAGGACTCCAGTTCAGAAGTTGTTCTAGTGAGCGTTGATGGCCATATACTGACAGCGCCTATCTCATCATCTGAAAGGAACACAGAAGATGTCGAGTTAGACACACCTCAGTTTCACCTGGGCCCTGGTCAGGGGACTGATTTTTGTGATGATAGCTCAGAGTTTAATTCAGGTGATAGTACATGGGCTGAAGATTATTTCAGCAATCTGAACTCATCCAAAGTTGCATCAGGAGACACTTGCGACGTGGAAAATGAGAGCCCTACAGTTGAGCACCAGTTAGAAGTTTCTGAAGTAGATGGGAAACGTCTTGATCGAACTCCGGAAGATGACCTGAAGAACCGGGAAGATCTCTCCATGAAGAGTACTGTGGAGAGCACATCATGCAGCATTAAGAGGGATGATGTTTTCAAGAGCTGTCTAGAGCTATCTGCATTAGCCATGCAGGCTGAATACGAGGTTAATCAGTCAGATACGATTTCTCAGTCGGATATTCAGAGAGTTGTTGAAGATGTAAAGGAGACGTCTCATAGGAGTCCTTCTGCAATCAGTGCCGAAGATATACATCCTGAGAGATTGGGAAATGAAAATGGCACTCGTGATTCTGACAGTGTAACCCTTCAGAAAAGTGACTTGGACATAGAGCATAATGCTTCAGATAGTGCAAGAGACCATCCTTTTATGAATGATGAACAGTCAAAGGAATATGCTGATTTAACAGTAGCAGCAGAGCAGGCACAAAGTGAACTGCAAGGATTCGATGAAAGCACTGAATGTGATAATGTGGAGCAGCAGACTGCAGCTTTGCTTAAAGGTACATAAACTGATTCAAGCACAAGAAAGCGTGCCTCTTGTTTTTTTTTTAATTAAAAAAATTATAGTGTCTCATTTAGCTGTTCAATTTAATTAATTCTTCTTCTCACTATGTTCACACATTTTGTTAGTGATATCTGCAGGAGTAGAGATATCTCTTTGTAGGCACTTGCTTCATGCTGGAATGGGTTCCGCTGCTGCTAGAGAAGCCTTTGAGGCAAATCGCGTTTCTGAGGAGGTATTCAGAAACTCCGCAAAATCCATGATTAACAATCCAAATTTAGCTGTCCGAATTCAAGGAAATTATTTACAATGGGACAAAGCTGCACCTATCGTTCTTGGGATGACTGCATACAATATGGAATTACCTGTTGACTCTACTGATGTCATACCCGTGGAGCAGGACAAGAACCTAAAAACAGGAGAGGATGATAGTGGGTTGCCTTCAACTCCTGGTCGACGATGGAGGCTTTGGCAGATGCCATTTAGAAGAGTTAAGACAATCGAACACACTAGCAGTAATCTATCAAATGAAGAGGTGTTTGTTGATTCTGAATCAATCTCACTGAACCAGCCTACAGAACAAACAGCATCACCACAAGGAGGAAAGGAATCTCCTCGCAAGCAACTTGTGAGAACAAATGTCCCTTCTACTGGTCAAATTGAATCTTTAAAACTGAAAGAGGGTCAGAATTTGGTGACTTTCATTTTTTCCACTCGAGTCCTAGGAGACCAAAAGGTTTGTTGTGTTACTTGTGGCAAATTCATTAACTTCAAAAAAATGTAGTCTTTTATTGTTTTGGTCTTAAAACAGGTTGAAGCCCATATATATTTGTGGAAGTGGAATACTCGGATTGTAATTTCTGATGTTGATGGGACTATTACCAAGTAAGCCTTTTTGATCATTATAACTCAAGCTGCAAAAAATTGTTAGCCTTTACATACTATCTAAGAGGTTGTCTCTTACCTGATGAGTCCCTTGCAAGATGAGTGGTGAAGCCAAGTTTTCATTGAGGGGTTCAAAATATGAAAAGTAAACACATGAAGAATCGAAGGGGGTTCAAGATCTATTATATATTCATAATTTTCGTTTTTATAATTTAAGCATGTATAAACACTGTATTTTTCCGCCGAACGTGACCCTACCTGCTTCCGCCCCTGTGCAAGAACCTCTATCATGCTAGAAACTTAATAAATTAAAGCCAGTCCACCCTTCAGATTTTTATAGGATAACTAGTTTCACACGTCCAAAGTTCTCACCTTTAAGCTGATGTGAGAAACCAATATCTTTTTGTAAAGTTTTCTACTTTTTGGTATACTTCTTGTATACCTGTGTGTTTCTCCCTTCATTTAATAAATTTTAATACATTATGAAAAAAAACTGATTTGAGAGCATAAAAGAATATTAAATAGAACTGTTTGTTGGAACATTTTCTCATTCTGGTATAGTATTTACACTATTATGTACCTAGTAGACCCGAATGAGGACATGTTCTCTAACGTAACTTAACAAGTGCATATTTTATGTCTAGGTCTGATGTTCTTGGTCAGTTCATGCCGTTGGTTGGAAAGGACTGGACCCACTCCGGAATCGCTAGACTTTTCTGTGCAATCAAGGTATTCCTTTCTCTGTCCTATATTTGGACTTCTCTTCGTCTTTAAGTCATCATATCAACTAAGCTTCGAACCATTCTTATATTTGACAACTAATACCTTAACCATGGAAAACACTTTCCTAGACAAGTAGTGTGGCAACAAGTAGCATCAAGTACCACCAAGTGTATTCACTATTGTCATATCATAGTAATTCCTGCATCTTTTTCTTTAATACATTTCTATTATTCATGTAGCAAGTCAACTGCTGTATTGCCTTTGTGATATATGATTCTGTATGAATGTAGATATCAACATATTTGGGGAATCCATGTCCTTGAACATGTTTGCTGACTTATTGTGGCTATAAATTATTATATGCTGTTTGTCAGAACTTATGGAAGTTTGATATATAAGTGATTACCCTAGCATTTGATCTTTACCATAACAATGCTGTTTAGTGATCAAAATATTTCATGAGTTGGATTAGTTGATCATCTAAGCTAGTATTCGGAAAGTAAATTTATCCTGAATTGTTAGTTTAGTTAGGGTTACCTATGGAAAGATTGTCATTCTTCTTTTGTTATGTGGAAAAGGTTTAGTTCTTTTTGTGTTGGAGTGGGAATGTGGCAATTCAGGATTCGATGCTTCAGCATGAGGTAGGGGTAAGGTGTGTGTACACTCTACCCTCCCAGACCCCAATTGTGGGACCAATTGTGGGATTACACTGGGTATGCTGTTGTATGCTTCAGCACGAGAAAAATGTTGCAGGGTGGCTATGCCCATGAAACTTAATGGGATTGATAAACACGTCAGCCAGAGATGAGCAGGAAACCTATTTAACGTATGTAGAGAGGAAAGTAAAACATTGATGGTATCATATAGAGTTTATCCATATAAAAAATGGGAAAGAATTAAGGTTTTAGTAAGCAAGCATGGAAGAATTATAAGATAATTAGATAGAAGGTCCTGTGTTCAAGTTACCATAACTTTAGATGAAGTGTGGCAGGCTAATCCACAGACTCACTCGTACAGGATGACAAGACCCTTATATAAGATATTTGCTTAGGTGAGATCTGCAATGTTACATACCTTGCGGCAGAGTATTTGATTCAACATATTGGACACTGTACAGTGTGCAGAAGTTGGGTCGAAGAGTAATATGTATATAGTATGAACTCTTATATCTCCTTTCCCTCTTTATTCTTTGATTGTTAATTTTTTGTAGATATGAAGTAGTATGATTGACTGACACGAAGCTGGTTTAATGTTTATGATCTCTCACTTCCATATTCATTGATGTTGAAATATTTTTCTCCATTATTTTATTGATGGATGGCCCTTCTTTTGATTGCAGGAAAACGGATATCAGCTACTCTTTCTCAGTGCACGAGCAATTGTTCAAGCTTATCTGACCAAAAGTTTTCTGTTCAATCTCAAACAGGTAATCATAATTCCGTTTACATGAAATACCGATGACACTAGTTTTTAGTTTCCTAAAAGATGCAGAATATTTATTTGAATCCCAAGGGAGCATGTTAGTTGGATTTTCTGTTACATGTAGGACCATTTCTCGATTCGTATGTTTCTGAAGGGACTGTCATATGTACGGCTGTAAATTGTTTGGTTTAAACCAAGAGAATTGACCAAGCCAAAAATCTTGGTCTGTTTGGTACTGCTTTCTTGTGTTTTTTTTTTTTAAAAATTAGGTTTGGTTTCTGTTTGTTTTGATTCTCTGTGCAGGGGTTTCTGTTTTCCAATGCGGTTTCCTTTTTCTTTCCTTTTTAATTTAGAAAAAGAGAAAACTGAAATTAGGGGTATACATAATTTATCCAGGTATTGGTTTTCTTCACTTCCCCCCTCACTCCATCTCTGTCTCTCACTTTTTCTCCGCACTTCAAGGCGAGACTAGAACATGATCAAATGAACACCCTAGAAATGTCGGTGAAACCTTGATAATCTGAGATCCAAACACCGATGTTATTGCGAATCATATACAAAATCTTTTCTTTTTCCAATCTTAGCAAACATACTACCTCAGAAGGGCTTCAAGAAGCTTTTTCCAAATTTGGTCAGGTGGTACACGCCATAGGCTGTTTATCCCTGGCTATGCATGAAACTTCAAAACACTGATTTTTTCATTGAATTGATAGTTGCTATATCAGTCAGCATCTATCAACTACTCATCTATCTCAAACTATACGTTGACCGAAACTACCCCAAACTTCCTCCTTATCAGGCAGGCTTTGGACCTACTATGCGTAGCTTGAGTTTTAAGGTTGCTATATGACCTATATCAATTTTTTTTTAAAAATAGAAGAGACAACATCAACACATCTCCTTTAGCTGTTTTTGTGAAGCACAACAGCTCATTTTTGTGTATTTCTTTAGTCTTGGGAAATTGAGCAACTTGAAGGTGCAACCAAAAATCTAGAAAACTATCAAAAATAACAGCCTTGTTATAACTTGCCTTCCTCACTATTAAAAATCTAGTCTTTATCCTTATTTAAGTTGTTCTCAGATTTGAAGTTCTAGCTTTATTTCCTGTGTGGTTGTAACATGCTGCTGCAAGTAAATTAGCAAATAAAGAGAGGCTCTAATAGATCTGTTGATTGGTTTCCCTGTTCTCCAACCTTACATTATTTCTTCTTTCTTTTTTGGGGAAAGGAGTTTCTGAGGATGCATTTTATCTAGCACTACTGTGGCTCAACTGTATAGACCACCTTAAGAAATCTTGGATCTGGCGTCTGTTTGCTTGTCCTTTCTTGTAGAATTCTGATTGTGCAACAAATTTCACTGACCTGATATGTGTAAACGATCTGTAGGATGGGAAATCATTACCACCTGGACCTGTTGTTATTTCACCTGATGGTTTATTTCCCTCATTGTACAGAGAAGGTAAGTACAAATTTGCTGAAAGTCCTTTTTTTGCTTTTAGTCTTTGTCAAAGTGCATTATGTATGCATATGCCAATTTCACATGTTTCTTGGTGTTTGGTTTCAACGATAGTTATCCGAAATCTTTAGCTCTTCCGCTGGAGCAAGTTTACCGACTTCTCCTACTGATATGATAAAGAAGGAATTGGCCTATATTTGATCTCTAACAAAATTTACCTTTTCTCTTCTATGTCATGGCAGTTATAAGAAGAGCTCCTCATGAATTCAAGATTGCCTGCTTAGAGGTTCGTACTCAAAATAGTGACGGTTCTTTCAGGTGTCCTTTAGTATGCATGAATGTATGAAGTGGATATTACCAAGTGGAGATTATACAGATAGTTCTAAAAAAATAGTACTCGTATATATATTTACCTAATCCAGATGCTAATGCTGCATGCCAGATGACCCCTCTTGGATTCGATCCTTTTATATCGCTCCAATGGTTTGCCACCTTCTAATGTATTCTTCTACGTTTCAGGACATTAAAGCACTTTTTCCACCAGACTATAACCCTTTTTATGCGGGATTCGGGAATAGGGACACCGATGAGCTCAGTTACAGAAAAATTGGAATTCCTAAAGGCAAAATTTTTATAATAAACCCAAAGGTTTGCACTCTTTCCTTTGCTTTATTGTTAAAAAACTGTATGTAAGTTTTACACTCTTGTCTAACATGTTGAATTGGACTTACAGGGGGAGGTAGCTATTAACCACCAAATCGACGTGAAATCCTATACTTCATTGCACACTCTAGTTAATGACATGTTCCCTCCTACATCCATGGTTGAGCAGGTTAGTGCTCGATGACTCTCTCTTTTTAATATCTCATCTTCGTTTATTCTAAAGTAATTATTAGCATAGACAATCTCATCTAGAGACTCGAAAACATCTGGTTAGACATGTATAGTCATTCTTTTCTGTTTGCACGCGTTATGCAAAGAACCAACTTCTCATTTACTGGCTATCTTTGAGCTTCGACTCTTCTGAATGGTCTTTCAACACGGGCATCTCCATGACATTGTTCTGGATTTTCATTGTAAATGCAGGAAGATTATAACTTATGGAACTACTGGAAAATGCCCTTGGCAGACGTCGATAATTTGTAGAGATTTCTTCCCCTGATACCTATGGATCCACCTTTTTTGTTGATCTGAGAAGTCGAAAAGTTTAGCCGGTATATGTATAACCAACTACCTGCAGTTTCTTTTGTAGGAGAGCTGCCATTCTTCTTTGTTTCTATTATTAAGGTGTATAAAATTCAGCTATGTAGGTTCATTACATTGTACTCAAAAAGCATAAAGTTCGTACTCATGAGTCATGAATAAAATTTTACTTTCTATGTCTCTAAGTTCATTTGCTGGTCTTCTCAAAAGTTCAAAAGTGTATTCTTTTCTAATTACTTATAGTTCATGCTCTTGTAGTCGTCGTAATTGAAAAATAGTCATTGTCGCGGAGTTTTATAGCTTAAATACATGTAGGGGGCAGCTATGTCACATGTGTGAAAAGAACGACGTTCATTTATTATCTCAATCTATTTCAGTTCAACTCATTTCATTTTGTTAAAATTGAATAGATATGCACTTATGTCAATTTGACAAATCTCTTAATAACGGGGGATTTTCGCAATTAGCCACTGTAATAAACTTAGTTATGTTTTATAGCTATAGTTCATATATTACAGGTTTAGATACAGTTTAAGCTGTCTTTTTGTATAATTAGCAGATTTGTATAATTTGCATGTTTGTATAATTCGTGGGTACACTTGTATAACAAATTTATGCAATTACAAACATTATCAATGTAAACAATTATGCAATTTCTGAATTATACAAACGAGTGAATCATATAAAACTAAAAAGATTAGCCGCATAGTTATAGCTAAAAGTAAGTTGTGAATTGTTATTACGACAAACTATAGCTATGTTAACTAATTAAATAGTATATATTTGCTTATACACGCAATTTTCTTAATAACAAATTTTCAAATGTGATATTTTTCATATAGGCATGCATAATAAAGAGTTCTCTTTATTAGGTATTAATTTTTTATTCAAATAATTAAAACTTTAAAAAAAATTGTTCAGGCAAGCAAATTATTAATTGTATTTTGACTAGTTTGATGTCTTAATCCTACTCCTTTCAAATTTAACTCAATTCGCCTCTTATTATTTTTTCATATTATGTTATATATTACTACTAGTATATGTTAATATTTCAATATATACAAATGAGATCTCAAAATTGAAACTTTTTGAGTCGAGTTTATCGCACATTATTTATCTATTATCTATTATATTTCTTACATGTTTTTTCGATCTCGTCCATCGAGTTGTCTAGTTTAAAAAAAAAAAAAAAAGGAAAAAGGAAAGAAATAGAGAAGGCGCGAAAAGAAAGGCAAGAGACTCGAACTACTAACGAACAATCTGACTTCTTCCTTTCTTCAACGAATTTCCAATTCCAAATGTCTCATTCCATTTCTTCTTCAACGACAAATCACCGGAGAATCTGACCGGAAGCTCAATTACTTGATCGGCGATGTCATGGCTCAGATCGGCGGTGAGCAAAGCTGTAGAAGTTGGCGGTGCCGGCAACAGAAATATCTCTCGTAACCTCCGTTACTACGCCGATTCCGTCGTTCAACAAGCTAGTAATGCCGTTTCCGGCGGTGCAAAGTTATTCCTTGATCGCTCTGTATGAATAAATTCTTCTCTTCGTCTCTCATTATTATAGAAATTAACACATAGTTGATTGATTAAATTAGTAATGTGTGATTTAGGGATCTCGGAGTTTTCAGAATTTTAAGCAAGCGGTGAAAACATTAGAAGAACTTTCTGTTTCATGTAGAGGTATAGAGAGAGTTCAGTTACTACGAAGATGGTTAGTTGCTTTGAAAGAGATTGAGAGACTATCACTACCTCTGCCTGTTAGTGAACATGTTTCTTCCCCGAAGAGTATTGATTCTATTTATACCACCGACGATGACAGGAATTCTCCTCGTGAGCCAATTTTGGTGAGTAAGTCATTGAACTGTCCATCTTGTGAAGTTTCATTTATGACTCGATCTTCAGGAAACACTACGACATTTTGAGATCAATATTTACATGATTTCAGTTTTAGTTTAGATGCTTTATTTGTGTTAGCTTTGGGAATTCATACTGTAATCTGTCATAGTGGCAAATTTTTCGAGAACTAGGTTGATTCATGTGAAACAGAATACAACAACTCAAAACTTAGCTCTCAATTATCTAAACCACAAGATATGTTTTTCTTATAGATCAACTTCCTTGAGTATTTTGATTCAAACCTGTGATAATTTGCTCATGTATTTGCTTATATTACAACGGACAGGTTTTATATTATGATCCTGATCTTGGCGGAGAACCATTGAATTTTAGAGATGTTTTCCTTAGCAGTCAAGCTCTTGAAGGCATGATACTTTCAATGGTAAGATAAAAAACAACTTAGCTAGCTGGTGTTGCATACCTGCTTGATGACTTGATAATTGCTCCTCTACATGGTATAGTTTAACCCCAATGCTTCTAAACTTTTTTATACATCAGAATTTATCATTGTAATCTGTATGACCAACCAAAAAGTGAATATATAAGGGAGGGGATAGGGGCGGAACCTCCAAACAAAAAGTTTGAAAGTCAGCCACATCTAATAATGGTGCTTATAATTGTGGTGTGTCATACAGTTGCCATGCGTACTTGTGTTAGTCTATGTCGGCCTCCTAAAGATTCTTACTGTACAATAACTATACGTCATGACCTAAACACAGAAGTATGTTGACTTGCCTGATTCTGAAATTAGACATTTTGGTGCTGTCCATCATCATCTTTGCCTTTGCCATTCGCGGGGAGATGTGATTGGCCAAATGCATCCACAACACCAGTTGCTTCTCTAAAGCAGTGTTGGATTAACACTTCATTAGACCTCTTTAACATTTTTCTCAAAGCATCAACAATAGCAGTCAGGGACCATGGAGGATTTTATCTAGCAGCGATCCGGTTAACCACCAACAAGGAGTCAAGTTCAATCATTAACTCTAAATCCTGGTATCAATGAATTCTGGAGCCCAATTTCTAAAGCCTTGCCTCAGCAATGTTATTATTACGTTGCAAAACAAACATTACATTTTTTATGTGGAATTTTACTTATTATCCTTTTGAACAACCAAACGGACCCTTAGATTCAGGGCTTCTCTCAAGTTTACCTAGCTACTTCCACCCAACTGATTTTCTGTTTCTTTTTAAGGTTGAAGATACACCTCTGGTAAGTGGTGCTGCAAACTCCCATTTTTGTGCCACGTGTATTGGAACCTCTCATTCTTTTGTGAAACCTGAGAACAAGAATTCATCATCATGAGTAACCCTTTTGTCTGTTTTGTACATAAAAGTGAACAGAGAATAGTCGACCTTTTGTACTACTGAAGAAGAGGAGTGTTCCTATTAGCATATCCATAGATAATGCGCGGTTATAGAAAAACTTTTCCTCTCATTTCTACTGCCAAATCTGGGTTTATAGATTTGTGTTATTCATCATCTTTTATTGAAGACATATCACTATTTCCAAAAAGCCCCTCAGGGCTTCCGGAAATAGTCAAGAATATTTGTCTATGACATTCATCAAGAAGAAATGGGAAAAGTGGCCCTCACATGGGTGCATATGACATTTTAACTTTCATGGAGGAAGCATGATGTCAATTGTAGTGATTGATTTATTATCTGGAAAATGTTTTGCTTCATCTTTCAGTAACATGTGTTCTGTTGATAGGAATTAACTGGTCTTAACTTTTTTGTTTGAAACAGATTCTTGAAGCACCTGATACAGAAGAAGTCTCTTTACTTATGGAGATATTTGGGTGATTCTCCAATATTGATCCTAAATTTTTATTTCAGCTTCTACCTTGGATGGACTTGGACAAATCAGTTATATGAATGGTTGAGTCACGTCAGAAATGTGTGCTGAACTCAACGGAATTCAATAAACAGAACTGATACCAGGTTTATTTGGTTTCTGATCTATTTATTCACTCTTTAGGTTATCTCTTACGGGCGGGAAAGAAGTTCGTGAGGCAACCATGAGCAGCATAAAAGTTTTGGCAAAAGCTTTCTCAAGCTATAAAGAAGAAGTGCTGGTAAGGGAACAAACTCCTTATGCATGTCTGGTAGTGATGTTGCTCTAGGATCTAAAGAGTTATGGTTAGTATGTTATTAAACAAAACTGTTAGTCCATCAATTTTCCATAATTCATCCCAGGCGAAGAAGGAAGAACTGCTTCTCCATGCACAAGGTGCAATTGCTGGATTGAAAATAAATGCAGATATAATGAGGTATGAAGATCTTTTATCCTTTTATCATGTTAGAACTTTCTCAATGTTTACATGCAAGTTCATTGACAAGGAAGGCTCATACTCTATATCTTCTGGTGTGTATATATGTCAGTCTGTATCTTCCACCTCAATTTATTGTCACCATAGACTAATTCTTGTAAGCTATTGCGATTGTTGCCATAGTTTTGCTATTCTTGTATTCTCTTTGGTTAACTTCTTTTAACCTATACCAGGAGCTGTTGATTTGTGAATTGTTGTATACATTTGTAATTATTTGAACATTTGAGTTAATATCTCGGAGGAATCTTTCTAGCTTTTATTTTGTCCAGCTTTTGGAGGCAAGAATTTCCGCTCCTTTCTAACTCCTTCCAAATATGGGCATCCTTTCACTATCTTTAGATTTTAAAGTTTCATGTGAAATTTTTCTGGGTGCACGTCATTACGAGTGAAGAACTTTTCTGTCATTGTGTAGGAGAATTGCCGGATGAGAAAAGCCTTTTCTGAACTTGGGACTTGAAACATTAAATGAGGCAACAAAAAGTCCACTTTTCTGAACCTGACAGGTTGTTTAGATATTACTCCCTAAATCCCAAAGAAGAAGTCCACTTCTCTTGTTGGTCAGATCTAGATAACATGTTATACGCAACAACAAGTAACATCAGACCCAAAGACCTAAATGCTGGTCAAAAGACTCTCTACTCATGAGTAACTGGCTGTAACAAGTGCATGCTTTCCATAAAGATTAGTGAAGAAAATAAACTTATCATCATTAAAACATAAGCTATTTTCTCTATCCAGAGAGAGAATATAGTGCCCAAGTTGCGAGAAGAAGCTTGTCACAGTCTCGAGACCTTCTGCAGTAGCTCATGCTTCCATTATATTTAGTATTTCAGCAATAGTAGCATTTGATTTTTGCTCTTATGACTCACAACTTAATAGTTATGGTGTACTGTAGCATATTGTTCTTTAGTTGTTTGCTATAAACATTAGATAATCATGCATTTATTTTTATATGTCTGCATAAACTGCAAAATATAATTTCTTCTCTTTGTGATCTGCCATCAGAATAGATTCTGAAGTCTCAAACATACATCAAAAACTAGACAAGGTGATATTACAACTGCCTTCAAGCAAACATGAAAAGGAACCGTCTAGTGTTGCAACTAATGCAACATCAGAGGCAAGTTGGGTTTCATTTCCACTTTTTTGTTTTTTACCAAATTATGCTATCTAACAAGGAATTTGCAAAAACCGCAACAGTTAAGAAAGCAGAAAATTTTCTTGGGGGTGGGGGAGTAACAGTCTCAATAAGTTTTATATTATCCATGCCATAACATACAGATGTTCTAAACAAACTTAAACTTGTTCCTTTTGTCTAATATATGGATAGCTTTTTCTAATTATTATACTCTCAAAATATTGAACTTAATATCTTTGTTTGATTTGGAATTGGTTCATCGTAAAATCCGAATGTTCTAAAGTTCTTGTAGAAAGTAGAGTAGGAAAATATTTACACGTCTTGGCAGTCGGCAGAAGAAGATTTTCAACTTCCCTTGGACACTTGTGATATAAAGAGGGATGACGGAGTAGTGTTTTGAAAAATAAAATACTCCTTAACAAAGACAAAAGGACGATTATGAAGAAAATGTTGTTTAACTTCCCATTGATATGGCACCCGTTAAATAGGATGGTCAGAGAAAAAAAATTAAAATGGGAAGAGGTAGTTGCTTGACAACTAAATGATCTGTAAACAAACGACAAAAGGTCAATATTGAATCAACTCTGATAGAGAAAAATTATCTCATTTCATGACTATATAGAAACAACTAATGGATAAAATCCTGGAAAGACTTCACACTAAATGTAAAAGGAACTCTTGTTGTGAAAATTCTCAAATTACTCGGAAATTGACAGTTTAACCATCTGTTTAAGTGGGGAAAAAAGTGAAAAATCAAATGAAGGAATGTCATGCTTTGAAGTTGGTTATCACATCCTTAAACTTTTTGTTATACTTATGAATCGGGAATGTTGGGGAGAAAAAGGGTGTAAAGAGGTTAAAAAGGAAGTAAAATTATCTTGGATTATTTTTAACTGACCATCTTAAGGCACTTGAAAGAAAACAAAAGGACCTAAAGTCATTCTAAGCTGAATAATATGTAAGAAACATACATCTGTATCATTAGATGCAGTAAACAAAAGATCAGGTATCTGAAACTTGCCGACATAATTCCATATATATGCATGATTTGAAGATAAACCGATCTGTTGTTGTAAAAGACTGCAGAGTTGAGAAAAAAGAGGTCAATTAAATGATGCAATTGTCTTATGAATGTATTAGTGACCCCATATGAGTAATCTTATAAGGCACTTATAAGTTATATGGTGCAACTGCCGTATTGATGGGAAGGACATCACTAAATAAATGAAAAATTTCCTGTCTTAGCAGTTGAAGACAATTTTGTAGTGAAATAATAATTCAATGATTCAATTTTCTTGGAACTGATGCTTTTTCTATGGCAGGCATTGAAAGAAGCACTCTCCCAGCTTCAATTCTTATCCAAGATGGAAGCACTTTTATTACAGAAAAAGGCTTTGCTCGGTAGGGATGTTCCTGAAAGTCAGACCAAAAGGGTATGCTTTCTAAATGATGACATGGGATTTTCCTGAATCTGAATTGCTATATATCTATGAAACTAATATTGGTGGAGGTGATGGTCATAGCACTAATACCTGGGGCATGATACCTGATTGATATCCACACAATATTTGTTATGTCGTTGTTTAATGTTTCTTGCTTTCTTGTGTGAGACCTTTTATTTTATGAGGTGTCTCTACAACTAGATCAGATTCACTTATCTTTAGCTTTCAATAATGAATTACTACTTTTGCACCACAAAGAGTAACCTGGTTCATACTCCACTAGAACAATAATATTTGATAAAAGGACGGTTAACTATATCTAATCTGCTTTACTGCAAATCATTATTATTTTCACTCTTGGTTTAATATATAAATTCTCAGAAGAAAATACACAAAACTGTATCCATTTGACTAGTTTCTTACTCCTGTATTTTATTTTATGACTGCAGTTAGAAGCAATAATCATAGTGATAAAAGAAGTAAACATAAATGTCTTTGGCACATCCAAAGCTCATTTCCTTCTTTTTTTGTTGGTAAATAGAGATATATTATAGATACAAACTAAGCAGCCATTACATATGCTTGCATAATACTTAGGTTTCCAAACTCAAACTACATTATTTCAAACCAAATAAGTGACATTTTTTTATACTAAAATGTCCTTCTTTATCAGCTAGTAGACTTGGTAGCAACCATGTTGGTGGATTCTTCAGAAAGAGATTGTTCATTGCGGTTGTTCCCTTTGTGCTAATACGTCCACCATTTTATTGCCCATCCCTAAAATCTGTACCAGATCAGTGGATTCCTCAATCTCTTCATTCATAACCTGCATTCAAAAGTCATGTTATGATATATCAGGTTATCGTTTTCAAGTGGGTACATGACTTCTGTGGAATCTGTCTCCACTTTGAGCAGGAGGTGTCCATGGATATGAGCCAGTTTGATTCCTTGAAGAATTGCATTTCCTTTATTAGTACAAGATCTATTAGAACTAATCATTAGCTAAACATCAAACCGATTATGCAATTGCAAGAGTAGGAAAAAAATAGAGGCGTCAATGTGGGAGGGGTTTAAGGGGTGGAATAGAATGGGAATGATGATTGTTCTGACTTTTCCTAATCATTAGGAAATGAAGTAAAAAGTTAAGAAGCTCGAATAGTGAAATTAACCCTATAGAGGGGTCTCTTCTAATATTTTGATCTGTTCTTGCATGTTTGAACTGTGTTATCTCTTTGCTGTATAAATAGGTTTTTAAGCTGAAGGTTTTATCAGAGTCTCTTTCAAGCTCTACTACAAAAACTGAAGCCCGCATTTCAGAGAACAGGTTCAAGCTTCTCTCTATTGTCACTTCTATTCTTCTCTGTGTGTAAAAAAACTTCTAAATGAGATTTACTTTATAACTACAATCTCTGTAATCTTACAAACCCCCTTCCCTCTCTATTTCTCAATGAGAAAGAACAATTTACTGTGCTTTTCTATTGTAAATACTTCTATTCTGATCTATAACTAGTACTAGTAACTAAGTCGTCTTAGGTGGAGGTTTACTGAAAAGAGAAAGTGGAAGGAACACTGAATGTCTAATCCTTTGATGTCAAATGTGATACTGAACCTGACAGTTTATGAACTCTATTTCAGAAAAATCTTGCGAAGGTTAACTAGTACGTTAGAGTGATTGCAAAGACCATGGGGAACAGTAGTGCAAATTTTAACTAGTACGTTAGAGTGATTGCAAAGACTATGGGAAACAGTAGTGCAAATTTTATATGGAACATACTTATGTTTCTCAAAAAGAAGTTATTGTTTCTGTAGTTTCTAGTCCAAGGGTAATCTTACATTTTAGTTTTTCGGTAATGGATCTCATATTTTAACACTATTATCTTAGCATTTTAGGATCTTATACTTCAACACCATAAACTTAATAGCATTTTAGGATCTCATACTTTAACACCATAAACTTAATAGCATTTTATAGAAATATGCTCATACTGTTTTATTAAAGCCAAGTTATTCCTTATGGGAAATTTTGGATTTCCTCTTCTTTTTTTTCCTTTTAGTGGAGATATCTGGTTCTCATTTTAAGATGTTCTCCGTTTTCATCAATTTCTTTCCTGCAGAATACAAAAGGAAGGAGCCCTTAAGTTCCGTGTAACAAAAACTAGCGAGATCTCCCAGCTTGAGAAGGTAAGATTTCCTCGATGTGTTCCTGATGGACATTCTATCAACTGTTTATAGTCAGTAAATATACTTGTATAGGAAATGATTTGATGGCATGGTTAGTTACATTTTCGTTTGAAGTTCTCTTTTCCTAAGCTAGTAATTGTCCACCTTTGAGGTGCTTCAAATTCTCTGCTTCAACAGGTGCTCTCCCGATCTCTATCTATTATCATCATAGGTTGCTCTTTTCTACAACTGGGTCAACTTGCAGGTTTCTTAGAGAAAGACTTAAATATTTTAAGTCAATTAACTATAATTGTAAGGTTAAAATAATTATAACTGCAGAGAACTTGTTACATTTTAAAATGAAGCGAGACAAAGTTATCTTATGCATGGATTTACCAATAAATCCAAAGGAAGTGTGAGTATATATGAGCTTATAAGCTCCATGAAATGACATATGTCTTTGTCTTTATCTTGATCTCCTGGCACACAAAGATTTGTTTCTTTACTTCTTATTGTTTCCGATCTGTATGTAACCAAGGAATGGATGCTCAGATGATTTTGTTCATACATTTTTGTTTCATTTTGAGTTAGATTTACAATTACTGCAAAGAGCCAGCCAATGTTAACTATTTCCTACATTTTCATGTCTCAGTAACCTCTAGTTCTTGGGAACGGGATAAAACGTTTTTCACTTAGTTACAAGTTTCTTGATCAGAGATTGTACTCGCCTTTTGAAGTATGATTTTCTTTTCTAGGAACTTGTGGATGAAATTAATGCGCTTGAAAATCAGAGGGATGAACTTGAAGCAGCTCTGAAAAAGGTAGCAAATGCTTTATCTTCTTTACTGAAGTTTCTGTTTGTATGTTGGTATTAAAAGATGTTCCATCAATCTTCTATTTTACTTGGGCTTCATCTGAATCTATCATTTGATTGCAGCTTGTTAATTACTTAATTAATAAGCTAGCAATCTCTTAAGTAGTGTGGTGGTCCGATGTTCCCTTTGAAGGACCCTGAGGACCTAGTCCCTCATAAAGGGGGAGCAGAGCCTCCTTAGCGTATTGTACCCCTCGGACTCTGCAATGACTTTTCTAATTGAAGGATCCTTGCCTACTAATTCTTTAGTAAATGTAAAATTATGTGCATAGACCCTTGTGGTCTGGCCCCTCCCTGTACCCCACGCATAGCGGGAGCTTAGTGCACAGGATTGGCCTTTATGTACTTCTAAATAACAACTATGCTCAATTTTCTTAAATGAAGTTCCTTCCTAGTTAAAATATTCCGAATGGGCATCACGTGTATACACTTATTTAGCATGGAGAAAAGGGACAAGCAAATTGCATGCTAAAGGTAGACAAGTACCAGTGAGAAACTTCTTTGAATGGACACTTGAAATCACCCATATTTGTAAGCTAAACCAATGAGAACTGTGTTGTCCTTATTTAGTTTTAGGTTTGGCTAGTGAACTTCCCATATTTGGTTTACACATGCTGGAGGGTATTAGAGAATCTGCACGTGTGCCTCATCAGTTGTGTACGAGTTTTCAAAGCGGTTTATTGTGTCCTAGGTCACTCCATCTATAGCATTAAGGGTTTAGGTTGGGTGCTCAATTTTTTTGTTAATGGAATCAATTCTGTTCACTTTAAGTAGTTACCTTTGTCAATAAAAAAAATCTGTTCACTTCAAGAGAAGGGACACCTGAAAATAAAAAACAGAAAAGAAATGAATTCACTCAGCTTCAATGAAGTCCGAGTAAAATGACAAGCTTCGATGAAGTTCGAGTTCCTTGAGCATCAAATGGTTTATGGAAATTTTTCTTAAAAAATGTGTCACCGGAATTGAGGTGCTAGAAGAAAATAGTTTATGATATTCCCCTATATTCAACATTTAAGCATGAATGTTTCAGAAACTACTCCCATTGACCTTGGTCATTGAGAATTTGTAGTAAAATACAAGATTTTTGTTGATTGATTATTTATGAACTACACATTGCCATACTGCTAGCATTTCTAATCATCATTCTTATCACTGATCATGCTGTGTGTAATGAGTGTAGGTCAAAGTTGCATTGGTTTCTGCAAATGCCCGTCTTTACAATGCTAGGGAAGAAAGAGATCAGTTTGATGAAGCTAATAATCAAATTCTTCAACACTTCAAGGTGAAGGTAAGGCGATGAAGTAGTACCGTCAAAGAATTTATCTTATAATGAAGTCAATGCATAATTATGTAGTCTGCAAAGTGCCGACCATCTAATTATAAGATCTAATATCTTCAATTCTAAATTCAGGAAGATGAGCTGTCTAAATCGATGATCTTATATAGGGCAGAAGCAGATGTTTGTGATGCATTTATTAGTTTTTTAGAAGACTCCTGGACTTTTGAGTCCTCTCACATCAAACAAAAGCAGAAGCAGGTCAAGTATGAAGCTTTCCTCAATCTGCGTTTTGTTTCTGTTTTTCTTTTCTTGAAAAAGGTGTTGCCGTGTTAGTTTTAGTTTTATGGCTCGCTAAATTTCTAAGCAGCACTACAATTGAAATTAAAGTAGCTATATTGCTATTTCAACATGATAGTAGAATTTCTTGGAGCATGCTCACTTAATGATATGCTTTTGAAATATCAAGTGATGAATTGGACACATGTGAAGATTATTTGGTGAACTTGGCAATCCACGTCTTATCGATGTACAAGGTATGACTGTTTCGATGTGGGATGTCTAAGATTAATGCTTCAGATTGTAATCAGATAGTCAAACTGAGAACAGAATGACTTTTCCTTTGCACTTGACAGGATGAGCTGGGGCCTTCTATTGCAAACCTTAGGGAACTCGGAGAGAACTTGAAACGGTATCATAATTCACATTTCTAAAATATCCTTCTAGAGGGAATCGTGTTTCTAAATTTGAATTGCCAGGCCAGAAATTATCAACAACGAGAAGATAGAAACAGTTGAAGTGAAGAGAAGGTTGGAAGAAGAATACATGGATGCAGAGGCCAAGGTACATCTATAATTCATTTCTCTAACGTACTCTGATCTGTTACTAGTCTTAAGTGCATGATCATTCTCCACCGGAAGAGTATTTATATCCCTTGACACTCTCGTTCAGTCTGCATTTGTTTGTTTCTACATGTAGTACTTATCTCTAACTTGAGTGTTTTTTTCTGTTATATTATATCTTCTTTTTTTCTGTCCTCGCTATTTCTCATCAGTGGATGTTCTGTCTATCTTTTTTCCTACAATTAATTTGCAGTTAGTTACAGTGTTCAGTGTAGTGGACGGCATAAAAAGACAATTTTATGGGCAAGACGGCACGATCTCTAGGTGATGAAGTGTAATTATTTACTAGTTAGTTGCATCCTGTAATGATGACCTCAAGATTAATAATACGACTTAACCAGGAAAGGTGATGAGAAAATGAAAGAGTTACTTGATACTCTTCAAAAGCTAGAAGACGATTTTGAATCCGTTAATAGACCAACGCTGGAACTAGAGACCTTAGGGAAGACTGAGGAAAAATCAAAAGAGACACTTGAAGGCTCCCCTTCTTCATCTCCTACACAGTCAACAAACGATGACTCTGCATCCTTTGTCGATGCTCTTCCACGAATCCAGACGCCAAGGCCTGACCATACATCCAATCCAGAAACAGTAGTACTAACACCAAGGCGATGGATGAGAGAGAACGTCAGAAGAAGTCTTTCATTAGCTATTAATCAAACAACAGGGACACTGGAGTCCAGTTTCAAGTCGCCAAAACATCGGAAAGGAAAGTCCATGGATCCAGCTGCTGAATTGTCTAGGTTGAAGCTCGAGCTGGAACTCGAGAATGATAGTAGAATACACCCTTCTGAGGAGATCAATGACTGGTGTGATTGATAAAGAAAGATTACATTTTAAATGAACTTCCCAACCACAGTAGACAGGCTCCAATATGTACCCTCTGGCTACCTTCTTCAGCCAAAAGACCGCGAAAACTGCCTATAGCCCTCTTAAATCACTTAACACTTAGTTTTTCATGATATTAGATGAATCTTTTGTACATAAAATACATTGTTTTTATGACGTTCGACTTTAATTCATGTGTACACATGGATTCTCTGTATGTACTGTCCTTTTAGTAAATTTAATGAACTAAAGCTGTTGAAGGTGTAGTTCTTCGAGTAAAAACCATATCTTTAATCAGAAATTTCGAGTTCTGACACTTGGAATGGAAAACCTCTTGGTAGCGTTAGTGAGCCTAGCCAGTACGAATCTAGATTAGTCCGACTAGTGAAAGAAAAGTTACTTTTAGTCTGGTAAGGAAAAACCTATAGAGACTATTTTTGGAGTGCAAAAGCTGAAGTAGTGTTAATAGGAAAAGGGCAATAGAGACTGGGAGTTGGGCCAGTTGTGGAACTTTGTCAGTTTGAAGTCATGTGAGGAATCTGATGTGAAATAGTAGCAGTAGCAGAAACAACAGTAACATACAGAAGCGGATTTAGAATTTTGATTTTAACTGCTTAATCCACTACACATTTGAAATTTTAGGTACAACATCGATTATTTGTGAATTATTTTATTGAATTCAGATGAACGTGTTACGTATATTGTCAGCAGAGGGATGAAATCAATCCAAATTATTTGTGCAAATCTCTTGGTATTCACAAATCCTTTTGTTTTGTATCAAACAAACTACAATTTATACCCACTCCATGTTCCCTTCTACCTATTATTTATGTCTATATGGTATGAATCAGAGTTTGGTCAAATGTCTCTCGGTCGTTCTTCACTTAAATATTAACTTTTAAACTCGCAAAATATATCTGATTCACATATCATGCATTGTACTCTTATCATTAGACAGAAAGGCTTTAAGACAGATATTGTCTTCTTAGTTCGTTCCTTTAATTCATCGTTCACTAGATCATTACAACTGGTCCTTTAAAATTTTTGGTTAAATATTTTCAAAAGTTTCATGAAAATTCATAGTCTCTACAAGATCCATACAATTGTTATTGGCATTTAGGGATTACAAAATTGAATTTCAAGATTTTTCTCAGTTTTTTATATGTATTAATTCATGATTTTTTTTAAAATATTACTGAAAGAATTTTTTTATCAATTCTTTTTTTGGACCATCCATAATGACCTAATGGATGCCATATTTTCTTAATTTTGTGTACGTGAGTCCATCAATTTTTGAAAATATGACAGTCCAACACTACTATGATTACAAACCTATTAAATTTTCATGTCTCACATATGACCCCATCTCACAAACAAAGAAGATTAGGGGATTATTTTTTTTGTTATAAAATCAAGGACCTCGAGCATTGGAAATTATATGATTTTTATACTCTCGGGTCTAATAATATTTATCACTTATTGACTTCGTACACTTCTTAAAAAATTATAAATAGAAGATAGTTTTTACTATATCACTCTTAAAATATACTCTCTATGTCCCTATTTACTTGTCCATATTTTTTTTTATATTTGTTCCTATTTACTTGTCCATTTAACAAATCAAGAAAGGACAATAATTTTTTTTCTTAATATGCCCTTATTTAATTCTAGAAAAATTTTAGTACTACTAAGTTGTAATACATGCTTTTTGGAATCAGAAAATACATTTATTATACTTGAAGAATTGCATAATCTTTTAAGTTAAGGGTAAAATTGTAACTAACTTATAATAATTATTGATACTTTAATATGCGTGTCACTTCTAAAGTGGATAACTAAATAGGGACAGAGAAAGTAAAAATACAAATATAATATAGAAATGACTATAATTAACGACAATGTTAAATTAAAAACTAAGTATAAAATTATTCATTAATTTTATAAATTAGTCGTTGGACATCTAAAATAATATAATGAATAACTATTTTTGCACGGAGGATACGTTTGAATTCAATATTTCCAAAAATTGGAAAGGCAAGACATTGTACCCTTTGGCAATGAGTAGAGTTAGTAGTATCAAAAGTTATCATCTCAAAAACAGTTAAAAAAATTAAAAATATATTATTATTTTTATAAAAAAAAGATGTCTCATCACTGGTTTGACCAAGTCAATGGGACAATGTGAAAATGATATTAGAAAAATCCTATAACAGAATTCAATTTTACTTTTATTTTTTTTTGGTGCTAAAAACAAAGTGTTGAGGAATGGGCTATTTCTTTAAGCATAAAAAAATGTTTTAATAAAAATTTTGCTGCATTGGGGTTGTGGGTTTTGCAGACACTGGACATTATTTATTCAATTGTTTTGCTCTTTGATTATTAAAATTTAAAGCTCTCTTTTTTTTTTTGGCCACAAGTGCAAACTTTATTGTATAATTTTTTGATAAAGTTCCCGCTTCAAAATTTAAAAATAACAATAACTTACTTCAATCTCAAGCAAGTTAAGTTGACTCTATAAATTTGCATTGTTTATATCGCTCAATTAAATTTTGCTCCAATATTATTTGGAATTCTCAATCGAATCCATGATCACATGGTTAAAAGTCATGCGCTCTACTAATAGAGCTAAGTCGGTTAGTTTCATAGTAAAAATCAAGAATTTTGTATAATATGTAAGTGTTAGTGCATGATTTTTTTGGTAATAGAATTTTGGGAATTAGTAATTATATTTAATATATAAGTGTTAGTGCATAATTTTTTTGGTAATATGAATATTGGGATTTTTTTGTTGTTGCAAAAACTTATAGGACACTCCTTAATAAATTTTCTATGTGTGTCAATATAAGAATTTTTTGATAATATGGATTTCATAACTTCTTTTTGCAAAATAGCACCTCTTGTAAGGGGGAACAATACTTATAATCTAACCACGATTCACGACATTTTTAGCATTTAGGATCACTCAACTCAACAGGTTTCAGGCAATCTTCTCAATTTTTTGTGTGTATTAGTATAGATTTTTTGGTAAAATAGATTCCGGGTACTTTTTTACAAATATTTTTCAAGACCCTCCGTAATGACCTAGAGGAACTATACTTATAGCTTTACCACGATTCACGTTATTTTTTGGCATTTAAAGGTCACTCAATAGGAATTAGATAATTACTCAGATTTTCATACATTACTGTACATGAATTTTTGGTGATATAGATTTTAGAAAAATTTATTTTGTAAAAACTTTACATGATCCTCCTTACTGGCCTAGGGAAACAACATATTCGGACCACTTTTTTAGCATTTAGATGTCATACAATAAGAATTAATCAATTTTTTTATATTTTTCGTACGTGAAATTTTTAGTGATATATATTTCGGGAACTTGTTTTGTAATGGGCACTAATGGCCTGAGGAAACATTACCTATAACCTCACCATGATATGACCTCAAGAGGGACTAGTTGCACATAGTTTATCACATCACTAAAAATTTGAATTGTTAACTCTTGAGGACACTAAAATATAACGAGAGATATAAATAATTCATCCTTTTTAGTAGAATAAATAACCAAATAAATAATAGTAAGTCAAATAAACTTTTTTCCTTTTTTCTTTTTCTTTGAGAAAAGAGTGGGACATTGTTGTACTTGGTATGTAGGCATTCAAAAGTTCTTTCTTTTTTCCCTCTAATTTCAAAGAAATGTTTTAACATTTTTTGAAAGTGCTTTTAATTTGTGAAAATACAAAAATGAAAACTATTATCAATTAATTTGGTAAGATGAATTTTCTACATAATAATAATCATATCCTAAAAAAAAAGAAAATGAAAAATACTTGTTTCATTCTTCTCCTTGTGAATGTAATGTACATTTGACCTTCGCCCTTTGAAAAGTTTAACCAAACAAGCTATAAACAATCTTAGGTAGTCAAGTTACTAGATACCCGTGTTGTTAAGTGATAACAGACGATGCTCACGAAAATTGATTCGAACATCACGACTTACAAACAATCTTAGCTAGTCAAGTTACCAGATACTCAGGTAGGTAAGTGATAACAAATCACTAGTAAACAATGCTTATGAAAACTGATTCGAACAACACGACTTATTAAAAGATATTTAAAAAGTTTACTGACATCTCTATCAAATTTTTATATACTTTACTGTCTTGGCATGATCTCTTCACTTTAAAGTACCTCTGCTCTTCCCTCTCACATTTGCTCAACTCCCCATAAGCATCTTCACACAAACACACACACAAAAACTCAGAAAACAGTGCAAAGACTCCTGTCTTTTGCTTACATTAAATGGACACAAAAACTCATCCACCTTCATCTAAAATCAAGAATTCAAATGAAGAACAACAAGAACAAGAAGAAGAAGAAGAAGAATACATAGATATGGAAGTTACATCATCTTCTTGTTGTTCTTCACCACAATTAAGCAGAGAATTTGAGTTCCAAATGGCTTCTATTTCTATAAATGACAAAGAGGCAGCAACAACAACATTAACTTCACCAGCTGATGAGCTTTTTTATAGAGGCAAACTCTTACCTCTTCATCTTCCTCCAAGGTTAGAAATGGTTCAAAAACTTCTAAAAAACTCAAAGATTGAATCTTTTCAACAACAACAAGAAGATGATGAAAGATTTAGCATTAGTACTACAACCCCTTTTGATTCTTGCAACATTTCCTCATCACAAATGGTTGAAAAACTTCTTCAAACATCAAAGATTCAATCTTTTCAAGAACAAGAAGAGAGATTCAACATTAGTACTAGAACCCCTTTTGATTCTTGCAACATAACCCCATCACAAATGGTTCAAAAACTTCTTCAAACATCAAAGATTCAATCTTTTCAACAACAAGAAGAGAGATTCAACATTAGTACTAACACTAGCACCCCATTTGAGTCTTGCAACATTTCTCCATCAGAGTCTTGTAGAGTGAGTTGTGAACTTAATCCAGATGAGTATTTCTTTGAATGGTCCACTGAATTCAACACTTTTTTCAAAGACAATCATCCAAAGATGAAATCTTGGTCCAAAAAGCTTAAGTTAGTGAAACAATCTTTAATCAGCCAAAAGCTAAAGTCTTCAACATCAAAAGCATATCTCAGTCTCAAGTCTTTATTCAACAAGTCTACTTGTTCACTAGATCAACAACAACAACAACAACAAGATGAAGTTCCTAAAGAATGTTCAAATAAGTACATTAAGGTATGTAAAAGAACCCCTTTTGGTCATATTGGAAAATGTACACATCCACCAACATTAGCAAGTATGATAAGAGAGAATGAAGGAGAAGGGGTTCATAGAAGGTCATTTTCAGCAGCAATCAAGAAACATTCACCAACAAAATGTTTATCATCTTCATCATCTAATGGTTCAACTTCATCATCATCATCATCATCATCATCTTTTTCATTGAATTCTAATGGATTTTATGAGTTGAATTTTCTTAAGAGAAGTAGTAGTGTGAGTACAGAGATTGAAGGGTCAATTGAAGCAGCAATTGCTCATTGTAAGAAGTCACAAGAACTTTGTAATCCAAAAAGGAAATTGAATGAAGCTGAAGGGATTAGTTCAATGTCGATTTCCAAGATTAAAGTCACTGAGATTCAAGAAAGATCAGATCTTTGCAGATTTTGAATAAATTTTTAATTTTATTTTAGTATTGTCACAGGTGACAGAACAATACAAAAGTCCCAAAAAAAAAAAAGTTTTAAATTCTTGTTTGAATTTGCAGATTATATGTAATTATAAGTCATTGTTTTAGTGTGTAAGTATAATTCCATGAGTTAATGTAATTTTTACTGAATTATTGTGACTACACATTGAAATTCTTGACTAAATTCGAATTGCGGACAGGGTCTATTCGAGAGTTGGGCTTTCAACAAGATTTTCTTCAAATCCGAAATCTCTGATTAAATGTGAAGTAGTCACACCATTGTATCACGACCCATGTTAATTGAATTGTGCTACAAAACACAATTTTTATTTTTAAATTGTGGCTTATAAAGTATGGTTAGTTTCATTAAATTTTGTTGTTAGTTGTTCATTAACATCCATGCTTTTAAGGCTAGCTTAGTGAGAATTATTGCTTGTTTGGGACATGCAAAATTTTTGCTTCTTTTAAATTTTTCTTCTTTCAAATAATTGTTTGGTTATATATAATAATCAATTTTTACTCTAACTTGAAAAATGAGTGGAGCTAAGATATCGTAAGGGGTTCATTGTAAACTTACGTTATATACTGTATATACAGTAGATATTGAATTTCCTGGCCGTTATATACTGTATATACAGTAGATATTGAATTTCCTGGCCTTCTTCGCATGTTTGTTTCTTTATGTTTTGAACTTCTTTAGTGAAAATCGTGATTTGAAGAAAACTGATTTCTAATCACTTTTTAAAGTAAACAAATGTTTTTCCTCACAAAACGTCTTAACATTTAAAAAAAAAAAAAATACATATACAAACATAACTTCAAATATCATCAAATTCATGTTCAAACCCTACTTAAACATGAAAAAAGAGAGGGGTAAATGGACCTTTTTGCACTCACTTAGATGGTGGAAACCTTTATAAGAAGTGATAAACTGTGTAATAAACTTTGTACTAAAGGAAAAAAAAAGGGTACTATAGAAACAACTTTTTTTAAGACAATGGCTTTTTAAGAAGTGCCTTTTTCCACAACTAGATTCTGCTTCACTTTTTTCTCACTTGGTTTATTAAATGTGTACTATTCTATTATTATTTTATTTTAGTAATGTATACAAGTGAGGAATCTCTCAACTTTTACTAAAGAAAAAAGTGAAAAGCTGTTATTTTTCTTTTTACAATATAAAAAAGTTTTGGTCAGAATATTATCAAAAAGTTACATTTGAAAATGACTTAAAAGAGTAAAAATAAAATGTATAAAAAGGTTATAAAACTATGTATCTAACTTATATAGTAATATACAAATATAAATAAGTTTATTGTCTAATATGTGATATTATATAATGAAAAAAATAATACATTTATCTAAATAACATATTTATTAAGACAATACAATTTACTATGTGCTGAATCAAAATATCAAAGAATCATATATATTCGATGTCAAGGGGATTCAACGTTATACATACATACATTGAATTTTCTTCGAGTAGCTCTGCCCTTAATATTACTATATTTTAACATGTTATAACATATCTAATTTTTCTAGTTACTAATCTCACTTACTATGATACTTACTTGCGATTATCTTTTAGTTGATTAGATATTTTAAAATTTTAATTTTTTAAAAATAATATAGTAAATAAAAAAGGAGGGGTGGAAGGGAGTGGGGGTGGGGTGGAAGGGACCATTTGATAATGACATACATAATCCAAAGATCTTTCATGATATCATGCTCAAGTCTCCACTGACTTGAGTCTATCTGAGAGACTATTAATAGGTAAGATTGGTTGTCTTGCAACCCTATTGAAATATCCACATTTTGAGATAATCATCATTACTAACAATCTTATGTTATATGATCTAGACTAGACAATCACCTTTGGGTGTCATCATTTTCAATGAGAGCATGACATACAAAACATTAACTTAAGAAAGTTTATTTTAATATTTGAATGGTTACATGATCTAATAACAATAATAATAAAGTACACTCTAAGTGCTAATTACATTATATTCTAAAGTTTTTTAAATTATATCACTAATATTTTAGAACTCACGAATACATTGCTCATCCGCCCAATACATAGCAAACTATACATAAGTTATGTATCCAATATATAAATGGCGTATCGAGTACAACATTTATAGCAGGTACATTCAACACAAAGTTGTAATGTATCTTATAGATCTGGAGTGATATATTCAAATGTTAAGAGATGGAAGGAGAAACGGGGGATTTTTATAATTAATTCAAATGATAGAGATTTCTAGAGATTATATTGACTAGACCTTGATACTTATCCGAATTCGGAGCCTACAATGTAACCAAACTCACACAAACAAAAATATTAGAAAATCCAACCAAAACATTAAAAAGAAAAAGTATTAGAAACAAAAATATTGAAAGGTATTGATCAAATGTCTATGAGATGTCTTCATTAACCTATTGAAAGAACCTCATGAACTTCCATGAACAAACAAATTTAAATTCACATTACATGTGCTATGTTCCATTGTTTTGACATTGACAAATCAATACTTTAGTAAAGTTTGGATTATTCCATTAATTTCTATAAGCTCTAGGAAAAACACGTATATCGTAGAGAAATTCCTAGAGTAATACTACGACTACTAATATGAAAGACAAAACGAGATACCTTTCAACTACCTAACTAACCCCCTATATATTTAATCCCTTTAGCTTCTTCATATTTAAATTCCCTCATTAAAAATTATGTCTCCGACACGACTTACATGAACTATATGACCACTAGTCATAAAAAAATGTGATGTAAAGAACATAAGAAGCCAAATAGGAACAATCAAATCAAATGGTAAAACAATGTCTACATTCATATTATATAGGTCATTCTCAAGATAGAAAAAGTGAACATTAAGAATCAATTGGACCCTTCATTTTGTGGTTTATTATTAATGTTCATTCTCTTATTCCAAAGTTATTTTAAAAAATTCTTTAACAATATATGCACATGTACTTTTGAACTGGAAAAAATATGATATCTGCAGCAACAACAGTACCATTTCAGTAGTGGAGTATGTGGTGTAATGTCTAGATTTTTGGAGATACAAATCAAGAAATATTCTCTTGAAGATAATATATCTGCACCAACATTATCTAAACACACTAAATATTCATGATCTTGTAGTATTTCATTATAACATGGACAAATATTGTGATATACAATTTATAGATCAAGTATATACTATATAGAGTTGAATAAAATTTACTTTTACAACAAAGAACCTTTAAACACTTATACCAAAATATCCTACTTCCTCCATCTCAACTTTTGTTAGAATTATCTTTTAAATAATTAGAGCGACCAAAGGCTGAATCTCAATGGATCGTGGCAACAAATTTTTTGCGCTTCATACCCCATGGCTCAAACTTGAGAGGTATCTCTGGTTAAGAGTGGATAGATAGTATGCACCTCACCACCATATATCAACACCCTAGTTGTTTTTTATATATATATAAATCCATATTAAGCTCTAAAGTTTGATATAACTAGATTGTTCTCAAAGTTAAAAAGTTATCAATCTTGGAAACTAGAAGAAGTTTAGGTGTAGAATATTGTCAATCACAAATTTTATGTCATATCAATGCTTCATCTCATGCTCCTAAACCCCAAACAATGCAAACCAAAACTGGAGACAAAGGGAAAAGAAGTTAGTAAATGAGACAACATATAAAGATTGGTTGTGATTGTAGACCATGTTGCAATAGCTTTTGGAATTTGTCTTTGAGCTTTTGGCTCTTCTAGTTTATCTCATTTCAATTTCTTCTATCCAGCAAAAATCAAATTATCATAAAAATAATTCATCTAGGGCTAACATTTAGGACCAACTGCAACTCCCAGTACTCGAGGATACTGGTGGCACACGCCCCTCTACCATTCTCCACTTAAATACTAGGCCTAGTTCTTATGACGCTGGACTTCAAATTCACGCCTCTACCAATCAGTTGTTCCTATAAGAAGCTCATCCACACTAGCTAGATTGTATGCAAAGTATGAAGCTATAACAGTTTTAGTATGACATTAGTAGATAGGTATCCACGAACATGCCATATGTATTATGATTCTTTGGAAGTTATACGGACTTCCTAAAAAAAATGTCAAGTGGAGCATGTCACAAGATATGTAGCTCTCAAGGGTTCGGTTGTTCAACAATTCAAGTGGTACATGAGTTGAGTTTAGAAAAGTTCGGTTCCTACCTATAAGACTATAAAGAGCAGAAGTAGCTTCCTTCTTCCTTTTTATCTGTACTTTGAACGAAGAAAGATCTTAAGGAACTCTGTCCATTTGATCTTCTTCTGAATTACCTTTGTAATTCAAAACTACGCCTATATATATAAGCTGCAAATACAAAAGTCCGAGGAGTGGGGACGTGGGTGTACAAAGGGTGTCTTTATTTCTTTCTCAACTCCATATGGATTCAAAACTATCATATGAAAGCACATTCATTGTTGTTCCTATAACATAAATAAAAGAATAAACGATCACATCACTTCTAGTACTATTTCCGTGAAAGAGGTTGCTGGTATGGTTGTTGCCACCGAAAGCAAGTAGACCATGTGCAGTCACAATAACAACAACATACCCAATGTGAGGATGGTGCATACACAGCCTTGTTTCCAATAGACACTCGGCTCAAGTAAAGCATAATAAAATCACGTATGGAAAGGAAAATACTGTAATGCAGAAGAGAACAGTAACAACAACACATGGGTTAAAAAGCAAATAGACCATGTCCAGATTCATGTAAAAAAATAACGAAAAGTTTAACATTACAGGTATCAACACACAACAAATGAAAAATTGGAGGCGTCAATGATGAGGTTACACAAGTAATGATAAAACTGCACAATCATAAAGAAACGCGAACAAGAAACTCGGAAGTGATTTATTCTCTATTTCTTTCTCCAATGACCTCTATATTGAGTGTACACAAAGAATTACAAGCATCCAATGTCATAAAAATAATTACTGTCGTTTATTCACTAAATATTCCAATATTTCAAAACTGTAACCCCATTCCTCAGGGTTAGTAAAATCTATGACAACAAAATTCATTGTATAACCTCAGTAAACGAACTATATATCCCTTCGTTTTTCTGACTTCCTTCAATAGTATAATCATAATTGAAATTTAACAAAACTCTCGTCATTTCGGGAAAATAATCAATTAGAATTTTTACCATTCTCTATGGTTGGTTGAGCCTTACGCTCTCGCTGTAGCGGGAGGTGTTGCATCATCACTCTCTTCCTTCCCTTCCATTTGACTAAGCAACTGCTTATTCTTTTCAAGCGCAGCTGCAACTTCAGGAGGCATATACTTCTCATCGTGTTTAGCCAACACTTCAGTAGCTGCAAAATAACAGTCCCCACTTCTCGCCTTCTCAGTTAGCTGTAACTTTTTCTCACTCAAGATTTCGTTTTCTTTCTTCTTCATCTCTTCAGTAAATGGCTTTATAAACCCTTCTACTACAACGGAATGCCCTTCCCGAAAAAGATCTGGTAACGACCCGTCGTACTTAACCAAAATATCAGTAATCAAATCAGTTATCACAAATTCCATTTCTGGGGAATTGGGTATTGGTGTTACACTATTTTCTAGTACTAATCCACCGAGTCGAAATTTGGATCTTGTAGGGTTTTCAGCGTGTTTCGCTAGAGCATCTGTAGGGGTTAAATAGAATACAAGTTGATCTTGGAATTGGTTAAGGACTATTACTATGAATCCTGCTATGCAGCTGAATGTGATGGCATAGGTCCACAGACGGCGGGTTTGGAGCTGCCGGGCTTTGGTTGCGATATCAGGCCGAGCTGAACGGTGGGATCGTGCGGGCCGAGAGAGTGTGGAGAAGGATCTGAGGGTGAAAACAGTTTGGTTGGTATTGAAATGGGGAAATACTAAGGGCTGTGACTGGTGGTGGAAAACTGAAATCAAAGGGTGAGATTTGGATAGAGCAGCAGTGGTAGTGGCAGCAGCGCCGGTGACGGCAGAACGAAGGAAATGGGAAGCTAGACGAGAAGCTAAACGAGAAGAGAGTTTTGAAGCCATAGAGATTTTGTAGAATTTATTAGCTCGTGGATGGAGATAATAAAGAGGGAATTAAGGTTAGGGGTTGGACGACCAATGAGGACGTGAACGAGAGCTGCCTGGACCGTTAACCACTTCTTAGTTTGGTATTTCCAAAGTTTAGTTTCGATAATTCTGTAATTGGTAACTGAAAGTATATACCAAAGACCAAACTTTCAAAGCTCGGTTTAGAACCAGTCATTTGGTAATACCAAATTATCGGTGTATATAAGCCTTCAAATTTTATTTATTATTGGCGTATATAAGTTGAATCAGAAAAGAATTAATATGGAGAGTTGCCAATACCATTCCTGGAAATTTCAACACGTACAAGCCAATCCAAGCCACTACGATGCACAACTGCAATACATGAAAAATTATATTTACAATTGCAATCTATCTAATTGTAATAACCACATTATTATCCACATATATTTCGCACAGAGAAATTATTTGCAACCAAATTATTAGAAATATCTTCAGTTAATTCTACTTCTCATTCTCTACTAGAATCATCTTCGATTAACTCGAACTATCTCGAGCTGATAGGTGCCAATCCATTGAGTCTCATTATTCTAAGCTGTTATAAATACATTGAGTATATTAGCTGAAATTAGCTCCATTTTACAGTTAATTTACAATTCCAGAATTCTAAAAAGTAATTGAGAAATTGTTTGTGATCATTGAAGCTCATTACAACATTTATTTAAACAGGAAAAAAATGGAGAAATACAGATCTTAAATACTTGCATAAATTTCTACTAAATACAAAAACAATCAAAACAAATTCTAAATCATGAAAACATGAAGAATTGAAGAGCTAAAAATTAATTAATAATGATTTAATACAAACCTGCGATTAGGAATTGTGATAATCGGATCAGAATTTATATTCAATCTTCTACTTGGAAAAAAATGTTTGAGCAATTTTGCCCTAAATTCCCAATTTGTTCTGTTTCATTAGTCTATAGTTTTGATATATGGGCTTATTATTAATGGGCCTATGTCACATTATTGGTAATGGCCTTTACTCACTTCCGCTATGCGGAATGAGATAGATAAAAATATACTTGAAATTTATTATTTTATAGCGTTTGCTATATTAGATTACTATTCCACTAATTTGTAGTACAATTGGTGGGGTAATATAATGTTAGGACCAATTAATATCGAACCAAATATTGATAAAGTTACTTTCAAATTTTATTTCGACTTTCGAGATTATTATTGTAATCTCACGTACTAAACGATTAGATTACGTGACATACTTTTTTCCAGAAAGAATGACAAGCTTCTAAATTTGGGATGGATATTTATAACTACATGTATAGTAATAAGTTTCAAAAATCTTATAATTACACGAAATGTTATGACATGTTTTATGTCATGAGTTTCAAAAATGTTCATCTCTATCTAAACTTCGTGTTAACTCAAACTATTGACACGTGAATCGGAACGGAGAAGAGTGAATGAACAAGAGAAAATAGAGGCACATTACAAAGTTACAAAGTTGAAAACCAATTATCTGTATACAGCAGAAATATACTCAAAATTCTAGTATAGCATCAAATTTTACACATAACATCCCTTGGGAAGCGGTGCGGCTCTTCCCAAGACCCTGCTAACGCGGGATGTTTTGTACACTAGCCCGTAAAATGTTCATAATTTTAAAATCTTACACTTCAATTATCTTGCTCATATACTACACAAAAACTAGAGCTATTGCATTGAATCTTGAAGTGCAAAGATCATTTTTTTATAACACAAGACTGTACATTGGCTAAGAACTAAAACTAGAACTATATAGCATATAGTTTCTTATACTGATCTTCAGGGATCTCTGATTCTGACATGATTGATACGGACCGTGACAACGTCTTGCTACTCCGAGCTGATTTCCTCTGACTTCTCAGATTCGAAGACTCAATACGATGCATAACAACCCAGTAACACAGTGTACCTAGTGTCGCGACCATGATAAAAGTTCCCATAAAAGTTACTGCACTTGCCATCCATCTTTCATCTTTACCTATAACGATATATGACAGTGCAAGAAACGCTACGGAGACAAAAACACAAGCCAACCACATTAGCTTGTTGATAATCGCCATCATTTGCTTTTTGGCTCGTCTTTCAACAACCACGATTGATGTTTGAACAACCACGACAGCTAATGATATGAAGAGTGCAAGAGAGTCTAATATGAAGAAAATCACAAAAGGGGGTTGAGGAGCAATCCTTCCTTCTCCTATTGAGTATCCCGGAGGAATCTCCTTAGGGTTATCGGTATATTGACCTGGTAGATTAAATATGGCAGCAAAAGTAACAGTAGCAATAAGAACAGCAACAACCGTGGTGGAGTTTATAGCGTTGTTAATACCTTCTGTGTGCATTTTGTTCAGACGCTTCGCTATATTCTTCACTCTTTTCTGTGTTTGGAAAGTGTGCTCTAACTGATTGTGAACGTCGTGTTTTATGTCACTAACAGTTTGTTTCAGTTCTTTGGCTGAACGCGTTGGTAAAACTAGCTTCATGTTCTTTGCAGTCAGGACACCATGTTCCTTTAGAATCGCTGCTATCACTGAATTCCGTGCTTTCTCAGCAACGTCAAGTGCAGTTTCACCAGATTTATTGATGGCATCCCACTTCATTCGTTTGTCCTTTACGAGTGCTTGAACGATCTACACAAAATTATTCATATAGTTAGCTGTGTTTTCACTTGAACATCAAAAATCGCGCAATAAAATACAACAGAAAGTCAGCCTATACAAAAACATATGGAACTATATAAACATAAAAGTGAGAAATGAACAAAGCCAGGCTATACATGTTTAGTTTACGCGTCAAAAGTCATTTTTTCTTTCTTAAACTCCGTGTCAATCAAACACTGCCATATAAAATGAAACACGAGTATGAGTATAACATACATATGAGAAATTACCTCTACACGTCCTTTACGCGTTGCAATATGCAGAGCAGTATTACCCTTTCCATCAATAATGGTAGCCAGAGTAGGATCCGATAGAATAAGCTCGTTAACGACATCAACACTTTGGCCTTTGACTGCCATATGAAGAGCTGTTTGTCCCTTTTTATCTCTCCAATTTAGAATCCCTTCTTCTTTGCTTAAAAGTGCCTTCACAACTGCAACATGACCATTTCTTGCTGAAGAATGAAGCGCCGTCTTCCCATTATTCTTCGGTATTGTGGCTAAACTACTATTAGTCTCCAAGAGGAAATTGACAACATCAATGTGACCTTGTGCTGATGCAGTGTGCAATGCTGTGGAATTTGACTGATCAAATGTAACTGACAGCTGAGGAAATGCCTCCAATAGTACCTTCACCATTTCTGCAACGAAAAATCGTAAACATTTTTAGCCTAGTGCACAAAGCATCCCGTGTTAGCAGTCACGCGCAAATGTCAGTACTAGCTTAACACTGAGGGGACTTCCATACTGAAGGCGCCTAGTCAATTTACGTGCACCTCAATAGCGGATCCACAGGAATCAAACCGGGCTTGCAACACTTGACTATCTCTTTTCGATGATTGAGTTGTTCAAAATTAATATATATACAAAAATATTGAAATATCTACCCTATATATATAGGGTGTAATTTTTTGTCAAGATGAACCCTAGCACCCACGTTGGTTCGCCCCTGGTGCACTTTTACTATTCTGACAATCCACTAGCTGACGCGGAGTCTTACCAACAGAAAAATGAAAAAACAACCATTACTACTATGTCTCAATCCCAAACAAGTCGAGATTGCAGAAGGATAATGAAAAGATATATATGTATTCTTTTTTTTATTGACTGTTAGGCCACACCGTTAAATGCTTATGAGAAGAAATGAAAAATTCATAGATGTCAACATAATGAAAAACCATAACAAAACAACCACTACTACATACAACGCTTCAATTCCAAACAAGTTAAAAGATCCGCGAAGAATAATATGAAAAAAAACAAAAAAAAACTAAACACTTACCAAAATCACCCTGTTTAGCAGCAACATGAAAAGCATCATATCCATTTCTAGCCTTAATACTTGCTAAACCAATATCATAATACTTGATTAATTCCTTAACTAAAACCAAATCACCAGATTCAGCAGCAACATAAAGAGCATTTTCACCAGATTGGTTCTGTTTTGACAATAATTCAATCAATTCTGCTTCATTACAACAAGTAATTATCTCTAAAACTAATTCAAGATTTCCACTTCTTACAACTGAATGGATTTGTGTGTCTCCTCTTTTTCCTGTTAATTGTTTTGTCATCTTTTTAACACAAACATTTTGCTGTACAACAGAGGAATCCATAGTATCTGAAATTTCAACACTTCTTTAAAAGTTTCCCCTTTTAATTTATGGTATAAATAATATAATAATTATCAAAGTCTTTCAAAGTCAACATATGATATAAATGATCTAACCAACCAAGGTTGTAGTGGTGGGGTAGTAAAATTATATGGATCTGAATAATCAATCTCAAATTCGAGTCATAGATATACAATCGTCTTTTTAGACAATAGTGTATTTTAAGTAGGATTTTTATGACGTAAATCTAAATTAGTCATGTTTTATTATGGTAATGGACAATACTGATGTATTTTCAACAGAGTATTTTATAAGGTGAATCTGAATTAGTCATACTTTATTATGTAACGAATACGAGTGTGAAATTAAAAAAAAGTACTCTAATTTTTTATTCTGTTTATCTCAATTCATATGACATAACTTCCTTTTTGTTTTGTCTAAAAAATTACTTTTTTATAATTAAAAACAACGTAACTTTGATTTGTTTAGAACAAAGAAATACTTAGTTATGACATGGCCAAAGAACATCTTCTTTCATCTCTGAATATATAATCGCTTTTTTATAATAAAAAACACGTTACTCTAATTATGGGATAATTTTATACGTAAATTTAAATTTAATCGTACTTGATATAATTCTTGATGGAAAACTAAAAAGTAAGTGCTAATTTTCTACTTATCTATGACATGACAAAAATAAATCTCATTTTTTTTTCTTAACACTAAATAGTGGAATTTAGATAATGATTAATGTCCACTAGTTAATTTTTTTGGTCCACACGCTTGGTCCATCATTTGCTCCATTAGATATTGAATTCACAAAAATACAAGGACTTTCAACTAGAAAAGATAAAAGTGCTGTAAAATAATGGTCATTGCCACATGTTGCAAGGCAAATGTACCATTGCCACATATATAGGTCATTTGTAAGACAAATAGGTATGACATGTGGACACCTTCCACACTTGTCAAATTATGATCAAGTTTCACTTTTCCATGTACTACTATATATATGTAGTATATTTCAAAACAATGGAGTAAGGAAAAAGAAAAAAAATTTGAAAACATTAATATACTCTCTCTTATTTGTTCTTATTTTAGTTGATTGTGATAAATTATTAGCTACTTATTTTATAACACGTTATCAGCACGAGACTCTGCCAACTTGAGCTACTTTAAATAGGTAAAAAGGGTAAGAATTTTATTTTTCTAAAAAAAAAAATGTCTAATATTTCTAAACTTGAATTTGTTGCCTTGGATATATCGGGTAAAGGATACTCATCCTGGATACTAGATGCTGAAATTCACTTGGATGCAATGGGTTTGGTAGAAACCATCAAAGATAATAATCAGGCATCCAGTCAAGAACGTGCAAAAGCTATGATCTTTCTCCGTCACCATCTTGACGAGGGGTTAAAAATGCAATATCTCACTATAAAAGACCCCCTTGTACTGTGGAAAAATTTAAAAGATAGATATGACCACCTGAAGTTAGTCATTCTACCACAGGCACGTCATGATTGGTTTAATCTAAGATTATCTGATTTTAAAAGTATAACTGAATATAATTCTTCCATGTATAGAATTATATCACAGTTAAATTTATGCGGAGAAGAGGTCACTGAACATGATAAACTAGAGAAAACATACTCCACATTTCCTGCCTCGAGTATGCTCCTGCAGCAGCAATATCGAGGAATGGATTTTAAAAAATATTCTGAATTACTTTCACATCTTCTTATTGCTGAACGACATAACGATCTTTTGATAAAAAATCATGAAAGTCGACCTGTTGGTTCTATGCCAGTCCCTGAAGTGAATCAGGCAAATTATCATCAACGAGAAAAAGGTCGTGGCTCCTTTCGTGGTCGTGGCTCCGGTCATGGTCGTGGTCGTGGTCGTAAAATAAATTACAATCATGATGGTCGTCTTGCACCGAAAAATGACCAACAGTATAAAAGGAAGGGTGAGAGACAAGAAGTGATACAAAAGAAAAATTCGGAAAGTGTATGTCATAGATGTGGAGGAATGGGGCACTGGTCGCGTACTTGTCGATCATCTAAGCGACTGGTTCAACTTTATCAAGCATCCTTGAAAAAGAGTGATGATAATCCAGAAGCAAACTTTATCTCTGAAGATAATGTTGAGCCCATGCATAAAATTGATAATAATGCAGAAGCAAATGTTGAGCCTATGCATCTGGATGTAGCTGATTTCTTTGTATTCCCTGAAGGAAAAATAATCAGTGACGATCCCGCGATAAATTAGATAGTTTCATTTTCTATTTGTTTGTATTATTTGGTATGTTTGTGTTTTTCTAAATCATTGTAAATATAATAACCTTGTTTAATAGTATTATTTTACTATGTTTATATCTGTTTTTGAAGAAAATATGGATATGCCCCAAACTTCGTTTGAATCAATGATCAATCATGAAGATATTTGTGTAATTGATAGCGGAACAACGCACGCCATATTCAAAGATGAGAAATACTTCTCTTACTTGCTTAGAAGAAAAGGAAATGTTACTACAATTTCTGGTAATTCAAACTTAATAGAAGGCTCCGGAAGAGCTACTATATTCTTGCCTAAGGGGACAAAACTTGTTATAGAAGATGCATTGTTCTCTTCTAAATCCCCAAGAAACTTGTTAAGTTTTAAAGATATTCGCCGAAATGGATATCATATTGAGACAATAAATGAAATGAACGTTGAATACCTTGGTATTACCAAGATTATCTCAAACCAGAAATATGTGTTAGAGAAATTATCAACTTTATCTTCTGGCTTATATTATGCAAAAATAAGTACAGTTGAAGCACACTCTATCGTAAACCAGAAGTTTACTGACTTAAAAACTTTTGTGCTTTGGCATGACCGAATGGGTCATCCTGGATCAATAATGATGAGACGAATCATTGAAAACTCAAAAGGACATCCATTAAAGAACCTGAAGATTCTTACATGTGATGAATTTTCATGTGCTGCTTGTTATCAAGGAAAATTGATTACTAGGCCATCACAAATGAAGGTTAACATTGAATCCCCTCAATTTTTAGAACGTATACATGGAGATATATGTGGACCTATTCACCCATCTAGTGGGTCGTTTAGATATTTTATGGTCCTAATTGATGCATCTTCAAGATGGTCTCATGTGTGCCTCTTATCATCTCGCAACCTGGCGTTTGCAAAATTATTGGCACAAATAATACGATTAAGAGCGCAATTTCCAGATTATCCCATTAAGGCAATTCGCCTTGATAATGCTGGAGAATTCACATCCCTAGCTTTTAATGATTATTGCTTATCAATAGGGATAAAAGTTGAACATCCTGTAGCTCATGTTCATACTCAAAATGGCCTTGCTGAGTCATTTATTAAGCGCTTACAGTTGATAGCAAGACCTCTACTTATGAAAAGTAAGTTACCCACTACTGTTTGGGGTCATGCTATCTTACATGCAGCATCACTTGTTCGTCTCAGACCGACTCATTATAATAAATATTCTCCGTCACAATTAGTATTTGGTCATGAACCAAATATTGGTCATCTACGAATTTTTGGATGTGCTGTATATGTGCCAGTAGCACCCCCGCAGCGCACTAAGATGGGCCCCCAAAGAAGGTTAGGCATATATGTTGGGTTTGATTCACCATCTATAATTCGCTATCTTGAGCCATTGACAGGAGATTTATTTACTGCAAGATTTGCAGATTGTCGATTTGATGAAACAAATTTTCCGCAATTAGGGGGAGAGAAAAAAGAACTTAAAAATGAAATTGCATGGAAAGTTTCATCATTATCTCATTTTGATCCACGTTCTCCTATATGTGAACAGGAGGTCCAGAAGATCATCTATTTGCAAAACATAGCAAATCGAATGCCAGACGCATTTACTGATTTGAAAAGGATAACAAAGTCACATACTCCCGCAGTAAACGTGCCTATCCGGATTGACGTCCCAAAAGGATCATCTACAAGTGTCATGACTTCTGAATCACAAACACGCTTGAAGCGTGGCAGACCATTGGGTTCAAAAGATAAAAATCCTAGAAAAAGAAGTACAAAAAATGACACTACAAAAGAATCTCACGAAGATAAGATCCAAGATATGATTAATCCTGATATTTCTGAAGAGATTAGTGAACCCGAGACTCAAGTAAATGAAGAACTTTCAATAAGTTCTACGGGTGATGAGATAAGTTTAGATCGATCGAAAATCATAGTTAATAATATTTTCGCATATAATGTTGCACTTAACATTATGCAAGACAGTGATGATCTTGAACCCTTATCTGTCGAAGAATGTCGACGAAGATGTGATTGGTCAAAATGGCAAGAGGCAATTCAATCAGAATTAGACTCACTTGCTAAACGTGAGGTTTTTGGACCTGTAGTTCAAACCCCAAATGGTGTAAAATCAGTTGGTTATAAATGGGTTTTTGTGCGAAAGCGAAATGAGAGAAATGAAATTGTAAGATACAAGGCACGCCTTGTTGCACAAGGATTCTCTCAACGACCTGGTATCGACTATGAAGAAACATATTCACCAGTTATGGATGCAATAACTTTTCGATATCTCATCAGTTTAGCTGTTCATAAAAATCTTGAAATACATCTAATGGATGTGATTACAGCTTATCTTTACGGTTCACTTGATAATGAAATTTATATGAAAATTCCAGAAGGACTTAAAATGCCTGAAGCATATAGTTCAAAACCTCGAGAAATGTGTTCAATCAGATTACAAAAGTCATTATATGGCTTAAAACAATCAGGACGCATGTGGTATAATCGCCTCAGTGAGTACTTGATAAAACAAGATTATATAAATGATGTCATTTGCCCTTGCATTTTTATTAAGAAAACAACATCAGGGTTTGTTATTCTTGCAGTTTATGTTGATGACATTAATCTCATTGGAACTCCAGAAGAGGTCCAAAAGGCAATTGAATATCTAAAGAAAGAATTTGAGATGAAAGACCTTGGAAAGACAAAACTTTGTCTTGGTCTACAAATTGAACATTTAGTAGACGGGATCTTCATCCATCAATCTGCCTATACTGAGAAAATCTTGAAACGTTTTTACATGGACAAAGCACATCCATTAAGTACCCCAATGATTGTGCGATCACTTGAAGTGAGTAAAGATCCATTCCGACCTCAAGAAGAGAATAAGGAACTTCTTGGTCCTGAAGTACCTTATCTTAGTGCAATTGGCGCACTTATGTATCTTGCTAATTCTACAAGACCTGACATAGCATTTTCTGTTAATTTATTAGCAAGATTTAGTTCTTCTCCTACACGAAGACATTGGAATGGAGTTAAACATATATTGCGATATCTAAAAGGGACTAGTGATATGGGTCTATTTTATACTAACAAAGATAGTACAGATCTTGTTGGTTATGCAGATGCAGGTTATTTATCTGACCCACATAAGGCTCGATCTCAAACAGGCTATTTGTTCACATACGGAGGTACTGCTATATCATGGCGATCTACGAAGCAGTCCATAGTCGCTACTTCTTCAAATCATGCTGAGATAATAGCCATTCATGAAGCAAGTAGAGAATGCGTATGGTTGAGATCAGTTATACATTTTATCAACGAAAAATGTGATTTGAAATGTGATGTCAAGATACCCACGGTGCTTTTTGAAGATAATGCTGCATGTATAGCTCAATTAAGAGGAGGCTTCATAAAAGGAGATAGAACGAAACATTTCACCAAAATTATTCTTTACACATGATCTCCAGAAGAACGGTGATATTGATATACAACAAATTCGTTCAAGTGATAATCCAGCAGATTTATTCACCAAATCTTTACCAGCCTCAACTCTTGAAAAGATGGTACAAAAGATCGGAATGCGAAGACTTAAACATCTGAATCGTAGTCTTCATCAGGGGGAGTAAAATACGCGTTGCACTCTTTTTTCCTTAGTCTAGGTTTTGTCCCACTGGGTTTTCCTAGAAAGGTTTTTAATGAGGCAACATGTAAAACGTATTGTGAATGTCTATGTATATTTATTTTCAATTTTTATTTACATAAGACATCCAAGGGGGAGTGTTGTAAAATAATGGTCATTGCCACATGTTGCAAGGCAAATGTACCATTGCCACATATATAGGTCATTTGTAAGACAAATAGGTATGACATGTGGACACCTTCCACATTTGTCAAATTATGATCAAGTTTCACTTTTCCATGTACTACTATATATATGTAGTATATTTCAAAACAATGGAGTAAGGAAAAAGAAAAAAATTTGAAAACATTAATATACTCTCTCTTATTTGTTCTTATTTTAGTTGATTGTGATAAATTATTAGCTACTTATTTTATAACAAAAAGAGAGTCAACTCAATTCTAGAAAAAAATCAATTAGTGGTTTGATTTTATTAAATGAAAAAATAATGGTGGGGTTATTTCTTGAAAATGAAAAAAATAATAATATTAAGATGTGTTTCTTTTTATTTATAGTATTGACAAATTCTATCATGAGATTCTCAGGTAGTTTGATTGGTGGGATAAATAATTATAATATTTTTTGATAAAATATGAGATTTTTTCATATATGTTAGGTAGATGATATCCTTATGTGAAATTTAAGATTATTAATTTTGAAATAATTAATAGGATACATAGCTTTTCTCCTAAAGTTTTAAAGAAAAATAAGGTTAAAATTAAAATAAATTATGTATCTCAATTTATTCTGTCTAAATTAAGTACTATATATTCTATATTATATCTCATATATCTCAAGTTTAATTCAATCAACCAGACGTTTATTGATAAAAGTTTATCTATTAAATAAAAGGTTTCATCATATTATAAATTCATTATGTTTTGATGATGTTCATATTGTAATTCGATAGTTATAATCTTCAAATAACTTGTTGCTTTACCAAAATTGAGGATTTAATAATCCAACTAATTAATTTAATTATTTATAAGTGCTTAAACACAATTGAGCACTATACAAAAACACAATTAAGAAAGATAAATTGGGTAGTTGAAGAAATAAAGACAATTGAAAAGACATATCACAGCAGAATTTGGCTAGAAAGATAACACATGGGCTGATTCATTAATTGGAGTTGTTTATTACTTATGTACTAATTAAATTAATTATGTGAGAACTTTTGATACAAATTCAGAAGTTGAAGAATATTATGAGTTTGAATTTACGATTTTATTATGGTCCATTTGATATTTATTGGTTTCAAAATTTATTGTTTATATTTATTTAGTATAGTAACTAATATAAGTTTAAAACCAAAATTATGAATCCTAAAGAGTCACATAAAAATGTGAACATTATATCAAATGTTATGAAGGATAAATAAAAGTTACTAGGAGGAAGGTTGTCGAGGGTTTATCGAAAATAACTTTTTTATCTTATTAAGGTAGAGTAAAACTATATCTTATACATCTTATTCTCTTTAGATTTTACTTGTGAAATTACACTAAATTTATTTTTGAGAGATTAGGAATAATCAAAAAGAAAAATGTTCCATATAAATGGTACATGACGGTAGGTTAGCAAGTTTCTGAAAAATTGAATTCCACATCAAAATGAGAGAAAAAAGTGAAGAGTTTTATTAAGCACAATTCAAATTATCGTGGAACATGCCCTTTGAAGCTCAATGTGACATAACTCGAAAAAATATATTCATAATAACTTAAATCCAAAACAAACAATATATGTCTCGGACTTGAATAGCGAAAGTCAATAAATATGGTTGGAGGGAATAAATCTTTTATCAAAATAAACCAAATTAACTAATCTTTAGGAAAACATGGGCCTAGTTTACTCTAAAAGTTTACTTTGAAGTCTTTTTTTTTTTTTTTATCAAGTGTGAACAAGTTTCTGACTAATTTTTACTGCTTATTTATGTTGAAAAGGGACTTCCAAATATAAAAGGAAGGATTATATGGCTCTTTGAATGATGAAAATGGTTTGTATGATTGGTTTATGGAGAGAGACAATAATCATTACGAGATATTTCACACCCTTTAGAAAAAATAGATTAAGACATAAATTGATCATATTTTTCATTTTTTTTTATTATTAATTATTGTCAAATTTATTGAAGTCATTACATTGAAAATTCAAATGAAGAATAAAATTGAATGAACACTCTAAAAGTAATCTTGAAAACTGAACAATTAAGTTAATTTGAAAAATAAAAAATACCCCCAAAATTCAATTAATATGAAATAGAGGCAGTACTAATTAATTGAGGCATATAAATGTGAGTCATTATTGGTTACTAATTATCCAAAACAATTTATCTATGCTATAAAGATAGAGTGACATATTTTATTCTCTTCATACTTCACTTGTGAATTATAAGCTTATTGTCGAGAGTTTGAGAATAATCAAAAATAAAAATGTTTCTTAAAAATGGTAACAATAGGCTAGCAAAACTTTTGAAAATTGACCCCCTTAGATAAATTGCACATCAGAATAACCGAAGTAAAGAGTTTTATTAAGCATAATCAAATTTACATGAGATGTGCATTTCGAGTCTCAATATGACATTAGCTCAAACAGTATATTTATAAATAACCAAATTCTACATGAACAATACATCTTATGAACTTTGAATCACGACAAATATGGTCTAAGAAAATAAATTTTTTATCAAAAATAAACTAAATTAACCAAAGTGTGAACAAGTTTTTGACTAATTTATGCTTGAAAGAAACTTCCAAATCCAAATATAGAAAAGGTTTATGTGGCTTTTTGGATGGTGAAAATGGTTAATTAAAAAAGAACATTAATTAATGCATATAACAGCCAGTCAAGCCCGCCATTGTTTAAGGCCACTCGTGGGCCACGAATTAAATATTATCGAAGCGGAGGTAGATAGGATTGAGGAGGTTTATTTGTATTTTGTTGATAAAAAATCATATTGTTTATATATGATGAAAATTATTTTTTATGTATGTATTATTTTCTCCTTTCTAATTTATGTAGAATCTTTTGAATTTCGAGATTTAAGTGATTAGTCTATTTTTATCGTAATATTTTCATGTATTTTTTAAATAGTTTAAATTGATAATTATTGTGACTAATAGTACTTTTTACGTAGATTACAAATATATAAATTTTATTTCAAAAAAATTGATGATTCTTGCGTAAATTCTCGATCAAATTTAAATTAAATGATTTTTGAAAATGAAAAGTGTCACATAAGTTGAGACCGAAAGAATAATAGATCAAATGTCTTCTTTTTTTTTTGACTTTTTGTTATGTGTTTGTTTCTTCAAAATTCCTTAACAAAAATCTTAACTTTGCCACTGATTATTTATACGCTACATTATTAGACTAAGGGGTCGTTTGGTTCAAAAGAAGTTATCAGCCACGAATGATACAAATACAATATATGATATTAATTAAGTATTAAATGAAATTATCATACTAATACAGTATATGATACTCATTTAGTATCTGTTAAGCGAAATTAATAAAGGGTATATAATGTAATTATTTAGTGGGATATGAATGTAAAAGGCTATATGTTACGTAATTATTTTAGTTTCCCCTTTTGATAACCATATATAAAACTTACATTTATATTTTAACAGTACATTCTTACCACATAACACACCAAATACAAACCTCTATTTTATTCACTCAACTACAAAAAATTTAACTTTTAACGACACATTCTTATCACATAACACATCAAATACAAACCTCCATTTATTTATCCTTCTCCAATACAATATGCTATCCATTTTATTCACCTCACTCTAATACTATGCAAAAGTACAAGCTCTTTAGATAAAATCCAATAATATGGGCTTTATTGAATCGAGTCCAATACTTTCTTTCCAATATTATGGGCTTTGTAGTGAAGATCCTCTCTCTTCAAAATCTCGCTCGTTTCTTTATATGTATACATTTTGCTTGTCTCTTTATATATAAATATATAAAAATTATAATTAGGGATATTATTAGAAGCACTATTTAATGGCCTATTTTTTTTTTATATATATCAAGTTTTTTTAATACGTGAAAGGTACTTTGTAATTTTGTACATGCAATATTTAATCCTAATTAAAACTATGTTAATATAATATTTGATCTTTTTTTTTTTAATTTTCTAAATAGAAGCTAGCTAGATATATGTGTATATAAAGACATTAACCATATATGTAGCCAACTTAATTAATTATATATGCATGTTAATTATATACCCCAATCGTTTATTTTTACTTTGTCATATTTATTTAAATTTTTTTATTGATAATACGTATTTTATCATACTATCTCTATTAAATGATATTTAGTATTAGGTCATGAAAAAAGATTTGAATAATAGTATCTAATGTTAAGTGTAAAACTTGAATATTCTTTTTTATCTTCTCATGATACGTCGAAAACAAGACAAATAAAAGTAAAAAATTATTTTTAGAAATAAATTACGAGTAAAAATGAATAGAGAAAGTAAAAAATCAAACTTTTATGTGAATAATATGGGAAATGTGTGAAGTATATCGGGAATCAACACCTTAAAAATATACGTTCTTTATATCCTTCGAGGTGATCCAATGATTTAGACTTCAGACTTTTATATCAAAATTCTCAAATTTAAAATTTCTTATAAATAAAAATAAAATATTTATCTTTTGAGTCGAGCTCGTCACGAGTTACTTTTATGGTGTAGAACAAAAAATAGTGTCGGCAAGGTTTCAGTTTCAAGAATGATAGAGAGACGAGAAAGAAAGTGAGAGTTTAATGGAAAAAAAGTTTCAATTTTTTTGGCGTTAAACATCATAATAATCAATACTATGAGTTACTAGTAATAGTAATAGTGCATTAAATGGGGAACCACCATGGCCGTTTCTCTCACAGTAAACATCATCATCATCATCATAATCAACAAGGTCCCCCAATTTTTTTACCTACACAACAAACCCAAAATACCCAGATGGGTATAGCTTTGCCTTATGCTCATGTTGATTCCAATTTGCGTGGTCTTGCTGGTCAAGCTGAGGGTTTTGGTGGTTCTTCCATTGGTGGTCGTGATGGTCATCTTTATCAAGTTCTTAATCTTAATGGTTAGTTTAATTTTAATTTCATTTCTTCTTTTTGGGTATGTGTTGAAATTGTTTGTTGTAATGGGGGTTTAAGTTATACTATGATTTGGGGTTTAATGGAATAGTGATAGATTTATATAGATGACACCAACTTGTTTGATTTGAGATTGAGGCGTAGTTTGTAAGTTATACTATGCTTTGACCTATAATGGTACAGCGAGGATTCATTAACGGACACTAACTTGTTTTGGATTGAAGTATAGTTGTTGTTGTAAGTTACACAATGCTTGACCTTAAAAATGAAATAGAGAGGACTCGTTTAGCTGACTCCAACTTGTTTGGAACTGATAACTTTTGTTGCTGTAAATTACATCTATGTGTGCTATCTTGAATTGGGAAGGGCAGGATTTTTCTTGTCTTTCGAAAATGCAGCGAAAGGTGTTTGCTTTTGGATTTTGATGTTGTTCGCAAGTAGTTTGGCTGGTTGAGGGAAATCTTTTAAATTGGTTTGACACAGCATGGACTAGCTTTCCTCTTCTTTAAGTTGTTCTACCTTCATAAAAACTTCGGCTGATCGATCAATTATATGTCTCGATACTAAATTAGTTCTGATTAGCTATTAGAATGCTCTCTTATCACCATTTGTCGTATATTCATGTCCGCTTCAGTAATGCTAAAAGATTTCCTTTTAAGGCAAATCAGGTGACTCTGTATCTCACACTTTTCCCCGAGAGTTATTTAATATGGACTTGTTGTTATTGTCTATATGGACCATTGTCTTTATTGTGTGTTATTCTTAGCTAAATATGCATTCATTTTTGATGAAGTAGCTAAGTTCGCGTTGTACTAATAGATTCATTCAAGGCAACTTCCCATTTTAGATTTATTCATCCCTTTTTCATCATATTGTCACACTTACAGACCGGTGAATATGCATAAATTCATATAAGGTCTTCTGAGACAACTTTAGTTACTTGTGCCTTATTATTGGACAAAATGTATATCCTTCCTTTTCGTTTGCTCATAAGTTTTCCTATCTGTGGTACTGTCTGAATAGGTTGTACTCTAGATTGGATCAATTGAGTTTGCAAATCTAATGTGCGTACCCACATCTTAATACTCTTATTTCTGATCTTTCGAGAAAAAGATCCATTCTTTTCATAAAAAATAGGAGGTATCACTAATAAAGATTAATGTTTTGATTCATCCATGGTCTCATTCAAGTATCACAATCTTTGCACATGTGCAGTCAAAGTCCATTTAATTACTTACTTGTCATTCTATACCATTTTTAGAAAAAACAGATAATGGATATGTACGAAAGCTTTTGGCTTTCCCTTTGTTAGTATGATGTGTATTCGGATGGAAATTCTTTTCCGCAAAGCCAGCTAACAGCATTATTGCTTATGAACATGAGCAGCTTCCTCTCTGCTTTTACTCTTGCCTTCCTTATCTTTCATGTTTTCTGTCCCACGTCTTTCCTTGAGCCGAGGGTCTATCGAAAACAGCCTCTCTACCTCCCAAGGTAGGGGTAAGGTCTGCGTACACTCCCCCTCCCCAGACCCCACTTATGTGATTATCTTAGATTGTTCAGTGCCTCTCATAACACTAATGGACTTATCTTTCTCATATTATTGTAGATGATGGGCCAGGATCACTTCGAGATGGATGTCGTAAAAAAGAACCTTTGTGGATCGTCTTTGAAGTTTCAGGGACTATTGAGCTCCGTTCTCATTTGAGTGTGTCCTCTTTCAAAACTATTGACGGGCGAGGCCAAAAAATCAAACTCACTGGGAAAGGTTTGAGGTTGAAAGAATGTGAACATGTTATTATCTGCAATCTAGAATTTGAGGGAGGTAGAGGACATGATGTTGATGGCATTCAGATTAAACCAAAGTCGAGGCATATTTGGATAGATCGTTGTAGCCTTAGCGACTATGACGATGGTTTAATTGACATCACAAAAGAGAGCACAGATATTACTGTTTCTAGGTCAGCTGAATCGGCATTATCAGATATCTTTGTTATGACATCTATATTTTTCTTATCTTGAATGTTGTATTCGCAACCAGGTGTCACTTTTCAAAGCATGATAAAACAATGCTTATTGGAGGAGATTCTTCTAATTGTGGTGACAGATGTATGAGGGTCACCATTCACCATTGTTTTTTTGACGGAACTAGACAGCGGCATCCTCGTGTTAGGTTTGCCAAAGTACATTTGTACAATAACTACACTAGGAACTGGGGAATTTATGCTGTTTGCGCTAGTGTAGAATCACAGGTAGTACTGCTTTTTTAGCAACATTTTCCTCTCTCTTTCCCCCTCGTCTTTTTGAAGGGAAGGTAAATAGGGTTGTGTAAATTCAGTAATATTTGTCCATGCTGTTGTTGTTGATGACTTAAATCTCTCTCGTGTCAGATATATTCACAATGCAATATATATGAAGCTGGACAAAAAAAGGTGGCCTTCAAATATCTAACAGAGAAGGTAAATCTACTAACTAATACTTAGGAGTATTTATTTTGCTTCCAAAAACTATGTGATAATCATCTATGCTTTTCTATAATGCAAAAAATTACCAATTCGTTCTCTTACAGCAACTTGAATTGCACAGTAGATTTGAGCAGTCTTAACCTTTAAATCCAAAACTGCAAATGAAATTTTCAATCTATATTCTAATCTATAATTAATTGTGCTTCATGTAAACTCTGCCTGTATGGAGTAACAAAGTATAGCCCGTGGTGTCAATCCTTGTTATTTGAGTGTTATGGTAAGAAAATGGGTTAACTTTAATTAAAACTATTCCGTCTGTTCGTGATTATAATAAAAAAACAGAGATTCCAACGATGAGATCGAGGTCGCGTAGGTAAAGCTTATTTGTCATTCAACAGCAGGTAGCATGTGTGTGCTTCTACGGGAATGAATTGTAATGATGAAGCATCTTTGGTTCCAATGAGTCTCTGGGTGCACAAATTTTGATATTTTCCTGGTCTTTCTGGCAATTGAAACCCCACATTTATGCTACTCATCTTAGAGTTGCTTGATGTGCCTGGTCCGTTTGGGTGCAGTGCCTCTTAGACTTGGAGCGAAGAAGAGAGGGGCTTTGAATAGACATTATTGAGCCATGTTTGTGCCCTAGGCTTACCATGATTTCATTTGTACAAACCGTATTCATAGAGATAAATAAGTACCCTGTGGAATTAGTCAAGGTGCGTGCAAGCTGGCTTGGACAACTTTCTTTAGTAATATTTTATATTAGATTTTGGACTAGCTCAGAACAAATTTGTCCCTCTTTCTTCTCCTTCATCATTGCTTCTTTTCTAGTGGACTTCATCGAATCCAACGTCGAGCTCATTCAACACCCATTTTCTTGTCATATTTGACAAGTGAACCAACAGCCTAATTGAAGGGTCAATTATATGTCCTTTGTAAAACAATTTTTTTCCTGGATTTTCCATTTGAAAGAATTAGTGATCAAGCTGATCATGTAAAGTTATCTCTATTTGAGCTGAAAACTTCCTGTTCCATATCAATCTCCCTTTAAATTTGTCTTTCGTAGTTCCGTATATGCATTTAGTTATATATGTGTTTTCCTTCGTTTCAATGCCTCCCTCCAAAATGTCAAAGTGGGACAGTTAGAAAAAGAGGCATTTCATTCTCTCCTCTTTCAATATATGGCACATCACTTTGTGGTGGTTATCCAGTCTCTATCAGCCAGTTGTATAGAACACCCTTTCGGCCCTTATTCGGGCCTAGATGCTTCATATTTGTATCAACATTATTAATGGAAGTGGAAGTCATGTAAGGAAAGGTCACGGAACTTTTAAGGCGTCTTTTCTTTGATAACCGTGGTGTCTAAGCCAACTTGAACACACCTCGACTAAATCCACGGGATACCTTTCACCTCCCACCAGCAACAGGACGACGAGTACCAGGTAACTCTATTATCTACCAAGGCTAGGACATATGAGAAGAAATCACGTAGTGTTTTTTCTCTGTCTTTGCTCGGATTTAAACCTAAGATCTCATGGTTCTCACGTACTTTATTGACCACTATGCCACACCCGTGGATGCACTTTTTAAGCGTCTTTGTCGCATATATTCTTAACAAGAACTTATTGATGTTTGAAATTTTCTTTGCTTATGTACCATCAACTAAATAGTCTCTTTCACTACCTAACTGGCTCTTTATGTCATCCTACAGGCAGCTGATAAGGAAGAAGCATGTACTGGTAGCATTAAATCTGAAGATGACTTGTTTGTTTGTGGAACTCAGGCTGGTTTATTGTCTACTTGCAGCGAAAATAACGTCTTCAATCCATCCGAGTTCTACCAAACCTGGACTGTTGAACGTCCCAGCGATGATCTCAAACACTACCTTCAACATTGTACAGGATGGCAGTGTATTCCGCGGCCAAATTGATCAGTCTTTCTCCAGCTGTTTAGGATAACGTAAATGAACAGAGACGGTAGCTTCAACGTGTAAAGCATATACTACTACAACGTCGTTTATCATCGATTTGTTGTTGCTATCATCTCTTGTCTATTGTTGTCATTATATCTATGTATTATGTTAACATAAACTACAATCATTGAAGTAAGAAAAAAATCCTAAAATTTCTCATACTTTTAGCCTCTTTTGGTATGAACCTTAACCAATTTGTTTACTCAATGAAGTTGGTGATAAGACCAAAGTTCAAATCCAAACAACTAATACGAGGTGGTTTCTTCTCATCAGTTCAAGCCTTGATATCACTTGTTACCGGTGTTAGCTTGGACCTTGTATATGTTTTTTTTACAACTATCGAATGAGATGTTGTAACATGAAGCCATATTCTATAATATAATGCGCCTTTGTGGGTTGGTTGGAGATAACAAATATCTTACGAAATAGTCAAGGTGTGTGTAAGCTGATCCAAACATCGTTGTTTTACTTTGCATGACTTGAAAGAGAAAAGTTACCTAGAGTTTTGATTGTTAGTCTATGGTTAAACAATATTTTTAATAATTCATGCTTTGTATTGTTGTTGTACCATGCATTGCAATGCTCGTACATTACATGATTCCCATGATTAAATGGTTGCATTAATAAGTTGACAATTTCACAATATAATGTGCACAATTTACCTCTTGGTAAGGTCTTTTACAAGAAAATTTCAAATATCTAAACCAAATAATTGAGCAAATCTTATCAAATGACTTTTCCCAATAAACATGAAGTTTTCAATATATTACAATCCTCAAGTGGTGTAGGAATTAATTGAGTTAGGGAAATAACACATTAAATTGTTGACTGACTTGTTCTTCAATTCTTCCATATAGGTAGGGTACTCTTTAAATTAGTTTTATGATACTTTATATGTGAAAAACAGAGCTACCTTTAAATGATCATAATAAAAGTTTTTTTTTTTTTTTTAAATTTTAAAAGTAATGAAAAAATTAGCTTATGAAAATGTGATCTCGTTAATTTATTCATTTGTTAGTCCAACTTATTGTAAAACTACTCGATAGGGCAAGTGCATAGATACTCGATTTGGGGATTATCATGTAGCTATAACATAGTGAGTAAAAAGAAAGTTTGGCATTTGCTAGTAGAAGAAAATTTTGAACGGCGATTTTTGGTTTGAGCAAATTCGTCCAAATATGTACCTAATACTCTTGTCTTTAAATGATACTCTCTTCGTTTAAAAAAGAATGATCTCCTTTCCTTTTTAGTATGTTTCAAAAAGAATGATCTCTTTCTTTTTTTGGTAATAACTTTCCACGGACCACAAAATTAATGGAAAATTTTCTACATTTGACATAACTTTAATTTAGGACCACATGATCAAAAGTCTTCTTTATTTTCTTAAACTCCGTTGCAAGTCAAACTAGGTCATTCTTTGTGAAACGGAGGAGTATTATTCTATACAAAAAATCAAGGGTGAATCTCAAACGTTATATACAAATTCGGTCGAGTTCAACAATTTTAGTCAAAATTTTGAATTCTTAGTAAAAAGCCAAGTAAATATGTACAACAATTAAATTAAGAACAATTACTAATCCATATTCACTATCCTAAAATTTGAAACACCTAAACGTTTTAAAATTTAAATCATTGCTCCCCTCTTATGAGAATCATGTCCTTTTATAACTATATATAAGATTAGCAATATAATTCTTATTTTATTATTATATAATGTATTTAAACTTCTGATAGTAATTAGTTAATTGTCATTTTTTCCACTAACTTATTAGAGGTACAATTTGAAGTGTATAAGTTTCTATGCTTAAATGATTTCAAGTTAATACTTGAATGATCTGATTTAAGCAAAAACTATTAATTTACATGAATTCATTATAAAACGTCTTATGATCTTTCGTACTTATAATGAGCTAAAAGTATATAAATAATATAATTTATAATTATAATATATTTAATATAATTCTATAAATAAACTTTAAGAAATAATATATAAACCGACCTTACCGCTTCTTTGTACCATAATCGTAATAATAATTACACATTTCTCATAATTTATTAGTCAATGTTCATGGCTTGTTTTAATAAAAAGAAAAAAGAAAAATAATTTTTGTATTGACTTAAATATTGGCTTACGCTGGGTACGGTCAATTATATTGACTTTTCCTTTTTCAGATTAAAAGACAAAATAAGATTAACAAATCTTTCTGTTCCAATAATACTCCCTCCGTCCGGAATTATTTGTCACGTTACACTTATCGAAAGTCTGACTAAATTTCAAAGGTAAATTAGATTATATTAATTCGATATTTTAAACAAAAAATTAGATATTCTAAAAGTTATGAAAAGTACTATAAATTACAATTTTTTGCATATTAATATGATGAAAACATACATCTTAAAATGTTAGTCAAAGTTTTTATAGTTTGACTCTAAAAATAGAAACCAGGACAAACAATACCGGACGGAGGGAGTAGTAATTAACTAATCATATGCTTAACAAGATTCACATAATTAGGCTGATTTACTATTATCACACATAACCAACATGAAAGAAAAAAAAATATTAAAATCGAAGCATAAGATAATAAGCATAATACCAAATGCTCCCGATTAGAATCCTCTCTACTATTTATATATTAAAAATCGCTTTAATATCTACTAACAGTCTATTCTAATCCTTCATTTATTCCATTACTTCATTGATAAATATACAAAGTAAATCATACTCCAATTGAAAAAAAAATAATTGAATTTTGAACATCAATTGCATGAGTTTAATGTTTTAATAAATGGTATCATGATCATAACCGTTCAATTGAATATTATTATTTATTTGTCTCTGACAATGTGAAAATAAAATTTATTTTATAATTAAATATTATCCTATATATATATATATAAAATCAAAATTTTGACCATGTGACAAAATTGAATCTCAATTAATGAGATGTACGTCTATCATCCAATTTTATCAAATATATTGAAAAAGTCAAGTCGAGTATTAGGGATAATAGTCTTACATTTTTTCAATAAAACAATATTTTACTACATTTTTCATTTTTTTTTTGTTATTTATTATTGAATCAAGGATAATAACTCCACCTCTAAACTACGTTTCTAATCATATTATATTCTCTCGTTCACATTTACACAACTTGACTTTACCCTAAATTATTTTTCTAAAAAATATGATAACTCATTTGAAATGTCAGAAAGATATATTATGTACGCCCTTCATTCACTATTATTCTGATTTTTATTTTTAGAGTCAAATTATAAGAACTTTAATTAACCTTTCAAGATGTATTTTTTTCATCATATTGATATGCAAAAAATTGCAATTTATAATGCTTTTCATATAGTTTTTAAATATCTAAATTTGTTTGTTTAAAATATCAAATTTATGTAATTCAATTTAACTTTGAAAATTAGTTAAAGTGACTTTCGAAAAGCTTAACATGACAAATAAAAGTGGACAGTGTGAGTATATAAGTTAAATATTTCTTGTATACATAATATATACTTCCTCTGTCCCTATTTAGTTGTCCATTTTAGAAGTGACACATATTAAGACACCAATTACTATCATAGGTTAGTTACAAATTTTACCCTTAAATTAAAATATTATGCAATTCCCTAAGTATAATAAATCATAAATGTATTTTCTAATTCCAAAAAGCATGCATTACAACTTAGTAGTACCAGAAATTTTCTAGAATTAAATAAGGGCATATTAGGAAAAAAATTATTGTCCTTTTTTGATTTGTTAAAATGGACAAGTAAATAGGGATAGATATAAAAGAAAATATAGACAAGTAAATAGGGACAGAGACAGTAGTAAATAATACTTAATCTATATTTTTTTCTATCGTTATTTCTAATTTTAAACACTTTTTAATAAAAATTTTAACTTTATTACTAAGCTAATAGATAAAATAAAATTAAACGTGGATAAGTTGGATATGAATAATTCAAAATACTTGTTAATCAAGACATGATCATTAAGTGTGGGAATAAGATTTTTTTTTATCATATTCCAAGAAAGCAGCACGTACAATTAATAAAAAAAATAAACTATTAAACTATTAATTGTTTGAATTAGGTCTAGGTTCTTTTTATAAAATTTCCTTATTTATTAAGAAAATAATTAGTTTAGTTCAATTAAGTTGACCTTTAAGAGTCCGTTATTTCACAGTAATTCTGTATGGCTGACACGTGTCAGCCATGCGGTCCATTGCTGACTCCCAAAATCCCAAGGCCCATATAATTTGTCTTTTCTATTTATTAAATAATTATATTCAATAAAATCCCAATTAATGTAAAAAAATTTGGTCCCATAAAGATTTTTTTTAATTTAAATTGATGTGATTTACTATAGTTTCAAAGATTTGGTAATGTTCTTTTGTTTCTGTTTATATTATTTACTTTCTTTTTTAGTTGATCTAAAAAAAGATATATTTCTATATTAAATAATAATTAAATTGAAAAATATTCATTTTATTTATTTATAGTCATACAAATATCAATAATAAATTTTAATTTTTTTTCTTAAATTTTATGTCAAGCTAAACTAACTCATATAAGATAAATAGAGCAAACACTTTTGATCCTTAGGTTATTATAAATGAATTCTGATTTTAATTCTTTGTTATATACTCAATATGATTCAATATATTTATTTTTTAATGAATTAAAATGTGTATTTGATACCTTTATCAACGAAATACATTCTATATAGATTATTTTTAAAAGTATATTACTCTTAACGTGAAATAATAGTATTAGCTTATCATAATATACATGGGAAATTAAATAGTGAAACAATTAAAATTCTAAAAACTTGTAAATGTTCATCCAAAACTTATATTTATATATATAAAAAGATTAAATATGCTTAGTTAAATATAACCAAACATACTACTTCCTCCGTCTCATTTGATGTGACATTTTTCGCATTTTAAAATTCAAACAAGTATATATTTTTGATCGTAATTTTTTCATAGATCCTTTTAATATTTTGAATTATCAATTATTGTGACTTATAATACTCTTTACGTAGTTTACAAATATATAAATTTCATTTCAAAAATTTAAAAATTTCATACACAAATGTCCGGTCAAAGTTAAACTATTTGATTTTTAAAAAAATGAAAAGTATCACATAAAATAAAATAGAGAAAGTAATATTTATGTTAAAAAAAATGTTACCAAATCGAGATAACGTATGTGAATGGAATCAACATGAGAAACTTTTTTACCCGTATATCAAAATGTACGGCTTGCTATTTTCTCTTTCTATATATACCTTCTCTCAATCTCCATGAAACATTTAAAATCCTTCTTTCTTCATTCCAAAAAAATAAAATAAAAATCATAGCTTAACAATCGAACATTTGATAATATATACTTGACGATCGATCGATGGCGCGTCGACGAATAGGGATGAGAGAAATTTGTTGTTCACCAAAAAGTTCATCAAAATCTCATGATAGTCCTAATTCACCATCTACTTCACTATTCTCTTCCCCTTCACGTTTCTCGTTTTCGCCATCTCGTCCGAGTTTTTCCGATTCAGTTATGAATCGTACACTCGAGATGGCGGAACCGATGATCATGAAATGGGATCCTGATACTACTAACTATGCTAAAGTTACTTCTCTTTTCTACGAGAGTAGAGGAGAAGCCAACGATTTCATCAAGGGTGTGTATAATTTACAAAAGGCTATGCACTTTCATTCTATGGAAAATTCAAAATCAGATAAGCTTGTTCGTGCTCAATCGTTGATGCAAATAGCAATGAAGAGACTTCAGAAGGAGTTTTACCAGATTCTATCGATGAATCGAGCTCATTTGGATCCTGAATCAATAACTACAGTTTCTTCTCGAACTTCAACTCGTTCGAGTTTATCTGAATTTGAAGACGAGGAAGACGATGATCGTATCATAGTTGTTGCTGGTGAATCAATTTCTGAAGTAGAGGATGTATCGAATGTTGCAATGGCGGATTTGAGATTGATTGCTGAGTGTATGATTTCTTCTGGATACGCAAAAGAGTGTGTTAAGATTTACAAAGTTATACGTAAATCGATCATCGATGAAGCGATTTATAGACTCGGTGTTGAGAAATTGAGTTCTTCGCAAGTTCATAAAATGGATTGGGAAGTTTTGGATCTGAAGATTAAGGATTGGCTTCGAGCAGCAGATGTAGCTGTAAAAATATTGTTTAATGGAGATAGAATTCTCTGCGATCACGTTTTTTTGTCCAACGATTCAATTAGAGAATCATGTTTCACTGAAATTTCAAAAGATGGATCCATGATTCTGTTTAGCTTCCCGGAAATTGTAGCGAAAAATTGTAAGAAATCGCCGGAAAAAGTGTTCCGTCTGCTCGATATGTACACATCCATAGCTGAACACTGGCCGGAAATTGAAGCTATTTTTACTTCCGATTCAGAATCTGTTATCCGATCTCAAGCGTTAACGTCACACGACAAGCTCGGCGAGTCTATAAGGACGGCGTTAGCTGAGTTTGAGACGGTTCTTCAGAAGGAATCTTCAAAAACACCGATCGCCGGCGGTGGAATCCATCATCTCACCGTCGATGTAATGGATTACGTTACTCTACTTGCCGATTACAGCAACATACTCCCCGATATCCTCGCTGAATCTCCTCCTCCGGCGAAAGGTTCCTTGCCGGAATCATACTTCGGTATAGCCGATACTGATGAATCTCCGGCACCGGTAATTTCACTCCGATTCGCTTGGATGATTCTCATTCTTCTCTGCAAACTCGACGGCAAAGCAAAGCACTACAAGGACGTTACCCTCGCGTATCTCTTCTTAGCCAACAATCTACGGTACATCATCGTGAAAGTTCGTTCATCGAATCTCAAATACTTGTTAGGTGAAAATTGGATATCAAAACACGAAGAAAAGGTGAAGCAGTTAGCGTCAAACCACGAACGGTTAGGATGGAGCCACGTCATTGAATCTCTCCCGCGAGAACCAAACGCATCAATGACTCCCCAACAAGTGAAAGAGAATTTCAAGAGATTCAATTCATCATTCGAGCAAGCTTACCGGAAGTATTCAATGTGCGTGGTAAGTGATAGTAATCTCTGCGATGAGTTAAAACTATCCATTACAGAGAAAATACTACCAACTTATAGAGATTTCTACAATAAACATAGAAATACGATAGTAAAAGAGAGACATTCAGCTCATGTGGTTAGATTTTCTCCGGAGGAAGTAGGACATCAGTTATCCGATTTATTTTTCGGACCGATTGAATTAGAAAGATGTTTATCATTTGAGTTTTCTCCATCGCGATAGCGCGATAAATATAGAAAAAAATATTTTATTTGTTTTTTCATGCTATGATCTTATATATTAAGTTGTAGTATACATGAAGATCATATTACAGATGTATAGATTGCACAACATTTGTTGATGTGTTCAGAATAAAACAATGATATATAAGTATTTTTCATGAATAATGATTATTTTTTCTTTTCCATGAATTGAATTAAATTTCTTAAAATATAAATATACGATTCGATTCAAAACTATTAGGTTCTGTGATTTTATCTCGAAGGGATGATGCTGTCTTGGACTTATATTTTATGTTTGTTATGGTCACATTTCAACAAGTCTACAATCATGTTATAATATTGGCAAATCATACTAATATGTTTATATATTTGTATCTTTTTAATCATATTGTTGGAGAGGCAAATCATACTACTCCCTCCGTTTAAAAAAGGATGGTCTAGTTTGACTTGGAACGGAGTTTAAGAAAAGAAAGAAGACTTTTTAATCTTGTGGTTCTAAATTAAAGTTATGTCAAATGTACCAAAATGCCCTTTAATCTTGTGGTCTTAAACATGCCACGTGAAAAGTTAAAGTTAAAGTGTTGTCAAAAAAGGAAAGGGGTCATTCGTTTTGAAAAAAACTAAAAAAGAAATGGGGGCATTCTTTTTGAAACGGAGGGAATAATATGTTTATATATTTAGAAACAATGTATTTAACTTATACTTAGGAGAGTATTTAAGTGAAAAAATGGAGATTTATGGGTTTCTCTTTAATTAGTGAAAGCATATCATCAATGTTTCACCAATTATTAAAAATTAATCCCCTTTGTTCACAATCTAGAAATCATATCTAGCATATGCAAGGATTTCTCTACGTAAACTTTACCGATCATTTAACGTGAAAAAAATCTTTTATTTTTCTGTACACATAACGATGCATCGTTACGCTAAGTATTAGGGTTTAGAAGAAGGACAAACTAACGGACTAACAGACTTATGAGTGGATCCAACCAAATAGTTATTTCCAATACTTACTACAAGAAAACTGTGGGGATCAGTATGAAGATTCGTAAGAAACTTATTTTTCTGCAAATTTTCATACTGATTCATAGGAAAATCACCATGTAATTCACAGTTTTCTTGTAGTGACTAGGGGGACGGTATATATATTTCTTTATAACAAAGTGAAAAAAAAAACTTTGTCATATCAACGAGGTACGTACATTCCCTAATTAAATAACTACTAGTAGTTTCTCTGAAAATATTAAATTGAATCTCGTTTCTCTAAGATAGCTCCGCCCATGCATACATGTGTCAATATTGCCCACAAGGTCCACAAACGTCTACTTATTTTCTATTTTCCTTCTTGGAAAATTTCTACAAATTGTAGAAAAATTCGTAGAAAATTTATGACAAACAAAGACATATATATACGTTTAAAACCATGAATTTTGAGATTACGTGATATGAAAGTAATGTGTAAATATAAAGTTCTTCATCATTTGAATTTTAGTTTCTTCGTCATGATTGAGAATAGCAAAGTTTTCTTCAATTTTTTTTTTGTATTTTCTTGAATTGAATTTAAAGTGAAATTAAGAAAAGTATAATAACTCTATGTAGAAACATAATAATTATATTCCGGAATAAATTCGAAAAGAAAAGTGAAAATTATTCGTTATCAAACGAACCTAAGTTTTTGACCTAATTGCATGATTTTTTGAGATTACCTTATATGAAAGAAGAGTGTTTGTATGAATTCACACTAAATATAAGTTGATATTATTATTACATATATATAAAGAAAAGTCATCATATTATTATTAGTTTGGTTTGAACTAATCAGATGCGGAGTCAGTATTAAGAGTTTAGGGTGGTAAATTTTCTTCTTTTCCTTATCATTGAATTGTCAATTTGGTTTTTAATGGTTCACAAGTTACTTACTTAATTTTCTAGTACAAGTATAAGGTGAAAAAAATTACTGAATTCGTTTGAACGCATAGACACCCACCTACCTCCGCTCCTAAACCTAATAAAAGTCATCATAATTTTATTTGTGGGATCTTTAATTTTTGAGACAAAAAAGCCTTTACAAAAGTCCCATTTGGAGAAAGTTCTTTTTTTGAACTTTTGTTAATGTCTTAGATTGCCATCAAAGTACAAGATTTAAAGCTAGCATTTTTTTTTTTTGTTAAAATAGAGTGTCATATTTTGTTTTTCTCCTTTCCCACGGTCTCAAACTCGATCATACTTATTTTATTTATAAAATTATAAGTTCAAATATATTACATACTTCTTAGGAAATAATTTTATAGGCGCTCACATATATGTAATACTCGTGTTAAAAAGATATTGAGTTAAAGATTCAAACACTAATCCACCAACTTTGAAGAATTAATATCCATATTGATGATACTTAAAAGTTAAAACTAAACTTAATTTTGTCCACATCAATAAGGTCAATAACAATTTGAAATTTGTGATATTAATGATAGCAACTATATATTAACAAAGTAAACAAAATAATTTATTATACATAGACATATAGCCACATTTTTGGTTATTTAAACGTACAAGTGAAAGAAAGAGTTGATATTTATCTCTTTCATTAATATTATATTTGAGTCTAAAAAAAAGGGACCAATCTAGTTGTGGTTATTAGAGAACACATCTCATCGTTCACCTCTAATGTAACACCTTTCTTCTCATTTTATAATATTTACAATAAATATATGTATTGCTCGAATAATTAATTCGAAAAAAAAGTGTTATTTTCAATTTATTCAATATTTATCAATCAATTTGTGAAAGAAACTTGAAAGTGTCACATGATCACAATTAGAGGTCAATTTCAACAAAGACAAACAATGTTAGTTCAGACTTAAGGACGGGATGACATTTTAAATTTATGATTTATATATTTTAGAAGATAACGATTTACTAGATTTGAAATATAAATATAGAATCAGACCTAAAATTATTTGATTCTATCGAATCGATATTCTGATCACTATCGTTATTATTAATAGAAAGAAAAAAGGTACTCCTACTTTATAGGGGTATTACAAGTCAGTCAATTAATAAATATTACTCAATTAAGTTCATTTAAATTAATAATTAAACTACTTGGGCATTCTATTGAGAAATTTGGTTACTACTTGGTCTTTGATTTGATTATGTATTCCCAAAAGTTGTTCGATCAAGATTCAGTCTCCATAATCACATACAACTATGTAATAAGTCACTATTTTCGAGTCTCGGAAAATGAAAAAAATTATGTTGAAAATACCACTTAGTTTCATATATGAATTCTATAAAGCGCGAATGCATATTTAATTGATTTGCAATACGAATATCGAACATCGAATGAAAAATTAAAAGAGAAAAAACGTTTTCTTAAGTTAAAATTACAATGTACTAAGATAAATATTTGAACTTAATCATACAAACGATTATTCAATCGTTCTTAGAAATGGATCCACCTTTATCAGTAGGGTGCACGTGCAACCGATAACTTCAGATAAAATCATGTGTATATATGTATATCTATATTGAGAAATTGACAAAAACTAGGATATAATTAACAGTGCACCCATGATGAGTGTAGGAGTGTTCTTTTGCCGCTGGTACAAGGCAAAAGAACCACTCGCGAGACCAAGGTTCAAATCTAGCTAGAACACTATTTTGTCAGTTTTTATGGGTTTAGCTTAGAAATCATATTTAATTTGGTGCATGCACCCTTAGTCTTCAAATCCTGATTCGCCTCTAAATTCATACTCATAGAGAGATACGTGGTGATCGGATCGGTGGAACATCTTCGAAACATAAGGAGAGAACTCAATGAAGTGGATAGAGAGACAAATTAAAGAGAAGAAAAGCACAAATGAGGTTGTACAAATCACTTGATCATGACAAAAAATATTAGTTGACACCCCTAACGACATTGTCCACGATCATTGGTCATAGTATAGAGGTAAAACATCAATCAATAGAAAAGCTCTACTAAAGCCCTAAGTATAGTACTACGCGCAATGACTGCCATCTATATGGAAATACCATTAGCAATGACAACTAATATTCTTCTATTGTGGGCAGGACATCGTACAAATATATTTGACATATTTATCTTTTTTCATGTCAACTAAACATGAGTCATTTCATATTCCTGAGCCATGAGTTTTTTTTAACCTTTTTTCCCCATATAATGATCATTATGTGATTTAATATACTTACATGTCAATTTTCTTTGAACACATCTTTTAGACTAGTTCATTAATTCCATCGAACCTAGCATCGTTTATTGATTCCACATGTTTAAATAGTCAAAAAAAAATTTCAAATGACTTTACATCTATATTTTATTTTATTTTTTAAAATTTAGTAAATAAATTAGTTCAAAATTCACAAGTTAAAAAGCCTACTAATATTACCTTCATCGGCTTTGACAAAATCTAATTTTTTCATGATCGCGAAAAGAATCGCACTAATAAATATTTGAGGAAAGATAAAAGCTAATCTATAGCATATATAAATAAATTTATTAAAAATTTAATAATTTTATTCTAAAAAAATTAAAATTTATAAATTCAAAATTATAGTTGAATACTCAAATTGTTAAAATAGTTCAATGCGAGAAAGGGAAGCATAAGAAGATTCGTTAAAAAAGACTCTTACTTTTTCTAGAATGAGATTTTTCAAAGGCTTTATTTTTTATTTTATATACTAATATTTTTTTTAAAAAAAAAGAACACAGAAATAAGTGGACAGCCCTGACCTACACTATATTACCTATCAAAATAATTATTTTCCTGTTTTTGATGTAATTTGATGATTGACTACAATTTAAAAGATTTTGTAATATTTGTAATAGGAAATTTCGTAAATAGTCATTGTAATAAATTTAATTGAGCTTTTTATTTATAGTTTACATATTTATTAATTGTAGCGATATATAGTTTAAGTTGATATGGGCCGGCGACCTTAGTTGTATAATTCGTGTGTATGCTAGTATTATTTGCGTATGTTTGTATATTTCGTATGTTTTTATATAATTGATTATTTTCGTCCGTATTGTATAAATTGGTTAGTATCTTGTATTTATTTTTATATAAATTTGAAATAACAAATTTATACGAACACAAACATTTGAACTTTAAACAATTATATAAGTTATATTATACAAATTACATTATAGAAAAGTTATACAAAATAAGAATTTCTATGTTTATAAGCTGAATCTTGGCTGCTTAATCTTTTGCCTAGAAATTAGTGTTGAATGAATATATTTTATTTATTCGCATCACTTTCCTATTTTTAAATTATTCTAATAATAAATAAATCTCTCAATAGAAAAAATATACAGCTGTGGAATTTTTTGTCAAAAAATAATTAAATGTTTGTAAATAACAACAAAAACGTCATTCTTGTGAACAGAAGAAATAGTAGTTTAAAACGTGTTTTTTTTAAAAAAATTTAAATCATATTATACCATCTCAAAAAATTACATATTCAAGAATATGATGTATATCAATTGAAAGTTATTCATACGTATGTATATTCTAGAATAAGTAAGAAAAAACAAAAGAGATTTTTTTTTGTTTGTTTGTTTGGGAGAAAAAAAAAGAGCAACCGAGTAACTTTATTCAATTTAAAATAATTTTTAAATAGTCATCAAATATCAATCCATAGAATCATAGGCTTACATTATAAGGATTTGATCAATAAAAATACTTTTTTTTAATCTCTTTTGACCAAATTTGTTAAAAATAAATCTTAACATAAAAAAGATTTTTTTAACAAAAGAGTACAAACGTTAAAAGAAATTCTTATTCAAGAAGGAGGTCTAATCATTCGACTTCTCACATCAGGAAAGAAAAGAAAGACAAAACAAAATCACTTTATTTCACTACCTATTATTAGTTCCGTGATTAGTGATGGATTCAGAAATTTTATTTCATGGGTGCTCAATTATTTTTAATTTAAGAATTGCTATATAACATGGATGCTTAGTTAATACATTTGAATGAATTATTAGATATTACAAATAAATATTAGTGTTTATTGCAAAAAGCAATGGGTGCTTAAGTACCCATAATCCATAACATACATCCGCCACTGACCATGATATATATATATATATATATATATATATATATATATATATAAATCAAGCAATTTTTTTTTTTGTACAATGAACAATTTCAGTTTATTTATGTTTAATAAGGTAGAAGCAAATAAAATAGAAACATACTTTGTTAGGTCGAAAAATGTCATGACATACCCCTCTAATAATACATATTAGTTTCTATTAATATATTATTTTCGTTTACCAAGAAAATTATTTATATACATGATTAATGTTATTTCATGATATAATTTTCGACTATGCAATGATGACTAGCTAGTGAAAAATTTGCTTGTTGAAAATGTTTTTAATAGACTTCCATTTAAGAATATGATGTACGTTGTTTTCATTATTTCATACGTATATATTCTAGAATGATTAAGAAAAAGTGGGAGAGTTACTTTGTTTAATTTTAATTAATTTGTGGATAGTCGACGAATATAAATACATATAACTATAGGATTACGTAGTATGAGTATTTTACATTATTGTACAATATTAAAAAATACATTACATCTTTATAGAATTAAAAAAAATGGTAAGCTGACAATCATCATCTCTGAGATCACTCACATCGTTTCTATTGTTATCTCTCCTAGTATTTCCACACATTCATCTAAATATTCATCATATACATAACATTCACCATCGTTTACATTCTTATTTCTCCTATTATATTTACACATTCATCATATACGTAACATTCACCATTGTTTACATTCTTATTTCTCCTATTATATTTACACATTCATCTAAACATTCATAACATTCACCACCGTTTACATTCTTATTTCTCCTATTATATTTACACATTCATCATATACGTAACATTCACCATTGTTTACATTCTTATTTCTCCTATTATATTTACACATTCATCTAAACATTCATAACATTCACTGCCGTTTACATTCTTATTTCTCCTATTATATTTACACATTCATCTAAACATTCATCATATACGTAATATTCACTATCGTTTATATATATATCCTTATTTCTCTTATTATATTTACATATTCATCTAAACATTCATAACATTCCCCATCATTTACATTCTTATTTCTCCTATTATATTTACGCATTCATCTAAACATCATCATCTGATCTTCTGATCAATCCAGAGATCATTTGGATTCCATTAGTAATGAGGATTTCGGAATATCACACATTGATTAATCAAAGAGAGATTCAACAACGAAAAGAAAGATCGATTCTTTGGGATCCTTCCTTTCTTCAAAGGGAACGAAAAGAGATAGAATCAGGCCGATTCCCGAAATGCCTTTCTGGATATTCCTCAATGTCCCGGCTTCTCACAGAAGCAGATAATTAATCATCTGTTTCCGGAAGAAATTTCTGCAACATTCATCTTGTTAAATAAATGGAGACTATGGAAGTAACACTACAAGCCAAACAAGAATATAATTTCAATAATTAACCACTTGAAACGAGCATAACTCTATAACTTCTAATGTGCTTATACATTTTGATTAAAGTAATTAAGGAAGAGCAATTAATTAAGTTTTAATATAAAAGAAAACATGAATTAATAAGTACATTCAATTTAAATTAACTACATCACCAATCTAATAGAAAAAAAGATTTACTCATCTCAGTTCGTGTCATCATAGCCAAATCTTCTCTATCGACTTCCACGTGCTCATTTTCCGCGATATATATGAAAGTTTTTACTTCTTTTAATTGATGACTATGCCAAAACATGCTTCCGTCAAAAGTAGAATGACTTGAATTCTTCAGGTACGTTAAACGATCCAAGAAACATATAATTGTTTCAATCGCGGAGACTAGGTTAAGTATCTTGGGATGACAACTCCATAGCAAAGCATCCACAAAATTAGTACACGTGCTTACATCAACATATCTCATATATATATCTAAAACAAGCACTTTAGGGATAGCAACCCTAGGGTGTAACTCCAAATCTATCAAGTTAATGTCATTGCATTCACCGATATGAAGGGAAACTTGAGACCAAGAGGTCAAGTTTAATAGAAACTTCTTCAACTTACAAAACCATTCCACGTCAATAGAATTACTGTAACAACTAAGACATGCTTGCGATTTCTTCAATTGAAGAGTCTCGTTTACAATTTTAAGATCGGGAATTCCATATCCATCATACTCAAACGATACCAAATTCGAAGCATCAATCTCCCCTATGTCGTTACAACCCTCAATCCTCAAAACCTTTAGGGATGGACTACTACAAATGTTGAATCTTTCATTTAACTCTCCAGAAACGTAATATAATATCAAGCTCTCGAGGTTTTGGAATGTATAAATAAAGTTCTCGAGAGATCCTTGAGATAAGGACATATGTGATAGTTCTAAAGATTTTAGATGACATTCAATAATGTAAAATGCAACAATACTCTTAGAAATCGACAAGTGTTTAACAGTTGGTGCTTGAATTATAACACTCCAGGTTTGGTGAGTTGGTGAAATATGAACCGATTTGATGTTTGGAAGATTCCTCAACTCAATCTTTGTCAATAAAGAACACTTCTTAATCTCCAAATCGGAAATCAAGGGACAACAATTAAGTAGAGTCTGAAGAACGTGGTGATCTAAACGAACATCACACAAAGAAAGTTTTCTCAAAGAATGACAATTCATAGGACTAGTAGATAACAAAAGACTCATTATATCACAACCCGTTAGAACCAATTCTCTTAAAGATTTTGATATCAAGAATGCGGAAATAGGAAAAGGGTATGAAGGAACATCAACTTTACATACCACATCTTTTACACCATTCTGCAAAGCAATGTCGAGCCAGTTATCAATTCGAGGAAAAGCAAGAGCATGATGATAAGGAGAAGATGTAATATCAAGTTCAAACTTGTCTATAGGATATTTTTCATCCTTGTATCTCTCCATAATTTTGTCAACTATTTTTCTATTATTATTTCCTTTGCCATACTCAACTTTGAACTTCAAATTTGGTTGAGTCAACCATGCTTGTTGCCATATTTTAGATATAAGACTTGAATTGGCTGCATCTTCATCACTTAGGTAGGAAAATATTTTGTGAATGAGAAGTTCACAAAATTCATCACTTATTGACATGATGTAAAATTGTTACCATTACACAAATATTCTCTAGAAGGATGAATTTATAGAATAAGGATTTTAGTAATCACATTCCAATTAGGAGATAACTAGACGAAACCTTTTCCTACTTGATATCTATTATTTGTGTTAATTTCCTACTCGATATCTGGTATTTGTATTAATTTGAATTCGTATTTGAAAGCTTTTTTGTTTTATTAGTCCCATAAATATTACTTATACTAGGCATATTATTAAAAAAGACAATATTTAAAAAAATAAAAGTAAAAAAAAGAGCGATTTTAGTCTCACGCGGGACACGTAGGATTAATGAGGAGTTTGAATTAATTTAAAAGTCTTATTATTCACACGTGCTTTTAATAATATTGAGTTAAATTATTCATATATTTGCAGTTATTATATTTATTGTATATTATAATAATAGTGGTCTAGTTTTTCTGTTTCTTATAAGTTATAATAATGTCTTAATTCAATGTATTTAAGTTTTATATATTTAAAATACTTTGTGTGTTTTGACTTTTTGTTATTTATTTCTTGTCTATGTGAGATATACGTGTATACAAGTTGTTTATTAGATTATTAAAAAATGTGATGCAGCGAAAATAGTTATTTCGTTTTTAATCAAAGATTTCAATTTTAAACTTTAGCTATGATTTTTTTTAATAAATAGTTTTTAAATTTTTTAATAGAATTTTCATAATATAAATCTAAATTGATCGGACTACTGATACTTATTGACATAATCATAATAGTAACATTGATTTTGACACATGATAAAATTAGAACAAATGAATACTGTAGAAGTCAAAGTATAAGCACAAAATTCATATGTTATTGCTTACCTCATTTTTTTTAGCACCTTGCTTATTAGCCACCATTATATTCTAGTAGTTATTTTCTCCCTTTGTTTTTTTTTTTAGCACAAAAATAATTGTGTATTCAAGAGGATTTGAATAGGAAAATTCTGATCTTGAAAACTATAATTAAAGATAAAAAAATATTTATCACTCTATCACAATTCCTAATTTGACGTATAACTCTACCCCGATAAAGATATTTCTTTTCTTATAGTTGGTATTTGTTCTTTTCACGACTATGATAGTGATATTATTCAAGAAATAGGATCCAAAACCTAATTAATTAAATATTTTGGAATGTTCATAAATTATAGTTATGTCAAAATATATCAAAATATTCTTTAACTTTGTTGTCTAAACGTATCAGTGGAAAGTTCAAATTAAAGTGTCGTCAGATAAAAATAATTTTTTTAAAAGAAAACTAAAAAAAATAATCATTCTTTTTAAAATAAAAAACGTATATCGGGAGACTTTGATAATAGCTTACTCTCTATAATGCCCTGAAATTAATGGATAAATTATCTTAATCTAAAACTTTGATTTTTCATGTTATTTTAGTGCTACTTGTAATTAACTAATTATGAAAAAGAGCAAGTTGAGCTTTTATATATAAGAAATAATAATTTTTCTTTGATTTCCTAGAAGTGGATTATATGGACATAACTTTTCAATGTAAAACTATAACACTTGTTCACATGTACATTAAATTTTCTTATTCATAATTTTACTTTTATCAGGAATAAAAATATTTCTGAATTTAAAATTAACTTCAAAAAACACATTCATCTTATATGAATTTATTAGGACCATCGTTATTTTTAAACCCTTGCTTTTAGTTAGAAATTGATATTTAGTTTATATATCCTAAAACAAGGCTACCTATTTGGAAACTACCAAAAAAAAAGAAAGTGATTGCTTATCATGTATAAGGATGTTGGAGGTTTGGAGCACAATAATAATATATTTTCAATCTTATATTTGTTTTTGTTTTTATTTTAAAAAAGATAATATATATATATGAAAAAGTCAACATCAATTTATAATTTCCATGTAAGACGATATGCAAACGAGAAAAAAAAGAAAAAGCTATTTTAGGTCTTTATATATATTGAGCATCGAAAAATGGACTATAAACTTGCAACTTGCAAACGAGTAAAGAATATATATATATATATATATATAAGTTTTTCAATGTAAAACTATAACACTTGTTAACATTTACATCATGAATTTTCTTATTCCTAATTTTACATTTATAAATTTACTTTTACAAACATTTTAAAATTCATATTCTCATAACTATTGAATTTACAATTAAATATTTGGCAAAATTCTTAATGTATATATAATCTTTTTATGAACACTGTTAAGAATAGAAACATATCTAAATTTAAGATCAATGTTAAAAACACCTTCCATCTTATACAAATTTATTAGGACCATAATTATTTTTAAAGCTTTACTTTCCGTTAGAAATTGAATTCTCTAAAAAAAGGCTACCAATTTGGATACTATCAAAAAAACAAAATGATTGCTTATCATGGATCAGTTTGTTGGAGTTTGGAGTACAACAATAATATATCTTCTATCTTATATTTGTTTTCATTTTTATGAAACATTCTCATATAACATTTGATTTAAACACATCAAAAATTCTTGTGCAAATGTATACACTTCTTTTTATGAATCGTATTTCAGGTATATATCATACATATATATTACACATAAGATAATAATAGAAGAATAAACAATTACTCTAATTTTTTTTCTTCACTGCCGTTGTGATGGTATTGTACGTGATGGGGATGACTCAACTGACGATGAACTTCCCAATTCAATCGGTCCAAAAAATAAATCGGACAAATAATGTGCTAAATCTTCCGGAGAATATTTGATCACATGACTCGAATGTCTCTCTTTTGTTATCGTATTTCTATGTATATTGTAAAACTCTCTATACACCGGAAGTATTTTCCTTGCAATCGACACTTTCAAATCATCTCGGAGCTTACTATTTGGTACGACGTAGAGAGATTGCTTCCGATGAGCTTGCTCGAATGATGAATTAAATCTCTTGAATATCTCTTTCACTTGTTGTGGAGCCATTGAGGCGTTTGGTTCTCGCGGTAGTGATTGGATGACGTGGCTCCATCCTAGTTGTTCATAATTGGAAGCAAACTTTTCGATTTTTCCCTCTTGTTTTGATATCCAATTTTCACCTAGCAAGTACTTGAGATTCGATGAACGGACTTTTACGACGATGTATCGGAGATTGTTTGCTAAGAAGAGGTACGCGAGGGAAACGTCCTTGTAGTGCTTTGCTTTGCCGTCGAGTTTGCAGAGAAAAATGAGAATCAACCAAGCAAATCGGAGTGAGATTGCCGGTGCTAGAGACTCATCGGAATCAGCCATACCAAAATATGATTCAGGCAATGAACTTTTAGTGGGAGGAGGAAAATCGCCGAGGATGTCAGAGAGTACGTAGCTGTAATCGGCAAGTAGAATGATGTAATTCATTGCGTCAATAGTGAGAGGATGGATTCCACCGCCGGCAACCGTCGTCTTTGATGATTCCTTTTGAAGAGCAGTTTCAAATTCAGCCAAAGCCATCCTTATAGACTCACCCAGTTTAATGAGAGACGTCATCGCTTGAGATCGGATAGCAGATTCTGAATCGAAGGAAAATGTAGTTTCAATCTCCGTCCAGTGCTCGACGATTGAATTGTACATATCAAGCATACGAAACGCTTTTTCCGGTGATTTCTTACTATTTTTCGCCACAATTTCCGGGAAGCTAAACAGAATCATAGCTCCATCTTTTGAAATTTCAGTAAAACACGATTCTCTAATTGCATCACTGGAAGCAAAGACGTGATCGCAGAGAATCCTCTCTCCATCGAACAATGTTTTCATAGCTACATCCACCGCATTAAGCCAATCCTTAATCTTCATATCCATAACTTCCCAATCCATTTTATGAACTTGCGAAGAGCTCAATTTCTCAACACCGAGTCTATAAATCCCTTCATCGATAATCGATTTACGTATAACTTTGTAAATCTGAAAACACTCTTTTGTATATCCAGAAGAAATCATACACTCTGCTATCAATCTCAAATCCGCCATTACAACATTAGAAATATCCTCAACTTCATTAATAGATTCACAAGCAATTGCAACACGATTATCATCATCATCCTCAACGTTAAACTCAGAGGTACTCGATCGAGTACTTATCGAAGTACGTGAAGACACAGTGGATATAGATTCAGGATCCAAAAGTGCTCTGTTAATTGATAAAATCTGATAAAACTCCTTCTGCAATCGTTTCATCGCAATTTGCATCAACGAGTGAGCACGAACAAGCTTATCGGATTTGGAATTCTCACTAGCATGAAAATGCATAGCTTTATGTAGATTATTCACATATTTGATGAAATCCTTAGCTTCTTTTCGATTTTCATAGAACAGAGAAGTCACCTTCGCGAAGGTCGTAGTGTCAGGATTCCATTTCGTGATCATCTGCTCAGCCATCTCGATCGTTCGATCAATCACTGCTTCAGAAAAACTCGGTCTGGATGGCGAAAAGGCGAAACGGGAAGGAGATGAGAATTGTGAAGTAGATGGAGAATTAACATCAGTTGCTGAATTGTGTTTTGGAGAAAACCAATTCAGTGTTTTCATTCCTTTTCTCGGCATGATTTTCGTGTTATGTTTTGAGAAATAATTGATGAATTCTGTTACCGCGATAGCGAAATAATCAAAATTTTGGGTTTTGTGATTTTTGGATGAGTAAATGAAGAGTAAAGTAAATATGATTGATGTTTTTCAATTATGGATTTTGATGGGTGTTAAATGGGATATTTATAGAGCACACAAATTGTATTGGACTTTTAGGAGTCAACAATAGATGCAAAGTTGAGTATTCAAAAGGTATTTACTAATATTATTCACACGTTGCTTCAATAACAAGAAGTTTTGAATTATTCCAATTTTAGACTATGGTTTTTATGTTGCTTATGAAACAAATATTGTGTAACAATGTTTGATGTGACACCTGGACCATGGTATATAAATCTACCCCAATGAATTACACCATGATTTTTATATCGCTTATTATTACATTATCTATCTCGATATATATGATATTACTTGACTTAATATTAAGTTATAAAAAGAAATAATGTCTCAAAAATTGTATTCTAAAATACTTATTTCATTAGGGTAAAATGAAAAATAATGAGTATAAATTGTAGGTCCAAATTATTGCCAATTATTAAAAAAAAGATGATTTTTTATTGATTAAAAAAAGTGTGTCCGCAGACAAAAACAATATATTATATTTGACTTTTCTAAAGAGTATAATATCTTTATTATTATTAGAGACAAGTATTGAAAAATCATATGAACTTAGCATGCATAGTTAGTTAGTTAGTTTTTTAATTTTTTTTTTTTTAAGTATTGACAACCTTAAAAATACTTTTTTACTTAACTAACTGAATTTAAAGACACCTCGATCTGCCACATGACATAACAAGTGGTCTCACATTATTATAAGAGTGTGAAACTCTTCATAAAAAGCTGAGAAAAATGTTGAGTACACTCCTAACCTTGGCGAGAATTTAAAAATGTATTTTACTAATGTGATAAGATAGGAATATATTTAAATTCAGTTGATCACATAAATTAGTGTTTTTAAAGCTATCATAAAATTAACAGTTCGCACTAAATTTAAAAATATTTTCAATACTTAACTTCTCCCCTACAATTATTATGTTTAATATTCTTCCATAAATAGGACCTAACACAAAATATATGTCATTGAAAGTGAAAGCACAACTAAACTTCATATGAAAGTGCTTACCTCATTACTTAATTAGCGCACTCTTCTAGTTATTTCCTTAAATTTCCTCAGTTGTTTCCTTTTGCTACATAATTATTATATTTAATTGGTCATTAAGGGTGTTTAATTAGGTTAGTGATGAGAGTGGTGATCTCATCATTAATATATATTCTCAATTATTGACTATATAATTAGCATATTTTATATGGACAAAATAGTTCTACCCTATTGTGCCATAGTTCAAACATGTCATTTTCAAGAATTCATCAGACCAAATGAAATACTTCACATTTAAACTAACTACTAATTTGTTCCTTTCAAAATAATTGTCGATCATGTTTCATTTTTTTAAAAATTAATTTGACTGACTTTTAAAGTTAAAATTTTGATAAGATTTACGTAATAGTTCAAAATTGATTTTTAAATATTCTAAAATTGTACGAAAAATATAATAAATTACAATTTTTTTCAAATGAAAACAAAAATGTATTTTAAAATATTATTCAATAATTGTGACAAATAAAAATGCGAGTACTAATATACTATCATTTTCTTAAGAGTCATATTAGGTTGGAGTCGTAATCATTTAACTAAGCATTACTTGTACATCATTCTACATTTCTACTAAAATCATTTTAATTCCTCCCTAATTATTCTATGTTTATACCTTTTTTACTTTTTAATTTCTTAAGAGGCTATTAATCATGCTCTCATTGTATACTTCTAGAATATTAGTTCAAATTCTCACTTTTTCAATTATATTGTTTCGACTCTCTAAAATGTTGTAGCAACTTTATCAGATTCTCAAATATGCACTGCTTATAGAGGATCGATCAGACACAATCCTTTAATATTTTCCCCGCATAATCAATTGAACATTGTTCACTGGGATAGAAGGCCAATTCCAACCCATCTACATAATGAAGCTAGTGTTCGATCTTGGTTAATTCCACCTCTTTGCAAGGTGATGACACCAATAGTTATGGAGCACATATAACCATTTCTGTCACTATTGAATTTCAACTTTAAAAAATCTAAATATTAATCATATCTATAAAATATTGAATAATTAATTTATACTTTATATAACATGTAAATGTGTCAAATATATCTCTGAACAATTCAAAATTAGTCAATTTTATCGTCTATTACGTTTTTTTTTGCTAAAATAAATAAACTTCTTTCATCCGATTGCTCCCAAAAAAAAAACTTGGTTCTACTTTAATTCTTCTTCATTAGTTTATTGCTTTATTAGGCCTTTTCTTTCTTTTAATTTGTCTTTGAAACCGTGTTCTTCTGGATCGAATATTATTTCAAATTTATTACATGTTATAAAGCTGTTAAAAGCATGAGAAAAAAGAGAAGTGCTATGTATTCTCCAGACATTAATGGATAAATTATCTAAATCTGAAAAGCTGACTTAATTTTTATTTTACTTTAATTCTACTTGTAATTAACTTATAAAAAAAGAGCAAGTTGATCATATATATATATATATATATATATATATTTGAAAATTCTGAATAATAAGCAGATCATAATATATATATAAAATATTCCTCACAAATAAGGATAATAAATGTGAACCTGCATGCTGCATTTGAGGAATAATCACACTTTTATGCATTTATAAACTTTGAATATTTGGTTCTAGACTTTTAGTATTATATAAATTTAGTGTAATTCTAGAGGTGAGATCACTACATCAAAAATGTTTATTAGCGGTAATTAATTTTTAATTGTCACTAAAAATATACTTTTAGCTGTAATTAATACATTTTGTATATGAACCTGAAGTCTTTAGCGATATTGGTTCTAATGACACTTAACAAATGCCGGTAAAGACTTCAATACTCATTATTTATGTCAATATTTAATGTCGATAAAAGTTATTTTTGTTAGCAGGACATAATATAATGTATGCGAACAATGAAAAATGATAAGACTTTCTAATGAACGAACAAAGAAAGCACGTACATTTCGTAAACAATGAAGAATAATTCAATTATAGTCCATCTTAATTAAATTAATTCCTATTTTTTTTAAAAATAAAATAAAATTATAAAACATCTATACATATATTTTGAGCACCCAAAAATGGACCATGGATTTAATTTGAAAAACTTGCAAATGAGTAAATGAGTATATGTAGACAAGTCTATTTTTCTTTGATTCCCAAAAGTGTGTTATATGGACGTATTCTTTCAACGTAAAACTATAACATTTGTTCACATTAGAATCTTTATTCTTTTAGGTCAAAGGCTTATCAAGATTTCACGTTTATAAATTTCTATAATAATTTTAAATTAAAATATAAAACAAATATATATATAAACGTATTATTGACTTCAAATGAACTCGTAGGTTTATCGTAGATTCGGATGATGCACACAAGATTTTATGTAAATAATTAATCACCAGTCTTTTGTCATAATATTGGCTCATAACTCATTAGTATATATATTAATTAGTAAGTATGAATTTAGGACCACAATTACTTTTAAAACTTTACTTTCTGTTCCTAATTGACATTTAGTTTATATTACTTTCAAATCGTATCTGTCTGACGTGTGTATATGCATATATATATAAGTATTAAATTCTCTATCGATATTAGTAAATTGCTTTTAGTGACATTTACGAAGAGAGTAAAAATATAACTGTTATCAATAATTGTCTTTAAAAAAATATATTTGACGATAATTACATAATTATCATTAATTAGTTACTGCTAAAAAATATTTTTGATGTAGTGTTCATATTATTTCTTTAAAAATTATATTTAACATATGAGATAAATATATAACAGAACAACATTTTATTTATCAATTAGAATTTTGATTTGGTCACATGGTCAAAACTCAAATAACATACTTTAAAGTCAAAGAAATTTATAGAATGGCTTACTTGGTGAATTAATAATATAGGTTGATATTTAATATAATTTTTTTCAAACCAAATAAATATTTGACTAACATTTTTAATTGTATTATTCTTTTTCTCATTTTTTTGGTGGTTTCTGAATTTCTATAACTGAATTAATGTAGGCCTTATTTCACTAAGAATTGGTCAAGTTGATCTTCAATATAAGGATAATGTGTGCCAAATAAACCGAAACAAATAAATATTATATATTACCAAACATATTTAATGGCTAACAATCGAATTTAACGAGTTAAATCAAGTTATATATTCTTAATTTATTATAAATTCAATTATACTATTTTTTCTGATAAAACAATTTATAATTTCTAAGATTCTTTAAAGAATCTTAGAAATTATAAATTCAATTAAATTATTTAATATTTATTTCTATAAATTTTATAATATACTTAAAAATAGATTGGTGAATTCTCAGTTAAAGTATTTTATAATGCGATGATGATTCGATTCATAGTAAGTATAGATATCTTGTATATTTCATCGTTCTAAAATTGAGTAATAACTCTCACATATATATAAGAATTAATTTTGGATCTATAATTTTAAATGTTTAAAGAGTTCAAGTGGAAAAAACAAAAGGTCAAATCGGACAAATTTATATATTAAATCTACCTTTTCGTAATAGTGAATTCATCGATCACACGAAATTCTGAATTCACCTCTGTTCATTAGGACTATATATTACGTACTCCCTCTATTGCAATTTATTTATTCTATTTCAACTTGACATATAATTCAATTTTATGATTTTAAAAATGACACATAAAAAGTTGAAATTAAAAAGGTTTTTTTTTTAAAAAAAAGATATTCTTTTTAAACCGAAATAGAATAAATAAATTAAAATGGAAGAGTAATATTTGTTTTAATTTCTCCTTTTAATTTCTTTTGATTTTGTCTTTGAAACCGTGTTGATCTGATCTCCATATATTCCAGAAAAGTTGGTTGATTCATATGTAGCATAAGATAAGAGATGTGTCATCTCCACAAATTAATGGATAAGTTATACCGTAGTCTGAAACTATCATGAAGATTTATCTAATTAGCAGCGAAGTCGGAATTTAATTTAAAGTATGAACAAATAAATACACGATAAAATTAAAGAGATTTAATATTTACGGTATATATTAAAAACAGTTTTAATTATATATAAATAATAGTATAAAAAATTTTAATTATAAAAGATGCGAATGAATATCCTTCTTGACCTTACTTGGCTTTGCTCTATTTTATGCTATTTTAAAATGCCACTCGTATCTTTTGAAAAAAAGAGAGAAGGAAGTGGAGAACAATATACGTTTGAACATTATAAAAAAGCAGATCAATTAATTATATTGTTATATAGTCAATGAATTTTTGATGATCTGGAATTTCGACATTATTTTTATCAAAATTTTTCATTGACATTCGTTAAGATCTTAGGTATAAGGCCAGTTGGCTCTAACAACCAAAACAATCCATTTTCAAGGTCAAACGAGCTTCGGTACAGGTAAATCCTTCATTTTGTCGGTTTTCCTGTGCTATAGTCCATGGATTTTTAGTGATCCGAAATTTCAATAGCATTTTTGTCAAAAATTTTCATGGACATCTGTTAAGTCCTTATTCATGGAGCCAGTTGGCCCTGACGTCCAAATCAACCCATTTTCAAGGTCAAATGAGCCCAGAGCATGTAAACCCATCATTTTGCTGATTTTCGTGTTCTATAGTTCACTATTTTTTTGGTGATTCAAAATTTCGAAGTCATTCTTGCCAAAAATTATCATGGATTTCCGTTAAGACCTCAATAATGGATTTCCAAAGGGAAAACTGGTCCATTTTCAAGTTCAAACGAGCCCCAAAACAGGCTAACACAGATTTTTCCGTTTTTGTGTGTTATACCCCATGGATTTATTTTTGTCAGGAGAAAAAGGTCGAAATTTTTCGTGGACGTCCGTTAAGACCTTAGAAATGGAAACATTTTGCCTCGCAGGCAAAACTGGTGCATTTTTAAGTTCAAAGGAGCCCTAAAGCAGGCAAAACATAAAATTTATCGATTTTTATGTGCTATAGCCCATGATTTTTTTTATCCGAAAGAACACGAAACAAAGTGGCTGAAATATTTCATGGACGTCCGTTAAAACCATGGAAATTGGAACTCTATCATCTTGCGAGAAAAACTGGTGCATTTTCAAGTTCAAACGAGTCCCAAAACAGGCAAATGCACATTTTACCAATTTTCATGTGCTTATAGCCCAAAAAAAATTTATATCCGGAAATCCCGAAATAAGATGGTCAAATTTTTTTATGGACATCTGTTAAGACCTTAGAAATGGAACACTTTCGTCCCTCGAGAATATTTGGTGCATTTTCAAGTTCAAACGAGCCCCAAAGCACGAAAACATGAATTTTTTTAATGTGCTATAGCCCATGAATTTTTTTAATTTAGAAATTCATAAAAAATGGCTGAAATTTTTCATCTACGTTCGTTATAACCTTAGAAATGGAACCATATCGTCATGCGGAGAAAAGTGATGCATTTTCAAGTTCAAACGATCCCCAAAGAAGACAAACAAATTTTTTATCAATTTTTGTGTGCTATAACGCATGAAGTTTTTTTAATCTGGAAATCCGAAAACAAAAGGGACGAAATTTCTCATGGACGTCTATAAGACCTTAGAAATAGAACCCTACCGTCGTATAGGGAAAACTGGTGCATTTTCAAGTTCAACGAGCCTCAAAGCAGGCAAACGTAGATTTTACCGATTATCGTGTGCTATAGCTTATGAATTTTTTTTTATCCGAAAATCCAAAAAAAAATGGTTGAAATTATTCATGTACGTCTGTAAAGACCTTAGAAATGAAACCCTATCATCCCGCAGGGAAAATTGGTGCATTTTCAAGTTCAAACGAGCTCAAAGCAAACAAACACACATTTTATCGATTTTTGTGTGCTATAGCCCATGTATTTTTTTATCCGAAAATTCCAACACAAATTGATCAAAATTTTTTATGAACGTCCGTTAACACCTTAGAAATGAAACCGGTTCGTCCCGCGGGAAAAAATGATGCATTTTCAAGTTCAAATGAGCCCCAAAGAAGACAGACGGATTTTAGCGATTTTTGTATGTTATAGCCCATGTTTTTTTATCAGAAAATCTTGAAGCAAAATGGCCAAAAATTTTCATAGACGTCCATTAAGACTTTAGAAATGGGACCAGTTCGTCCCACAGTTAAAATGATGCACTTTCAAGTTAAATAGAGCTCTAAAGTAGGTAAAGACAGATTTTATCGACTTTTGTGTGCTATAATCCATGGATTTTTTTTTAATCTGGAAATCAAAAAAATGGCTGAAATTTTTCATAGACGTCCGTTAAGATTTACGAAAGAAATCAGTTTGTCCCGCTAGGAAAAATGATGCATTTCTAAGTGCAAACGAACCCAAAGAACGTAAAGGTTGTTTTTACCGATTTTATTGTGTAATGGCCTATGATTTTTTTTGACCCATAAATCTCAAAATAAATGACCGAAATTTTTCATGGACGTCTTTTAAGACCTTAGAAATGGAACCAGTTCACCCCGAGAGAAAAAATGAAGCATTTTTAAGTTCAAACGAGCCATAAAGCAAGCAATGCCAGATTTTAACAATTTTCATGTGTTATATTCTATGGATTATTTTGATCCAGAAATCTCGAAATAAAATGATTGAAATTTGTCATAGACGTCCGTTAAGACCTTAGAAATGAAACGAGTTTATTCCGCTGGGTAAAAATGGTACATTTTCAAGTTCAAACGAGCCTGAAGAAGGCAAAGGCAGATTTTATCAATTTTCGTGTGGTAAAGCCCATGAACTTTTTTTTATATGGAAATTCCAAAATAAAATGGCCGAAATTGTTCATGGACGTCTGTTAAGACCTTAGAGATGGAACCAGTTCGTCCCGCAAAAAAAAATGGTGCATTTTCAAGTTCAAATGAGCCCCAAAGCAAGCAAAGACAAATTTTACGGATTCTCGTGTGCTATAGCCCATGATTTTTTTTGAACTGTAAATCCTGAAACAAAATGGCCAAAATTTTTCATGGACATTTGTTTAGACCTTAAATGGAATCAATTCGTCCCGCGGGAAAAATGATGCATTTTCAAGTTCAAACGAGCCGCAAAGAATCTAAAGGTAGATTTTTCCAATTTTTGTGTGCTATACCTATAGATTTTTTTTAATCCCAAAATCCCAAAAGAAAATGACCAAAGTTTTTCATGGACGTACTTAAAGACCATAGAAATGGAACAAGTCCATCCCGCGGAGAAAAATAGTGTATTTTCAAGTTCAAACGAGCCCTAAAGAAGGCAAAAGTAGATTTTTATACCGATTTTCATGTGCTATAGAGCATGAATTTTTTTATGCGGAAATCTCGAAAGAAAATGGCCAAAATTTTTCATGGACGTCCATTAAGACCTTAGAAATGGAACCAGTTCGTTTCGCGTGTAAATATGAGTATTTTCATGGTCAAATGAGCTCCAAAGTAAGCAAAAGCAGATTTTATCAAGTTTTGTGTGCTATAGCCCATGTATTTGTTTTTATCAGGAATTCTCAAAATAAAATGGCCAAAATTTTTCATGGACATCTGTTAAAACCTTAGAAATAAAACCAGATCGTTCCGCGGAGGAAAATGATGCATATTCAAGTTCAAACGAGCTCCAAAGCAGGCAAAGACAGATTTACCAATTTTCATGTGCTATTGACTATGAATTTTTTTTTTATCTAGAAATTCCGAAATAAAATGATCGAATTTTTTTCATGAAAGTTCGTTAAGACCTTAGAAATAAAACCAGTTCATCCCGCAGAGAAAAATAGTGTATTTTCAAGTCTAAACGAGCCCCAAAGCAGACAAAATCATATTTTATCATTTTCATGTGTTATAGCCCATGTATTTTTTTGATACGAAAATCCTGAAAAAAATAGCCAAAATTTTTTTGGACATCCGTTAAGACCTTAGAATGAAACTAGTTCGTTCTGCAGGGAAATATGGTGTATTTTGAAGTTCAAACGAGTTCCAAAGCAGACAAAGGAAAATTTTATCAATTTTTGTGTGCTATAGCCTTTGAAATTTTTTTTATCTGTAAATCCTGAAACAAAATGTCAAAATTTTTCATGGATATCCGTTGAGACCATAGAAATGGAACCAGTTCATCCCGCGGGGAAAATGATGCATTTTCAAGTTCTAGCGAGCTCCAAAAAGGCGAAGGCAGATTTTACCAATTTTTGTGTGTTATAGCCCATGATTTTTTTTGATCCGGAAATCGTAAAACAAGATGACCGATATTTTTCATGAACGTCTGTTAAGGCCTTGGAAATAGAATAAGTTTGTCCTGCGGGGGAAAATGATGCATTTTCATGTTCAAACGAGCCCCAAAGAAGACAAAGGTAGATTTTATCAATTTTCGTGCGTTATATGCCACTGATTCGTTTGATCAGGATATCCCGAAACAAAATGACCAAAATATTTCATGGACATCCGCTAAGACCTTAGAAATGGAACTAGGTCGTCTCGCGGAAAAATTGAAACTAGTTATTTCTGCGAAAAAAATGGTGCATTTTCAAGTTCAAATAAGACCCAAAGTAGGTAAAGGCAGATTTTAGCGATTTTCGTGTGTTGTAGCCCATCGAGTTTTTTTATGTGGATATCCTGAAAATAAATGACTAAAATTTTTCATAGAGGTCCGTTAACACTTTAGAAATTGAACCAATTCGTCCCACGATGAAAATGATGTATTATAAAGTTTAAACGAGTCCCGAAGCTTGCAAAGGCAGATTTTACCTATTTTCAGATGCTATAGTCCATGAGATTTTTTAGATCTGGAAATCCTGAAACAAGTGGCCAAAAATTATCATGGACATCCGTTAAGACCTTAGAAATGGAATTAGTTTGTCCCACGAGGAAAAATTGTGCATTTTCAAGTTCAAACGAGCCCTAAAGCAGTCAAAGAAAGATTTCATCAATTTTCGTGTGCTATAGCCATTGAATTTTTTTAATCTGAAATTCTGAAACTAAATAGGCGGAATTTTTCATGGATGTCCGTTAAGACCTTAGAATTGGAACGAGTTCATTTCGCGGGGACAAATTGTGCATTTTCAAGTTCAAACGAGCCTCAAAGCAGGCCAATGAAGATTTTATCGATTTCTGTGTGCTACTACCCATTGATTTTTTTAATCCAGAATTATAAAATAAAATGGCCAAATTTTTTAATTGACGTCCGTTAAGACCTTACAAATGGAAACATATCATCCCGCGGGGGAAAATGGTGCATTTTCAAGTTCAAACGAGCTCAAAAAGCAAGCAAAAGCGATTTTACCTATTTACTTGTGCTATAGCCCATGGATTCTTTTTTATCATAAATCCCGAAACAAAATGGCTAAAAATTTTCATGGACGTTAGTTAAGACCTTAGAAATGAAACCAGTTTTTTTAGTGGGGTAAAATGGAGTATTTTCAAGTTCAAACTAGCCCAAAACAGGCAAAGACATATTTTATTAATTTTTGAGTGCTATAGCCCATGGATTTTTTTAATCTGAAAATCCCGAAATAAAATGATCGAAATTTTTTATGGATATCTTTTAAGACCTTATAAATGAAACCAGTTCGTCCCACGGGGAATAACAGTGCATTTTCAAGTTCAAACAAACCCCAAAAGCAGGCAAAGACATATTTTACCGATTTTCATGTACTATAGCCCATTATTAATTTTTGATCCTGAAATAACAAAATTAAATGACCAAATTTTTTCATAGACGTCCGTTATGACCTTAGAAATGAAACCAATTCGTTCCGCGGGGGAAAATGATGCATTTTCAAGTTTAAACGAGCCCCAGAAAAGGAATAGGTAGATTTTATCGATATTCGTGTGCTATAGCCCATGATTTTCATTAGATCCATAAATACAGAAACAAAAAGATCAAAATTTTTCATGGATGTCCCTTAAGACCTTAGAAATAGAACATGTTCATCCCGTGGAAAAAAAATGGTGCATTTTCTAGTTCAAACAAGCCCCAAAGTGGACAAAGGCAGATTTTACCGATTTTCATGTGCTATAGCCCATGAATTTTTTATCCAGAAATCTCAAAACAAAATTGCCGAAATTTTTCACTGTCGTCCGTTAAGGCATTTGAAATGGAACCAGTTCGTGCTGCGGGGAAAATTGTGCATTTTCAAGTTTACATGAGCCTCAAAATAAAAGACAAATTTTACCTATTTTAGTGTGCTATAGCCCATGAATTTTTCTTTATCAAAAAATCTCGAAACAAAATGACCAAAATTATTCATGGTCATCTGTTAAGACCTTAGAAATGGAACTGGTTCATCCCGCAGGAAAAATTGTGTATTTTCAAGTTAAAACGAGACTTAAAGAAGACAATGACATATTTTACCCATTTTCGTATGTTATAGCCCATAAATTTTTTTAGATTCGAAAAACCCAAAAAAATGACCAAAATTTTTCATCGACGTCGGTTAGACCTTCGAAATGGTACCAGTTCATCCCGCGGAAAAAAATAGTGCATTTTCAAGTTCAAACGAGGCCCAAAGCAGGCATAGGTAAATTATGCTGATTCTCGTGTGTCATAGTCCATGATTTTTTTATTCAGAAATCCTAAAACCAAATTTATAAAAAAAATTCATTGACGTTCGTTAAATCTTTAAAATAGAACCTATTCGTCTCGCATGAAAAAATGGTGCATTTAAAGTTTAAACGAGCCTCAAAGCAGACAAATAATGATTTTAACGATTTTCGTGTGCCATAGCCCATTTAGTTTTTTACTCCGGAAATCCCCAAAAAAATTATTGAAGTTTTTCATGGGTATTGTTAAGACCTTAGAAATGGAACATGTTCATCCTGCGGGGAAAATGGTGCACTTTAAAGTTCAAACAAGCTCCAAAGAAGAAAAAGACAGATTTAATCAATTTTCATGTGCTATAGCCCATGATTTTTATTAGATCCGGAAATTCAAAAACAAAATGGGCGAAAATTTATATAAACGTCCGTAAAGACCTTAGAAATGGAACCAGTTCGTCCCGTGGAAAAAAAATTGTGCATTTTCAAGTTAAAGACAATCTAAAGCAGGCAAAGACAGATTTTATCGATTTTCATGTACTATAGCCCATGAATTTTTTTTATATTCTAAAACCCGAAAAAAAATGACCAAAATTTTTCATGGACGTCCATTAAGACTTTATAAATGGAATCAATTCATCTCGAGGGGGGATAATTTTGCATTTTCAAGTTCAAACGAGCCCTACCACAATGAAAATGTAAATTTACCAATTTACCAGTGCTATAGCCCACAGATTTTTTTAATTCGGAAATCACGAAACAAAATTGCCAAAATTTTTCATGAACGTTTGCTAAGACCTTAGAAATGGAATCAGTTCGTCTTGCAGGAAAAATGATAGATTTTCAAGTAAAACGAGACCCAAAGCAAGCAAAGACAAATTATATCGATTTTCGTGTGCTATATAGTCCATGATTTTTTTTTGATCCAGATATCTTGAAATAAAATGGTTGAAATTTTTCATGGACGTCTGTTAAGACCTTAGAAATAGAACTAGTTCGTCCTGCAGGAAAAAATGAGGTATTTCAAGTTCAAACGAGCCACAAAGCAGGTAAAGGCAGATTTTAACAATTTTCGTGTGTTATTACTAATGGATTTTTTAATCCAGAAATCCCAAAATAAATGATCAAAATTTTTCATGGATGTATATTAAGACTTTAGAAATTAAACTTGTTCGTCCCGCGGAGATAAATCGTGCATTTTAAAGTTCAAACGAGCTCCAAAGCAGGCAAACAAAACTTTTCCCATTTTTTGTGTGCTATACCCATGAATTCTTTTTGATCCGGAAATGGCTGAAATTTTTCATGAACATCCGTGAAGACCCTAGAAATTGAACCAGTTAGACCCGCATAGAAAAATGGTGCATTTTTAAGTTCAAACGAGCCCTAAAGCAGGCAAAGACAGATTTTATCGATTTTCATGTGCTATAGCCCATGAATTTCTTTATCCAAGATTCTCGAAACGAAATGACTAAAATTTTTCTTGGACATACGTTATGACCTTAGAAATTGAACTAGTTCATCTAGCGGGAAAAATATTGCTTTTTTCAAGTTCAAACGAGCTCCAAAAAAGACAAAGATAGATTTAACCGATTTTCATGTGCTATTGTCCATATATTTTTCTATCTTGAAAATTCCAAAAATAAATGGCCAAATTTTTTCATGAATGTCAATTAAGACATTAGAAATGTAAACTAGTTCGTCTCGCGGGGAAAAATGGTGCATTTTAAAGTTTAAACGAGTCCAAAGCAGGCAAAGGCATATTGTACCAATTTTCGCGTGCTATAGCCCAATTTTTTTTATACCGGAAATCCCAAAATAAAATGACTAAAATTTTTCATGGACGTCCGTTAGTACCTTAGAAACAGAACCAATTCGTCCCATGGGAAAATGGTGCGTTTTCAAATTCAAACGAGCTCCAAATAAAGCAAAGGTAGATTATACCGATTGTCGTTTGCTATTGCTTATGGATTTCTTATCAAGAAATCTTGAAACAAAATGGCAAAAAAATTTCATGGACGTCTGTTAAGACCTCAGAAAGGAAACCAATTCATCTCGCGGGAAAAATTGTGCATTTTCAAATTCAAACGAGCCCAAAGCAGGTAAAGGCGGATTTTATCGATTTTCGTGTGCTATAGCCTATTGATTTTTTTGATCCAGAAATCTTGAAACAAAATGACTGAAATTTTTCATGAACGTCCATTTTAAGACCTTAGTAATGGAACCAGTTTATCTCGCAGGGTAAAATGGTACATTTTCAAACTTAAACGAGCCCTAAAGCAGGAAAAGACTGGTTTTAACGATTTTTATGTGCTATAGTCCATGATTTTTATGAAATTCAGAAATTCCAAAACAAAATGGGCGAATTTTTACATGGATATCCGTTAAGACCATAGATATGGAACAAGTTTGTCTTGCGGGAAAAAATGTGTATTTTTAAGTTCAAATGAGCCACAAAGCAGACAAAAACAGATTATAACAATTTTCGTGTGCTATAGCCCATAGACTTTTTTTATCTTAAAATTGTGAAATAAAATGGCCAAAAATTTTCATGGTCATTCGTTAAGACCTTAGAAATGAAACTAGTTCTATCCGCACAAAAAAATGGTGCATTTTAAATTTCAAACGAGCACCAAAACAAGAAAAGACAGATTTTACCTATTTTCATGTGCTATATTCCATGGATTTTTTTAATCCAGAAATCTCGATATAAAATGACTGAAATTTTTCATGGACACCCGTTAAGACCTTACAATTGAAACAATTCACCCCACTGGGGAAATGGTGCATTCTCAAGTTCAAACGAGCCCCAAAGTAGGTAAAGTCAAATTTTATCAATTTTTGTGTGTTATAGCCCATGAATTTTTTTAAATCCGAAAAACTCGAACAAAATGGCCAAAAATTTTCATGAACGTCCATTAAGACCTTAGAAATTGAACCAATTCGTCTCGCAGGAACAATTGTTGATTTTCAAGTTCAAACACATCTGAAATTTTTGATCGATATCAGTTAAGACCTTTGAAATGGAACTAGTTCATTCCGCGGGAAAATGTTGCATTTTCAAGTTGAAACGAGCTCTAAAGCAGGCAAATGAATATCTTATAGACTTTCGTGTGCTATAGCCTATGGATGATTTTGATTTAGAAATCCGAAAATAAAATGGCCGAAATTATTAATGAACGTCCGCTAAGACTTTAGAAATTATTCATGAAAGTCCGCGTGTTCTATAGCCCATGGATTTGTTTTAATCGAAATTCTGACACAAAATGTTCAAAAATTTTCATGGACATCTGTTAAGACCTTAGAAATGGAACTAGTTTGTTCCGCGGTGAAAAATGGTTCATTTTCAAGTTAAAACGAGCTCCAAAGCAGGCATAGGCAAACTTTACCAATTTTCGTATACTATAGCCATGATTTTTTTAATCCGAAAATTCCTAAATAAAATGACCAAAATTTTTCATCTACGTTCGTCAAGACCTTAGAAATATAACTAGTTCATCACGTGGGGAAAAATGGTGCATTTTCAAGTTCAAACGAGTCCCAGAGACGGAATTTGCATATTTTCGTGTGCTATAGCCCATGAATTTTTTTGATCCAGAAATCTCAAAACAAAATGGTCAAAAATTTTCATGGACGTCTGTTAAGACCTTAGAAATTGAACCAATTCATTTCTCTGGGGAAAATGGTGTATTTTTAAGTTCAAATTAGTCCTAAACCAGGCAAAGACAGATTTTATCGATTTTCGTGTGTTATTGCCCATGAATTCTTTTAGATCCGGAAAACCCAAAAAAAAATGACCAAAATTTTTAGTGGACGTCCGTTAAGACCTTAGAAATGAAACTTGTTCGTCCCGCTTGAAAAATGGTACATTTTCAAGTTCAAACATGCCCCAAAGCTCGCAAAAGCATATTTTATCAGATTTCGTGTACTATAGCCTATGGATGGTAATTTAGAAATCTGAAACTGGCCGAAATTATTCATGAACGTTCGCTAAGACATTAGAAATGGAACCGATTTGTCCCGCGGGGAAAATTGTGCATATTTAAGTTAAACGAGACTCAAAGCATGCAATGACTGATTTTATCAATTTTCGTGTGTTATAACCCATGTAATTTTTTATGATCCAAAAATACAATAACAAAATGGGCAAATATTTTCATAAACGATTGTTAAGACCTTAGAAATGGAATCAGTTCATCCCATTGGGTAAAATGATGTATTTTCAAGTTCAAACGAGCCCCAAAGTTGTCAAAGGCACATTTTACCTTTTTCGTGTACTATAGCCCATGAATTTCTTTTGATTCGTAAATGACCGAAATTTTTCATGGACATCCATTAAAACCCTAGAAATGGAACCAATTCATTCTGTGGGGGAAAATGGTGCATTTCAAGTTCAAACGATCTCCAAAGCAGACAAAGAAAGATTTTACCAATTCTCGTGTGCCATAGCCCATGGATTTTTTTATCCGGAAATCCCAAAACAAAATTACTAAAAAATTTCGTGAACGTTTGTTAGGATCTTAAAAATAGAACTAGTTCATTCCGCAGGGAAAATGGTGCATATTAAAGTTAAACGAGCCTCAAAGCAAGCAAATGAAGGTTTTAACGATTTTCGTATGCTATAGCTCATTAATTATTTTTTGTTCGGAAATTCCGAAAATATGACCAAAATTTTCATGGACGTCTGTTAATACTTTAGAAATTGAAACAGTTCTTCCCGCGGAGAAAAATGGTGCATTTTCACGTTCAAACAAGCTCCAAAGTAGGAAGATAAATTTTATCGATTTTCGTTTGCTATAGCCCATGATTTTAATTAGATTTAAAAATCAAAAAAAAATGGGCGAAAATTTTTGTGGACGACCGTTAAGACATTAGAAAGAACATGTCCGTTCCGCGGGAATAAAATGGTGCATTTTCAAGTTAAACGAGACTTAAAGAAGGCAAAGACACATTTTACGAATTTTCGTGCTCATGGATATTTTTAGATCCGGAAAATCCAAAACAAAATGACCGAAATTTTTCATGGACGTCCCTTAAGACTTTAGAAATGGAACCAATTCATCTCACGGAAAAAAATTGTGCATTTTCAAGTTCGAACGAGCCCCACAACAGGCAAATGCAAATTTTACTAATTTTACTATTCTATAGCCAGAGATTTTTTTAAATCCGGATATTACGAAACAAAATGGCTGAAATTTTTCATGGACATCAGTTTAAACCTTGAAAATGGAACCAGTTCGTCAAACAGACAAAATGGTGGATTTTCAAGTTAAATCCAGTTCACCAAAAAATCATGGACTATAGCACGCGAAAGCGTTAAATGGGAGGTTCATCTGCTTTGGGCCTCGTTTGACCTTCAAAATGGGTCGTTTTGGCCGTCATAGCCAACTGGTTTCATAGATACATCTTAATGGGCGTCCCAGAAAAATTGGGCAAAAATGACGTCTGAATTCTGAATCACCAATTTTTTTTTTAGACATATAGCACACGAACATTGGTAAAATGAGGTGTTTACCTGCTCCGGGGCTCGTTTGACCTTCAAAATGTTCCATTTTTGCCATCTAGACCAACAAGCTCCATAGATAACGTCAGAACGGAAATCCATGAAAAATTTGGGCAAAAAAAAACGTCGAAATTTCGGATCACTAAAAATTCATGGACTATGCACACGAAAATCGTTAATTGGAGGGTTTACTTGCTTTGGGCTCGTTTGACCTTCAAATTGGGTCGTTTTGGCCGTCATGGCCAACTCGCTTCATAACTAACGTCTTAATGGACGTCCGGAAAAAATTAGGCAAAAATGACGTCGGAATTTTGAATCACCAAAAAACGTGGACTAGCACACAAAAATCGATAAAATAAGGGGTTTACCTGCTCCGGGGCTCGTTTGACCTTCAAAATGGTCCATTTTTTCCATATGGGCCAACTGACTCTATAGATAACGTTTTAACAAACATTCGTGAAAATTTGGGCAAAAAGACGTCGGAATTTCGGATTCACTAAAAATTCGTGGATTATAGTACACGAAAATCGATAAAATGGAGTATACTTGCTTCGGGGCTCGTTTGACCTTGAAAAAGGGTTTTTGGCCGTCAGGTCCAACTGTCTGTAGTTAATGTCTGAACAGACGTCCATGAAAAATTTGGGCAAAAAAGACATCGAAATTTCGGATCACCAAAAATCCATAGACTATAGCACACGAAATCGGTAAAATGGGGGGTTTACCTGCTTTGGGGCTCGTTTTACCTTCAAAATGAATTGTTCTGGCTGTCAGTGCCAATTGGATCATTAGTTGACGTCTTAACGGATGTCCACAAAAAAAATTAGGCAAAAAAGATGTCGAAATTTTGGATCACCAAATAATATCGTGGACTATAGCACACGAAAATCGATAAAATTAAGGGTTTACCTGCTTTGGGCAAATTTGACCTCTAAAATGGTATATTTTGGTTGTCAGTTCCAACTGGCTACATAGAGAATGTCTTAACGGACGTTTATGAAAAATTTGGACAAAAAAGACATTGGAAATTTCGGATCACCAAAAAGTCATGTACTATAGTACACGAAAATGGACAAAATTGGGTATACCTACTTCGGGGATCGTTATTGTTTTGACCGTCGGGACCAACCTTCTCCATAGCTAACATCTTAATGGACCTCATCTAACTAGATTTTGTTTGATGGAATCCTTCAAACAAGTTGAAACCCGCTTGAAGAAAAAGTTTGAATTCAACAGCAGTCGTGTGTCACCTATTCCTAGTAGTAACTCACAATTGGGAGCTCTGAATTGTTCCAAATCTTCCAATCAAGTGTTTGCCTCGTCCAAGAAGTTCTTCTCTGCTTTAGTTCCTGGTTCAAGGATTGTTTCTCGAGCAACATCACCAATATCTAGACGGGCCAGTCCACCTCGTTCTAGTACACCAACTCCAACATTGGGTGGACTTACATCTCCAAGGATTGTTGTGGATGATGCTAAAAGGACAAATAGAAGTCTTAGTCAAGAGGTTGCTAAATTAAGAGCACAGCTAGGTTGTTTTTCTACTATGCAGCTATCTCCTTCTGATGCAGTCCTTCACCTCTCTACATGTTTCTGATATGGCTCTCAAACTTTGCAATGAGGTGCTGATTTGTCCTGTCACAAATAAAAAGTACCAAAGTGTCTAATTTTATGAAAAACATTAAGCTGCATTATTCGAGTTGATGATGGAAAATCGAGATAAGCTTGTTTATGATTTTAATACTTGTACCAACTTTTAATATTGCTATGTGGAAACTCTTACACGCAAGGCTCAACTTCAAGAGGTAGAACTAGTAAGCAACTGAAGGAGGCAATATGATCAATTGCGAGGGAGGAGACGACCAAATGCAAAGCAGCAAAAGAAGTGATCAAGTCACTTACTTCTCAGGTAAGTTAGAGTCATTTTTGAAAAAGTTGTGCATGTGTAGGGAAAAAAGTTGTGCTTCTCTTCATTTCTCAGTTTCGTTAGCTTCTCGTCCTGATATTATGTACTGTGTGTCTTTATTTTTTATAGCTGAAGGAAATGGATGAAAGGCTGCCAGTAGGTCCTGGCCGAAAAATCAAATCTCCTAAATCAGTTTCCTCCGAATCCAATATTACCTCCACTGACATACCTTATACCTAATGGCTGTATATATTGATTAAGTTCACAGTCAGCTTACTTTTCAAGAGCTGGAGCGGAGTCAAGTGTATCTAACAGCCAGTTGCTTTCTAATGGATCAAGCAATGCCAGTGCTGTTCACAATAGACAAGGGAATCCAGAGGCAATAACAAAAAATGGGGGCAGAACAAAAGAATGTGATTCTCGTAATGAGAATGAATGGGTTGAGAAAGATGAGCCAGGTATATATATATATATATATATATATATATATATTACTCTTACCTCCCTTCCTGGAGGCGTCAAAGATCTTAAAAGGGTTTATGAACTGTACAATGTATATACGCGTAGTTCACAAGGCAATCAAGTGTGGATTTAGCACATTGAGACATGCAAATTACCATTTGTACATGAGTTTTCTTTTTTCCTTTTTGGTCCTAAATCAAGTTCATGCCCCACAGTGATTCACATCATGTTGATCATATAGGCTAAGTGTTTACAAATTTCTAGGGAGGAATCAAGGTCTGGCATAGAAGTACTAGGAATTAAATGTTTGCTTGTAAGATTTTGCTAGTTTTTTTCTTTCCCCAAGATCAGACAAGTTCTCATGAGTGGATGATAGTCTTGCTCTTTATGCACTTACATATATACCTGCCTTTTGTTGGTGGCTGCACCCACATCACGCGCTATGCTCTTACCGTTAGACCAAAGCCTTGTGGGCTCTCTATTGTTCCAATGGCTTGACCACTCTATTTGTTTTTCCCCTTCCTAATTGCTATGTAGGAGAATAGAGATGTAGTTTTATAGGTTGCTTGCCCTTCTTGGGAGATACTTCCTTGTAAATTTATCCAATTTAATGCATATTTGGATTTCAAATCCATACTATGTTCCCGTTTATCTTTCTGTTCAATTTTCCCTTTTGTATATGATTTATCTATGATGTTAATGAAGAATATATTGATTAAAATGTCAGTTGATTACAAGAATAATTATATAAATTTTAATCAATGTCATAAATGTCGCCGCTAAAGGTCACTTTAATGGCAACAAAAACCGCTGCTAAAAGAAAGTATGAATATTTATAAAAGTGACTTTAGTGGCGACAAAACCGCCGCTAAAAGTCATCGCTAAAAGTAACTTTTAATTGTGACTTTAAACCGCCACTAAAAGTAAAGAAAGTCGTCGCTAATGGCGACAAAAATTGCCGCTAAAGGTCATAACTGTCGTCGTTAAAAGTTATGCATGTCGTCGCTAAAAGTTATGAAATCGTCGCTAAAGGTTATGAAGATTGTCGCTAAAAGTTATGCATGTCGTCGCTAAAAGTAATGAAGATCGTCGCTAAAAGTTATGAATGTCGTCGCTAAAAGTGCCTTTTACTAACGACTAATACTGTCGCTAAAAGTCATGAAGGTCGTCGCTAAAAGTTGCATTTAGGGCGACTTAAATCGCTGCTAAAGTGATGAATGTCGTCGCTAAAAGTGTCCTTTAGTGGCAACTCAAACCGCCGCTAAAAGTTATGAATGTTGTTGCTAAAAGTTGTTTTTAGTGGCGACTTTTATGAGCATTAACAGCGACTGGAGCTGCCACTGAAACCTCATTTTAGTGGCGACCTTTAAAGCCTTATGGTGACTATAACATACTATTCGTGGTGATTAAGTTTAGGCATTAGCAGCGACTATAACAATCTTTTAGCGGCAACTATTATACTTATTCTTAGCGGCTAATGTTGCCACTAAAACTTACATTTGGTGGCCATTAATGTAGGTATTAGCAACGTTTAATGTTGTTACTAAAACATTCCTTTAGTGGCCACTATTATTCTTATTCACAACGACTAATTTTCGTTATTTTAAAATGAGAGGAAATCTCTCTGTGTAAGAGCATCTCTTTCGAAAAAATCTTCACAAATAGGATCGAATACTAGGTGGTTATATTTATATATTAAGATTTGAATCCAATGAATATAAAATTCGACCATATTCACTTCTTTTTGTTGACAATTTGTACAAAGTAAAAGCAATTAGATTAGAGCTAAGGACATCAGGGAATTTGGTCACTCAGTTAAACACAGCAATACTTCACCATGCAAAAGATTTGTCAAAGCCCTTTTTCCCTTTACAAATATTAAGTTCTGAAGCACAAAATAGGAGTACGTTAACACAAGAAGAAACAGGCCCAAGTTTTCTGCAAGAAATACAAATTAACACAAATGCAGGTTTAGAGCCAACAGAAACAAACAGCGATAGTACATACAAATCGCCTATGAAATTGAGGATTGGAGAAAAAGGGATAAAAGAAAAGCCATTTGAGCTTAGCATACTTCCATGTATGTTAGCTCCTAATAATAGACACCGACGGCAATGAAGCAAGAAAATATTTTTTGTACAAAAATTTGGAAAAAGTAAAAAAATGTCAACAGGAAGAGGATAGGAGGATACACTCTGAGTTTCAAATGGTTATAAAGGTTTACCCAGATGAAGTCGTCACTGACAAGCCAAGAATATCATAAAACAATGGGAGGAGATCAAGGATACAATGATATAAAACTTGATTTTGATGAATGAAACAGTAAAGTATGAAAACTTTACTCATTCCCCAAATTAATTGAACCATCCTTCATTAGCTGGGAGTTGAGCTTTAGTCCTGCTTTAAGTTCTTCGACTGAAACAATGCCATCATTATTAGTGTCTATCTTGTTAAACATTTCTTTGAGGTCTCCAACTTCTTCATTAGACAAGAAATCAGCAATTACCTGCATTTGGACATACATATTTTAATGGTCCAAGAAGAGCAAAGCTAAATAGTGCTATAGCCTATGGATTAAATCTAAAAAACAAAATGGCCGAAATTTTTGATGGATGCGGTTAAGACCTTAGAAATGGAATCGGTTCTTCCCGCGAGAAAAAAATAGTGCATTTTCAAATTCAAACGATCCCTAAAGCAGACAAAGACAGATTTTACCGATTTTCGTGTGCTATATAGCTCATGATTTTTTTTTGATCCGGAGAGCCCAAAATAAAATGATCAAAATTTTCCAAGGAAGTCCGTTAAGACCTTAGAAATGGAACTAGTTAGTCTGCAGGAAAAAATGGTGCATTTTAAAGTTCAAACGAGCCCCAAAGCAGGCAAAGGTATATTTTACCCATTTTTGTGTGCTATAGCCCATGAATTTTTTTATTCAAAAATCTCTAAACAAAATGACCAAAGTTTTTCATGGACGTCCGTTAAGATTTTAAAAATGAAGTCAGTTAGTCCCGTGAGAAAAAATGTTGCATTTTCAAGTTCAAACGAGCCCCAAAGCAGGCAAAGGCAAATTTTATCGATTTTCGTGCGCTATAGGCTATGGATTTTTTTTATCCGAAAATCCCAAAAAAAAGGCTGAAATTTTTCATGAACGTTCGTTAAGACCTTAGAAATGGAACCAATCATCTCGCGGGGAAAAATGATGCATTTTCAAATTCAAACGAGCCAAATCAGGCAAAGGCATATCGTACCGATTTTCGTGTGCTATTCCATGAATTTTTTTAATTCGGAAATCCCACAACAAAATGGCCAAAAATTTTCACGGACGTCCGTTAAGACCTTACAAATTGAACGAGTTCGTCCAGCGGATAAAAATGCTGCATTTTCAAGTTCAAACGAGCCCCAAAGCAAGCAAAGACAGATTTTACCGATTTTCGTGCTATAACACATGCATTATTTTATCCGGAAATCCCGACACAAAATGGTCAAAAAATTTCATGGACGGTCATTTGAGACTTTAGAAATGGAACTAGTTCATCTCGCGGGGATAATGGTGCATTTTCAAGTACAAACGAGGCTCAAAGCAGGCAAAGGTAGATTTTACCAATTTTCGTGTGCTATAGCCCATGGATTTTTTTATATGAAAATCTCCAAACAATATGGCTGACATCTTTCACGGTTATCTGTTAAGACCTTAGAAATAGAACCAGTTCATCTCGCGGGGAAAAATGGTGCATTTTCAAGATAAAACGAGCCCCAAAGCAGGCAAAGAAAAATTTTACTGATTTTCGCGTGCTATAGCCCATGGACTTCTTTGATCCAGAAATCTTGAAAAAAAATAGCCTAAATTTTTTATGGGCGTCCGTTAAGACCTTAGAAATAGAACCAATTTATCCTGATGGAAAAATGGTGCATTTTCAAGTTCAAACGAGCCCTTAAACAGGCAAAGACAGATTTTACCGAGTTTCGTGTGCTATAGCCCATGAATTTTTTATATCTGGAAGACCTGAAAGAAATGACCAAAATTTTTCGTGGACATCTATTGTGACCTTAGAAATGGAACAAGTTCGTCCTGCGGGAAAATGAAGCATTTTCAAGTTCAAAAGCTCCAAAGCAGGCAAATATAGATTTTACCAATTTTGTGTGCTATAGCCCATGGATTCTATTTTATCCAAAAATCCCAAAACAAAATGACTAAAATTTTTCATGGACGTCCGTTAATACCTTACAGATGGAACTGATTCATCATGTTGGGAAAAATATTGCATTTTCAAGTTCAAACGAGCCAAAAAGAAGAAAAATATAAATTTTAATGATTTTCTTGTTCTATAGCCCATGAATTTTTTTGATCTGGAAATCACGAACAAAATGGCCAATTTTTTTAAAGACGTCTATTAAGACCTTAGAAATGAAATCAGTTCGTCCCACGGGGAAAAATGGTGAATTTTCAAGTTCAAGCGAGCTCCAAAGCAGGCAAATACAGATTTATCGATTTTCATGTGCAATAGCCCATGAGTTTTTTATAATTAGGAAATCCCGAATCAAAATGTTTGAAACGTTTCAAGGTCGTCTGTTAAGACTTTAGAAATGGAACCAGTTTGTCCCACGGGAAAAATGATGCATTTTCAAGTTCAAACGAGCCCAAAGCACACGAAGGCAAATTTTACCTATTTTTGTGTGCTAGCCCGTGGATTTTTTTTTATCCAGAAATTCCAAAACAAAATGGCTGGATTTTTTCATAGATGTTCATTAAGACCTTAGAAATGGATTCAGTTCATTCCGAAGGGAAGAATGGTGCATTTTCAAGTTCAAACGAGTCCCACAACAGGCAAATGCAGATTTTACGAATTAACCTGTGCTATTGCCCATAGATTTTTTTTTATCCGAAAATCACGAAACAAAATGACCAAAATTTTTCATGGACGTCTGTTAAGACATTAAAAAGGAATTAGTTCCTCCCGCATGGATAATAGTGGATTTTCAAGTTAAAACGAGACCCAAAATATTTAAAGGCAGATTATAGGATTTTCGTATGGTATAGCCCATGGATTTTTTTGATCCGGAAATCCTAAAACAAAATGGTCAAATCTTTTCATGAACATTCATTACGATCTTAGAAATGGAATCAGTTCGTTCCGCGGGGAAAAATAGGGCATTTTCAAGTTTGAGCCTCAAAGCAGACAAAGACAAATTTTGCCGATTTTTGTGTGCTATAGCTCATGAAATTTTTTATTCGGAAATCCCAAATAGAAGACCAAAATTTTTCATGGACGTCTGTTAAGACCTTAGAAATGGAATCACTTATTACCGCGGGGAAAATGGTGCATTTTAAAGTTCAAACGAGCCCCAAAGCAGGCAAAGAAATATTTTACCCATTTTCGTGTGCTTTAGCCCATTGATTTTTTTATCCAAAAATCTCAAAACAAAATGACAAAAGTTTTTCATGGAAGTCCATTAAGATTTTAGAAATGAAACCAGTTCGTTCTGTGGGAAAAACTGTTGCTTTTTCAAGTTCAAATCAGCCCAAAAATCGAACAAGGCGGATTTTATCAATTTTTGTGCTATATAGCCCATGGATTTTTTTTATCCGAAATTTCAAAAAAAATGACGGAAATTTTTCATGAACGCACGTTAAGACCTTGAAGTGGAACTAGTCATTTCGCAGGGAAAAATGGTGCATTTCAAGTTCAAATGAGCCCAAATCAGGTAAAGGCATATTGTTTTGATTTTCGTGTGCTATATCCCATTAATTTTTTTAATCCGAAAAATCCCAAAATAAATGGCCAAAATTTTTCACGGACGTCCGTTAAGACCTTAAAAATTAAATGAGTTTGTACTGCAGAGATAAATGATGCATTTTCAAATTCAAACGAGCCACAAAGGAGGCAAAGACAAATTTTACTAATTTTCGTGTGCTATAGCCCATGCATTATTTTTATTCGGAAATCCCGACACAAAATGATCAAAAATTTTCATAAACGTCCATTAAGACTTAAGAAATGGAACTAGTTCATCTCGCAGGGAAAATGGTGCATCTTTAAGTTCAAAGTAACACCAAAGCAGGCAAAGACTGATTTTATCGATTTTCGTGTGCTATAGCCCATGAATTATTTTGATTCGAAAATCCCAAAAAAATGACTGAAATTTTTCATGGACGTTCGATAAGACCTTAGAAATGGAATCAGTTCGTTCTGCAGGGAAAAATGATGTATTTTCATGTTCAAACAAGTCCAAAAGCAGACAAAGGCATATTTTATCGATTTTCATGTGCTATAGCCCATGATTTTTTTTGTACAAAAATCTTTAAAAAAAATGACTGAAATTTTTTCATGGACATCTGTTAAGACCTTTTAAATGGAACCAATTTATCCTACTAGGATAAGTGGTGCATTTTTAAGTTCAAATGAGCCCAAAGCAGGCAAATGCGGATTGTATCAATTTTCATGTGTTATAACCCATGAATTGTTTTTGATCCGGAAATCCCAAAATAAATTGGTCAAAATTTATAAGGGACATCCGTTAAGACCCTACAAATGGAACATGTTAGTATTGCAGGGAAAAATAGTGCATTTGCAAGTTCAAAAGAATCCAAAGCAGGCAAAGGCAGATTTTACTGATTTTCGTGTGCTATAGCACATGAATTATTTTTATCTTAATATCCTAACACAAAATGACCAAATTTTTTATGGACGTCTGTTTAGACCTTCGAAATTGAATCAATTCGTCCCACGAGGCGAAACTATTAATTTTAGAGTTCAAACAAGCCCCAAAGCACGCAAAGGTAGATTTTATTAATTTTCGTGTGAGATAGCCAATGTATTTTTTTTACTGAAATTTCGAAACAAAGTGATCAAAAATTTTCATGTACATCTGTTAAAATCTTAAAAATGGAACCACTTCATCCGCATTGAGAAATGGTGAATTTTAGAGTTCAAATGAGCCCCAAAGAATGCAAAGCAGATTTTACCGATTTTTTATACTAAAATCACGAGACAAAATGGCCAAAAATTTTCATGGACGCCCTTTAAGGCCTTAGAAATGGAACAAGTTCGTTCTACAGGGAAAAATTATGCATTTTCAAGTTAAAACAAGCCTCAAATAAGGCAAATGCAGATTTTATTGATTTTCTTGTGCTATAGCAATGGATTTTTTTTATCCGTAAATCACAAATCAAAATGGCCAAAAATTTTAATAGATGTCCGTTAAGACCTTAAAAATGAGAGTAGTTCGTTACGCATGAAAAAATGTTGCATTTTAATGTTCAAATGAGCCCCAAAAGAAGGCAAAGACTGATTTTACCGATTTTCATGTACTATAACAATGAATTTTTTTTAATCCAGAAATCTCAAAACATGATGGCCGAAATTTTTCATGGACGTCTGTAGAGACCTCAGAAATGGAAGCATTTAGACCCACGGGGGAAAATGATGCATTTTAAAGTTCAAACGAACCACAAAGCAGGCAAAGGTATATTTTACCGATTTTTTTGTGTTATTGCCCATGATTTTTTTTTTATTCAGAAATATTGAAACAAAATAGGCAAAATTTTTCATGGACGTCCGTTAAGACCTTAGAAATTGAACCACTTTGTCCCGCGGGGAAAAATTGTGCTTTTCAAGTTAAAATGAGTCCAAAGCACGCAAATGCAGATTGTATCGATTTTTGTGTGCTATAGCCCATGGATTGTTTTCTTAAAATCTCGAAATAAGATGGCTAAAATTTTTAATGGACGTCTATTAAGATTGTAGAAATGCAACCAATTTGTCCCGCGAGGAATAATGGTGCATTTTCAAGTTAAAATGATCCCCAAAGCAGAAAAAGATAAATTTTACCGATTTTCGTGTGCTATAAATTATGGATTTTTTTATTCAAAAACTTGAATACAAAATGGCCAAAATTTTCATGAACGTCTGTTAAAACCTTCCAAATTGAATCAGTTTGTCCCGCGGGGAGAAATGGTGAATTTTAGAGTTCAAACGAGCCCCAAAGCACGCAAAGGTTGATTTTATCAATTTTTGTGTATTATAACCCATGCATTTTTATACAGAAATCTCAAAAAAAAATGACCAAAATTTTTCATAGACATACTTTAACACCTTAAAAATGAAATTAGTTCGTCCCGCGGGGAGAAATGTTGCATTTTAGAGTTCTAATGAGCCCCAAAACACGCAAAGGTAGACTTTACAAATTTTCGTGTGCTATTGCGCATAAATCTTTTTTATACTGAAATCACAAAAAATAAATGACCAAAATTTTTCATGGACGTCAGTAAGGACCTTATAAATGGATCCAATTCGTCCTGCGGGGAAAAATTATGCAATTTCAAGTTCAAACAAGTTCCAAAGCAGGCAAATGCAGATTTTACTGATTTTCGTGTGCTACAACCCATTAATTTTTTTTAATTTGGAAATCACAAAACAAAATGGCCAAAATTACTCATGGACGCCCATTAAGACCTTAGAATTGAAACAAGTTCGTCCCACTGGAAAAATTGTTTATTTTCAAGTTCAAACAAGCCCCAAAACTGGCAAAGGCAGATTTTACCGATTTTTGTGTGCTATAGCCCAATTGATTTTTTTTAATCCGAAAATGACCGATCATTTTCATAGACGTTCGTTAAGACCTTATAAATGGAACAAGTTCGTCCCACGGAAAAAAAAAATATTTTCAAGTTAAAACAAGCCCCAAAGAAGGTAAAAAGATATTTTACCAATTTTCGAGTGTTATATCCCATAATTTTTTTATCCTGAAATCTTGAAATAAATGGACGTCCGATAAGACCTTAGAAACGGAAATAGTTCATCTCGCAGGAAAATATGTTACATTGATAAGTTCAAACGAGCTCCAAAGAAGGCAATGACATATTTTATCAATTTTCTGTGTTATAGCCCATGGATTTTTTTAATCCGAATATCCCAATACAAAAGGGCCAAAAAAATTTATGAACTCCCGTTAAGACCTTAAAAATGGAACTAGTTCGTCCCGCGGAGAAAAATAATGCATTTTCATGTTCAAACGACCCAAAGCAGTCAAAGACAAATTGTACCGCTTTTCATGTACTATATTTTTAATCTGGAAATCACGAAATAGAATCACCAAAATTTTCAAGGATGCCGTAGACCTTAGAAATGGAACCACTTCGTGCAGCACGAAAATGGTGCATTTTTAAGTTTAAAAGAGCACCAAAGCAAGTAAAAATAGATTTTATCGAATTTCATGTTCTATAACCTATGGATTTTTTTTTCAGAAATCTAAAAAGAAAATGGCTAAAAAAATTTATGGACGTCCGTTGAGACAATAGAAATGGAACTAGTTCGTCCCGTATAGAAAATAGTGCATTTTCAAGTTCAAACGAGCCCCAAAGCAGGCAAAGGTAGGTTTTACCAATTTTCGTGTGTTGTAGCACATGAATTATTTTTTTCCAAAAATCTCAAAACAAAATGAACGATATTTTTCATGGACATCGGTTATGACCTTGGAAATGGAACCATTCTGTCCTGCGGGAAAAATGGTGCATTTTCATGTTCAAACGAGCTCCAAAGGAGGCAAAGGTAGATTTTTCAGATTTTCGTGTGCTATAACCCATAAAAAATTTTAGATCCTGAAAACTCAAAATAAAATAGCCAAAAAAAATTCATGGACATCCATTAAGACCTTAAAAATAAAACTATTTCGTCTCGCATGGTAAAATTGTGCATTTTAAAGTTCAAACGAGCAACAAAGCAGGCAATTGCAAATTTTACCAATTTTTTTGTGCTATAGCCTATGGATTTTTTTAATCCGAAAATCACAAAACATATTAATCAAAAAATTTTATGGACGTCCGTTAAGACCGTAGAAATGAAACCAGATCGTCCTGCTGAGAAAATAGTGCATTCTCAAGTTAAAACAAGACTCAAATCAGGCAAAGACAGATTTTACTGATTTTCATGTGTTATAACCCATGGATTTGTTTTATCCAGAAATCAAAAATAAAGTGATCGAAATTTTTCATGAACGTCCGTTAAGATCTTAGAAATGGAATTAGTTCGTTCCACGGGGAAAATGAGACATTTTCAAGTTCAAACGAGACTCAAAGCATGCAAATACATATTTTACCAATTTTTGTGTGCTATAGCTCATGAAATTTTTATTTGAAATCCCAAAATAAAATGAACAAAATTTTTCGTGGACGTCCATTAAGATCTTAGGGAACCAGTTAGTCCCGCGGGAAAAAATTATGCATTTTCAAGTTCAAATGAGCCCCAAAGCAAGCAAAAGAATATTTTACTTATTTTTGTGTGCTATAACGAATGAATTTTTGTTGCCTAAAAATATCAAAACAAAATGGCCAAAGTTTTTCATCGACGTTCGTTAAGATTTTAGAAATGAAATCAGGTCGTCCCGTAGGAAAAATATTGCATATTCAAGTTCAAACGAGCCCCAAAGCAAGCAAAGACAGATTTTACCAATTTTCGTATGCTATAGCCCATGAAATTTTTTTATTCGAAAATCCCAAAAAAAAGGCTAAAATTTTTCATGAACGTTAGTTAGACCTTAGAAGTGGAACCAGTCGTCTCACGAAAAAAACTGTGCATTTTCATATTCAAACGAGCCCAAATAAAACAAAGACATATTATATCGATTTTTCATGTGTTATATCTCGTGAATATTTTTTAATATGAAAATCTCAAAATAAAATGGCCAAAAAATTTCACGGACGTCCGTTAAGACTTTAGAAATTGAACGAGTTCGTCCCGCTGAAAAAAATGGTGCATTTTCAAGTTCAAACGAGCCTCAAAACAGGCAAAGACAGATTTTACCTCGTGTGTTATAGCCCATGTATTTTTTTATCCGAAAATCCAGACATAAAATGGTCAAAAAATTTTATAGACGTCCGTTGAGACTTTAGAAATGGAACCAGTTAATCTTGCGAGGAAAATGGTGCATCTTCAAGTTCAAATGAGCCCCAAAGCAGGCAAAGGTAGATTTTATCAATTTTCGTGTGATATAGCCCATGAATTTTTTTATCTAGAAATACCAAAATAAAATGGCTGAAATATTTCATGGATGTCCGCTAATACCTTAGAAATGGAACACTTCATCCCACGGAAAAAAATTGTGCACTTTAAAGTTCAAACGAGGCTCAAAACAGGCAATTGCAAATTTTATCGATTTTCGTGTGTTATATCCCATGGACTTCTTTGATCCAGAAATTTTAAAACAAAATAACCTAAATTTTTCATGGACGTCCGTTAAGACCCTAGAAATAAAATCAATTCATTCTGCTAGGAAAAATGGTATATTTCAAGTTCAAACAAGCCCTTAAGCAGGCAATGACAGATTTTATTGATTTTCGTGTGCTATACCCAATGAAATTGCTTTAGATCCGAAAGACCCAAAACAAAATTGCCGAAATTTTTTCTAAACATATGTTGAGACCTGAGAAATAGAACAAGTTTGTTCCGCTGGGAAAATGGTGCATTTTCAAGTTCAAACGAGCCTCAAAGCAGTTAAATATTAATTTTATCTGCTATAGCCCATTGATTCTTTTTTATTTGGAAATCTATAAACAAAATGGTCAAAATTTTTCATGGACGTCCGTTAAGACCTTAGAAATGTAACTAGTTCGTCCAGCGGTAAAAAATGATGCATTTTTAAGTTAAAACGTGAACCAAAGTAGGCAAAGATAGATTTTACCGATTTTTATGTGTTATAGTCCATTGAAATTTTTATCCAAAAATTCCAAAAAAAATGGCTGAAATATTTCATGGACGTTCGATAAGACCTTAAAAATGGAACCAGTTCATCCTGCGGGAAAAAATTATGCATTTTCAAGTCCAAAGGAGCCCCAAAGCAGGAAAAAACTAAATTTACTGATTTTCGTGTACTATATCCCATGGATTTTTTTATTCAGAAATTCCAAACAAAAATGGCTGAAATTTTTCATGGACGTTCGATAAGACCTTATAAATGGAACCAGTTTGTCCTGCAGGAAAAAATGATGCATTTTCATGTTCAAACAAGCCCAAAAGTAGGCAAAGGCAGATTTTATCGATTTTCATATGTTATAGCCCATGGATTTTTTATCCAATGGCCGAAAATTTTATGGACGTCCGTTAAGACCTTTTAAATAGAGACAATTTATCCTACGGGAAAAAGTGGTGCATTTTCAAGTTCAAACAAGCCCAAAGGAAGCAAAGGCGAATTGTACCGATTTCGTGTCCTATAACCCATGAAATTATTTTATTCAAAAATCCCAAAACAAATTGGCCGACATTTATAAAGGACGTCCGTTAAGATTGTAGAAATGGAACATGTTCATCCTGCAGAGAAAAATGGTGCATTTTCACGTTCAAACGAGCACTAAAGCAGGTAAATGCAGATTTTACCGATTTTCGTTTGTCTTAACTCATGTATTTTTTATCATAAAATCCTAACTCAAAATGACCAAAATATTCATGGACATCTGTTTAGATCTTTGAAATAGAACCAATTCGTTCCGCGTGGAGAAATGGTTAATTTTAGAGTTCAAACGAGCCCCAAAGCACGCAAATGTAGATTTTATCGTTTCTCGTGTGCTATAATCCATTGATTTTTTTTACTGAAATCCATAAACAAAATGATCAAAAATTTTTATGGACATCCGTTAAAACCTTAAAAATGGAACTAGTTCCTCCCGCAGGGAGAAATGGTGCATTTTAGAGTTCAAACGAGCCCAAAGCACGCAAATGTAGATTTTACCATTTTTTTGTGCTATAGCCCATGGATTTATTTTATAATGAAATCATGAAATAAAATGACAGAATTTTTTTTTCATGGATGTCCGTTAAGATCTTAGAAATGGAACAAGTTCGTTCCGCGGAGAAAAATTGTACATTTTTATGTTCAAACGAATCTCAAAAAAGGCAAATGCAGATTTTACCGATTTTCATGTGCTATACCCCATGAAATTTTTTTAATTCGTAAATCACAAAATAAAATGGCCAAAATTTTTTATGAACATCCGTTAAGACCTTAGAAATGAAAGCAGCTCGTCCCGCAGGAAAAAAATATTACATTTTAAAGTTCAAATGAGCCCCAAAGGAGGCACATATAGATTTTACCGATTATTTTGTGCTATAGCCATGCATTTATTTTATACGAAAATCCTAAAACAAAATAGCTAAAAAATTTCATGGACGTCCGTTGAGACCGTAGAAATGGAAACACCTTGACTCGTGGGAAAAAATAGTGAATTTTCAAGATCAAACGAACTCCAAAGTAGGCAAAGATAGATTTTACCAATTTTTGTGTGCTATAGCCCATGAATTTTTTATCCGAAAATCAAGAAACAAAATGGCCAAAAAATTTCATGGACGTCCGTTAAGACTTTAGAAATGGAACTAGTTCATACCGTGCGGAAAAATTGTGTTTTTTCAAGTTCAAACAAACCCGAAAGCATGCATTGGCAAATTTTACTAATTTTCGTGTGCTATTGCCCATGAATTTTTTTTAGCCAGAAATATTGAAACAAAATGGTCGGAATTTTTCATTGACGTCCATTAAGACCTTAGAAATGAAACTAGTTTGTCCTGTGGGGAAAGATGGTGCTTTTCAAGTTCAAACGAGCCCAAATCATGCAAAGGCAGATTGTATCAATTTTCGTGTGTTATAGCCCATGAATTATTATTTTTTTGAAATTCCAAAATAAAATGGATAAAATTATTAATGGTTGTCCGTTAAGACCTAAAAATGGAACAAGTTTGTCCCGCGGGAAAAAATGGTGCATTTTCAAGTTTAAATGAACCCCAAAGCAGATACTGGCAGATTTTATCGATTTTCGTATGCTATATCAATATATTTTTTTATTCAAAAATCCAAACACAACATGACCAAAATTTTCATGGACATCCATTGAGAATTTTGAAATAGAACCAGTTCGTCATGCATGGAGGATAGTGCATTTTAGAGTTCAAACGAGCCCCAAAGCAAATAAAGGTTGATTTTACCAAATTTAGTGTGTTATAGCCCATCAATTTTTCTTATACTGAAATCTCAAGAAAAAATGACAAAAAAATTCATGGACATCTGTTAACACCTTAAAAATGGAACCACTTCGTACCGCCATGAGAAATGGTGCATTTTAGAGTTCAAACGAGCCCCAAAGCACGCAAAGGTAGATTTTACCAATTTTCGTGTGCTATGGCCCATGAATCTTTTTATACTGAAATCACGAAATATAAATGGCCGAAATTTTTTATGGACATTGGTCAGGACCTTAGAAATCGATCTAGTTCGTCCTGCGAAGAAAAATTATGCATTTTCAAGTTCAAACGAGCCCCAAAGAAGTCAAATGCAGATTTTACTGATTTTCATGAGCTATAGCCCATGATTTTTTTTAATTCGGAAATCAAAAAAAATGGACAAAATTATTCATGAATGTACATTAAGACCTTTGAAATATAACAAGTTCGTCTCGCGGGAAAAAATGGTTCATTTTAAAGTTTAAACCACCTCCAAAGGCAGGTTTTACCGATTTTCGTGTCTTATAGCTCATGAATTATTTTTCATCCAAAAATCTCGAAATAAAATTTTTGAAACTTTTCATGGATGTCTGTTAAGACCTTAGAAATGAAATTAGTTCATCCCGCGGGAAAATTATGTATTTAAGTTCAAACGAGCCCAAAGCAGGCAAAAACAGATTTATCGATTTTCGTTTGCAATAGCCCATGGATTTTTTTATGATTAGGATATCCTGAAATATATGGCTGAAATTTTTCATGGATGTCTGTTAAGACTTTAGAAATGAAACCAGTTCGTCCCGCGGAGAAAAATGGTGCATTTTCAAGTTTAAACGAGCCGCAAAAAAGGGAAAGACCGATTTTATTTATTTTCATGTGCTATAGCCCATGCATCTTTTTTTATCTAGAAATCTCAAACTAAAATGGCCAAAAAATTTCATGGAGATCCGTTAAGACCTTAGAAATGGAACCAGTTCGTCCCGCAGGAAAAATGAAGCATTTTCAAGTTCAAACAAGCTCAAAAGCAGGCAAAGACAAATTTTACCGATTTTTGTGTGCTATAGTCCATTAATTTGTTTTGATTCAGAAATTCCAAAATAAAATGGCCAAATTTTTTCACGGTTGTCCGTTAAGACCTTTGAAATGGAACGAGTTTGTCCCGCGGAGAAAAATGGTACATTTTCAAGTTGAAACGAGCCCTATAGCAGATAAAGGAAAATTTTATCAATTTTCGTGTGCTATATCCCATGGATTTTTTAATCCAAAAATTCTGAAACAAAATGGCTGAATTTTTTCATGGACGTCCGTTGAGAACATTGAAATGGAGTCAGTTTGTCCCGCGAGAAAAAAATGATGCATTTTCATGTTCAAACGAGCTTGAAAGCATGCAAAGACAGATTTTACCGATTTTTGTGTTTCATGGATTTTTTTTATCCTTAAATCTCAAAACAAAATGGCCTAAGTTTTTCATTGACGTCTTTTAAGACCTTGGAAATGGAACCAAATCATCCCGCGAAGAAAAAATTGTGCTTTTTCAAGTTCAAACGTGTCATAAAGCAAGCAAAAGTAGATTTTATCGATTTTCGTGTGCTATAGCCGATGAATTTTTTTAATCCAGAAATTCCAAAATAAAATGGCCGAATTTTTTAATAGACATTCGTTAAGACCTTAGAAATGGAATCAGTTTGTCTCACGGGGAAAGTGGATTATTTTCAAGTTCAAACGAGTCTCAAAGCAAGTAAAGGCAAATTTTAACGAATTTCGTGTGCTATAACCTATGAATTTTTCTTATCAAGAAATTCCAAAACAAAATGAATGAAATTTTTCATGGACGTCTATTAAGACCTTAGAAATGGAACCAGTTTGTCCCGCGGGAAAAAATTTACATTTTCAAGTTCAAACAAAACCCAAAGCAGGCAAAGACGGATGTTATCGATTTTTGTGTGCGACAACCTATGGATTTTTTTTATACTGAAACGCCAAAATAAAATTACCAAAATTTTTCATGGACTTCCATTAAGACCTTATAAATGGAACCAGTTCATCCATAGGAAAAAATGGTGAATTTTCAAGTTTAAATGAGCTCAAAAGCACGCAAAGATAAATTTTATCAATTTCCGTGTGCTATAGCCCATGAATTTTTTTGATATGGAAATCTCGAAATAAAATGGCTAAATTTTTTCATGGACATTCGTTAAAACCTTAGAAATGAAACTAGTTTGTCCCGCGGGAAAATATCGTCCATTTTCAAGTTCAAACGAGTCCACAAGCAGGCAAAGTCAGATTTTACCAATTTTCATGTGCTATAACCCATGAATTTTTTCTTAATCCGGAAATCTCGAAATAAAATGACCAAAATTTTTCATTGATGTCTGTTAAGACCTTAGAAATGGAACAAGTTCTCCCTGCGGGAAAATATTATTCATTTTCAAGTTCAAACGAGCTTCAAAGTAGGAAAAATAAATTTTTATCAATTTTCGTGTGATATAACCCATAGATTTTCTTGATATGAAAAAACAAAATAAAATGGCCAAAAATTTTAATTGACGTCCATTAAGACCTTAGAAATGGAAATAGTTCTTCCCGAGGGGAAAAATGGTGCATTTATAAGTTCAAATGAGCCCCAAAATAGGGAAAGACAAATTTTATCAATTTTTGTGTGCTATAGCATAAGGATTTTTTTAATCCGAAAATCTCAAAACGAAATGGCCAAAAAATTTTTAATGGACATCCGTTAAGGCCTTAGAAATGAAAGCAGTTCGTCCTGCCGGAAGAAATTGTGAATTTCAAGTTTTAAATAGCCCTAAAGCATTTAAAGGCAGATATTATCGATTTTTCTGCCCTCTAGCCAATGGATTTTTTTGAATCCCGAAATCTCAAAACAAAATGGTTGATTTTCCATGGACGCCCATTAAAACCTAAAAATGGAACTCGTTCGTCCCGTGGTGAAAAATTATGCATTTTCAAGTTCAAACGAGTCCAAAAATAGGCAAAGGTAGATTTTACCGATTTTCGTGTGTAGCCCATGATTTTTTTAAAAATCAGAAATCCCAAAATAAAATGGCCGAAATTTTTCATGGACGTTTGTCAAGACCTTAGAAAAGAAACCAATTCGTCTCGCGGGAAGAAGTTGTGCATTTTCAAGTTTAAATGGGCCTCAAAGAAGGCAAAGACAGATTTTACCGATTTTCATTTGCTATAGCCCATGAACTTTTTTAATCCGGAAATCCTGAAATGAAATGACCAAAGTTTTTCATTGATGTCTGTTAAGACCTTAGAAATGGAACCAGTTCGTTCCGCGGGGAGAAATTGTGCATTTTCAAGTTCAAACGAATTCAATAGCAGGCAAACGTAAATTTTACCGATTTTCGTGTGCTATAACCTATAGATTTTTTTAAGCCAAAAATTTCAAAACAAAATGGCCGAAATTTTTCATAGACTTCCGTTAAGACCATAGAAATTGAATCAGTTCGTCCCGCGGGAAAATAAAGTGCATTTTCAAGTTTAAACGAGCCCCAAAGCAAGCAAAGACAAATTTTACCAATTTTTGTGTGCTATAGCGTATGAATTTTTTTCTTATCCAGAAATTCTGAAATAAAATGGCCGAAATTTTTATGGACGTCTGTTAAGACCTTATAAATGGAACCAATTCATTTTGCGAGAAAAATGGTGTATTTTTAAATTCAAACGAGCCCCAAAGCAGACAAAGACAAATTTTACCGATTTTTGTATGCTATAGCGCATGAATTTTTTTGAATAAGAAATTCGAAAGCAAAATGGATAAAAAATTTCATCGACGTCCGTTAAGACCTTAGAAAAGGAAACAGTTCGTCTTGCGGGAAGAAATGGTGCATTTTCAAGTTCAAACGAGCCTCAAAAAGGAAAAATGTAGATTTTACTAATTTTCGTGTGTTATAGCCCATGAAGTAGGCAAAGACATATTTTACCGATTTTCGTGTGCTATAACTCATGAATTTTTTTTATTCGTAAATTCTAAAATAAAATCACCCAAATTATCATGGACGTCGGTTAAGACCTTAGAAATTAAACTTTTTCGTTCCGAAGAAATAAATGGTGCATTATAGAGTTCAAATGAGCCCCAAACTACTCAACGGTAGATTTTACCAATTTTGTGTGCTATAACCCATGGATTTTTTTATACTGAAAAGCGGAAATAAAATAACCAAAATTTTTCATCGACCTCCGTTAAGACTTTAAAAATGAAACCGGTTCATCATGCGGGGTAAATGGTGCATTTTAAAGTCCAAATGAGCCCAAAGCAGGCAAAGACAAATTTTATCGATTTGGGTGTTGCTATATAACTCATGGATTTTTTTAATCCTGAAACAAAATGGCGGAAATTTTTTGATCGGTGTACGTTAAGACCTAAGAAATGGAACAAGTTCGTCCCGCTGGAACAATGGTGCATTTTTAATTTCAAACGAGCTCCAAAGTTGGCAAAGATGAATTTTACCAATTTTCGTGTGCTCTATAGCACATAGATTTTTTTTTAATTTGGAAACCCCAAAACAAAATGGATAAAAAAATTTATGGACGTCCGTTAAGACCTTAGAAATGGAAACAATTCGTCTTGCGGGAAGAAATAGTGCATTTGCAAGTTCAAACGAGCCTCAAAGAGGAAAAATGTAGATTTTACTAATTTTCGTGTGTTATAGTCCATGAATATTTTTTATCTGGAAATCTCAAAACAAAAAATTTTCATGGACGTGTGTTAAGACCTTAGATATGAAACCTATTCATCCCGCGGGGAATAATTGTGCATTTCAAGTTCAAACGAGCCCAAAAGCAGGAAAACGCAGATTTTAATGATTTTTTGTGTCCTATAGCCAATGAATTTTTTTGATTTTGAAATCCCGAAATAAAATGGCCAAAAAATTTTAAACGCGTTCGTTAAGACTTTAGAAATAGAATCAGTTCGCCCCACGGGGAAAAATGGTAATTTTCAAATTCAAACGAGCCCCAAAGCAGGCAAAGACAGATTTACCGATTTTCGTGTGCAATAGCCCATGGATTTTTTTATAATTAGGATATCCTGAAAAATATGGCTGAAATTTTTCATGGATGTCTGTTAACACTTTAAAAATGAAACCAGTTCATCCCGCGGGAAAAAATGGTGCATTTTCAAGTTCAAACGACCTTCAAAAATGGTAAAGGCCAATTTTATTTATTTTCATGTGCTGTAGCCCATGCATCTTTTTTTATCTAGAAATCTCAAAATAAAATGGCCAAATTTTTTCATGAACATCTGTTAAGACCTTAGATATGGAAACAGTTCATCCCGCAGAGAAAAATGAAGCATTTTCAAGTTCAAACAAGCCCAAAAGCAGGCAAAGACAAATTTTACCGATATTCGTGTGCTATAACCCATGGATTTGTTTTGATCTGAAAAAGTTCCAAATAAAATGGCCGAAATATTTCATAGTTGTCCGTTAAGACCTTTGAAATGGAACGAGTTCATCCCGCACGGAAAAATGATGCATTTTCAAGTTAAAACGAGCCCTAAAGCAGACAAAGATAACTTTTATTGATTTTTGTGTGCTATATAAATGGATTTTTTTTTTCCAAAAATTCTAAAACAAAATGGCTGAATTTTTTCTTGGACGTTCGTTGAGACCTTAGAAATGGAGCCAGTTTGTCCCGCGAGAAAAAAATGGTGAATTTTCAAGTTCAAATGAGCTTGAAATCATGCAAAGGCAGATTTTATCTATTTTTGTGTTTTATAGCCAATGAATTTTTTTTATCCTAAAATCTCAAAACAAAATGGTCTAATTTTTTTATGGACATCTTTTAAGACCTTGGAAATGGAAACAAATCATTCCGCGGCGAAAAATGGTGTTTTTTCAAGTTCAAACGTGTCATAAAGCAAGCAAATGTAGATTTTATCGATTTCCGTGTGCTATAGCCTATCCAGAAATCTCAAAATAAAATGACCGAATTTTTTAATGGACATCCGTTAAGACCTTAGAAATGGAACCAGTTCATCTCACGGGGTAAGTGGACATTTTCAAGTTTAAACGAGTCCCAAATCAGGTAAAGACAAAGTTTAACAAATTTCGTGTGCTATAACCATGGATTTTTTTTATCCAGAAATTTCAAAACAAAATGAATGAAATTTTTCATGGACGTCTGTTAAGACCTTAGAAATGGAACCAGTTTGTCCCGCAGGGAAAATTATTACATTTTCAAGTTCAAACAAAACCCAAAGCAGGCAAAGACGGATATTATCGATTTTTGTGTGCTATAGCCTATGAATTTTTTTTATACTGAAACGCCAAAATAAAATGACCAAAATTTTTCATGGACGTCCATTAAGACCTTATAAATGGAACCAGTTCGGCCATCGGTAAAAATGGTGAATTTTCAAGTTTAAATGAGCTCAAAAGCACGCAAAGATAAATTTTATCGATTTTCATGTGCTATAGCCCATGAATTTTTTTTGATATGGAAATCCTGAAATAAAATAGCTAAATATTTTCATGGACGTTCATTAAAATCTTAGAAATGAAACTAGTTTGTCCCGCGAGAAAATATCGTGCATTTTCAAGTTCAAACGAGTCCACAAGTAGGCAAAGTCAGACTTTACCAATTTTCATTTGCTATAACCCATGATTTTTTTCTTAATCCGGAAATCTCAAAATAAAATGACCGAAATTTTTTATGAATGTCTGTTAATATCATAGAAATGGAACCAGTTCTCCCTGCGGTGAAATATTATTCATTTTCAAGTTCAAACGAGCTCCAAAGTAGGAAGAATAAATTTTAATCAATTTTCTTGTGTTATAGCCCATAGATTTTTTTGATATGAAAAAACAAAACAAAATGGCCAATTTTTTTAGTTGACGTCCATTAAGACTTTAGAAATAGAACTAGTTCTTCCCGAGGGGAAAGCTGGTGCATTTATAAGTTAAAACGAGCCCAAAACAGGGAAAGACAGATTTTATCAATTTTTGTGTGCTATAGCATAATGATTTTTTTTTATCCGAAAATCTCAAAACAAAATGGCCAAAAAATTTCATGGACATCCGTTAAGGCCTTATAAATGGAACCAGTTCGTCCTGGGGGGAGAAATTGTGAATTTTCAAGTGTAAAAGAGCTCTAAAGCAGTTAAAGGCAGATATTATTGATTTTTGTGTCCTCTAGCCAATGGATATTTTTTGAATTCCGAAATCTCAAAATAAAATGGCTGATTTTCCATGGACGTCCGCTAAAACCTAAGAAATGGAACTAGTTCGTCCCGTGGTGAAAAATTATGCATTTTCAAGTCCAAATGAGCCGGAAAATAGGCAAAGGTAGATTTTACCGATTTTCGTGTGTAGCCCATGATTTTTTTAAAAATCAGAAATCCCAAAACAAAATGGCCGAAATTTTTCATGGACGTTTGTCAAGACTTTAGAAAAGAAACCAATTCGTCTAGCGGGAAAAAGTTGTGCATTTTCAAGTTTAAACGGGACTCAAAGAAGGCAAAGACAGATTTTACCGATTTTCGTTTGCTATAACCCATGGATTTTTTAATCCGGAAATACTGAAACAAAATGACCAAATTTTTTCATGGATGTCTGTTAAGACCTTAGAAATGGAACCAGTTCGTCCCGCGGGGAGAAATTGTGCATTTTCAAGTTCAACGAACCCAAAAGCAAGCAAACGTAGATTTTACCCATTTTTGTGTGCTATAAGCCATGAATTTTTTTTTATCCAAAAATTCCAAAATAAAATGGCCAAAATTTTTCATAGACGTCCGTTAAGACCTTAGAAATTGAACCAGTTCGTCCGCGGGGAAAAATGGTGCATTTTCAAGTTTAAATGAGCCCCAGAGCAAGCAAAGACAGATTTTATCGATTTTTGTGTGCTATAGCGCATGAATTTTTTTAATCCAAAAATTCTGAAATAAAATGGCCAAAATTTTGTATGGACGTCAGTTAAGACCTTATAAATGGAACCAGTTCATTTGCGGGGAAAAGTGGTGCATTTTCAAGTTCAAATGAGCCCCAAAGCAGGCAAAGACAGATTTTACCGATTTTCGTGTGCTATAACCCATGGATATCTTTGAATCAGAAATTCCAAAATAAAATGGCCGAAATTTTTCATGAACATCCGTTAAGACCTAATCAATGGAATGAGTTCGTCCCGCAGGAAAAAATGGTGCATTTTCAATTTGAAACGAGCCCCAAAGAAGGAAAACACAAATTTACCGATTTTCGTGTGCTATAGCCCATGAATTGTTTTATCCGGAAATCTCGAAATAAATGGCCAAAATTTTTCATAGACTTACGTTAAGACCTTAGAAATGTAATCATATCGTTTTACGGAGAAATATGGTGCATTTTCAAGTTCAAAAAGTTTCAAAGCAGGCAAAGGACAATTTTATCGATTTTCATGTGCTATAACAAATGAATTTTTTTTATCAAAAATTTCAAAATAAAATGGCTGAAATTTTTCATGGACGTCTGTTAAGACCTTAGAAATGGAACTAGTTCGTCCCGCGGAAAAAAATTGATGCATTTTCAAGTTCAAACGAGCTCTAAAGCAGATAAAAACAGATTTTATTGATTTTCGTGTGCTATAGCCCAATAAGTTTTTTGATTCGGAAATCTCAAAACAAAATGGCTTAAAAATTTTATGAACGTTTGTTAAGACCTTATAGTTGTACGTGTTTATGGCCATGGACTTGAAAATGCATCAGTTTTCCCGCGGACGATAGGGTTCCTTTTCTATGGTTTTAACTGACGTCCATAAAAAAATTTAGCCATTTTTTTTAGAATTTCCAAATCAAAAAAATATACGAACTATAGCACATGAAAATCGATAACTAATTCCTTTATGACCTTAGAAATGGAATCAATTCGTCCTTTATGGCCATAGACTTAATTTATTAAGACTTCATTTTTCTACCATTTTTCGATTTGTGCGTGTCACCTTACATAGGAGTCATGCTAATTTTTCTATGTTGTTCCAACTTTATCGAATGTCCCCGAAGAGACATTTGTTAAGACTTTGAAATGAACATAATGTTACGAATACAACACTTTTAAAACGGAGAATAAAATTATTTTGTATCGAATACGTTTAAGGATATATTTAGTCCATTAATTTTCCATCTTCTAAATGAATTAATTAGTGGTTTATATATAATTTATTTTTAAAAATATTACAAGTGTGGCATTTGAGATTAAGGATCACAAATATTATATATATATATATATACATTTTATTGATATTATAAGATTACTTAAAAGATATTTAATGATTGTGAAGCTTTATACTCCCTCCTCCATCCACTTTGAATAGTCATGTTACGTTTTCTAAAAGTTAACTTGACTAATTTTCAAAGTTAAGTTAGATTACATTAATTTGATATTTTTAAATAAAAATTTTTAGATATTCAAAAACTATACGAAAAGTACTATATATTGCAATTTTTTACATATCAATATGATTAAAAAAATACATAATAAAATATTAATCTAGAAATCATGACAATAAAAATAGACGCAGGGAGTAACTAATTAGTCCAAAGCACATTTTTTCATCGAAAGTTTCAAGTTTAGTTGTTTACAATAAAATTACTATATATATATATTATCAAAGTAAATTATTGGGTTTGATTTCCCTTTTGAAATACATAGGAGTCCATGAATATGGGGAATTAATTGTCTCAATTGAATTACTTGAAAAACTATTTTTCTTTCTTTCTTTCTTTCTTTTTTTTTGTGTGTGTGGGGTGGGGGTGTGGGGTGGGGGGCAGGGAAAAAGCCAAGTGATATACGCAATATAAAAAGTTTTGTGGTTATAAACAAAAAATTCCTAAATTATGTTCTGTTCTTTTTTTTAAATAAATTCCTATGTATATACATGTGAAAACGAATTTAAGTTCTAATTCTAAATCAAAAAGTTAATTAGGTGAAGATTCTTTTAAGCTTAACTAATGTAAGACTTACACGTATCTTTTCATGTTTAAGATCAAATATTTCATGTGTACGTACAAATTACTATATATGATATATATAAATATGGGAGTTTAATATTAAATAAATATAAATAAAAAATAAAAAAGACTTTGTTCTTGATATAACGTAAAAAAAAAATTGAATTTAATATAGCAATTATCTCGCGACGTAAAATTCACCTAAAGTCTTCCACCATCATGAGATTCTAACATGCTATGGACTTAATTTTTTAAGACTTTAAATGAAAATAATGTTATCGAATGAGACATTTTTGAAACGAAAGATAAAATTGTTCTATTTAGTTTTTTAATTTTCTCCACTTTAAATGAATTTGTGATTTATATTATGGGATTACTTAAAATATATTTGTGATTGTGATCAGTGGCGGATCCACCTTGATACAAGGGGGTTCATTCGAACCCCCTTGGACGGAAAATTATACTATTTATACATGGTTAAAATATTATTTTATGTATATATAGTAGACGTTGAACCCCCTTCGGCTATTACGTGTGTCTATTTCTACGAATTTTGAACCCCATTATTGAAAATTCTGCCTCCGGCACTGATTGTGATGGCTCACAAGTCATAACTAACTAGTCTAAACACATTTGTCATTGAAAATTTCATGTGCATTCTGCGTTCACATAAAACTTATTCGTAATTGTATATATGACATGAATTTTCTTTATGTGGTTATAAACAAAAATTTCCTAAATTATGTTATGTCCTTTATTATTAATTTATATATCAATAATTGTGAAAACGAATTTAAGCTCTAAGTTTAAATCAAAAGTTAACTAGGTGAAGATTACTCAAAATCATATATATGAAAATATGAATGCTTAACTAATATATGACTTGATCACCTCTCTACACGTTCTAAGATTAAAAATTTTAAGCGTACATACAACGTATAATATAAAAATGAAAGCACAATATTAAATAAATAATAAAGAGTTCGTTTTTGAAACCACGTAAAAAAGATGAATGTTAAATCTAAAATAAAATTTCAAAATAAATTATAGCAATTAGCTCGTGATGTGAGATTCACCTAAAGTCTTCGACTAACATGAGACTCTAACGTGTTAAATACTTAAAATAGAATTTTTTTTTCGAGACATATTCTTAACATCCTTGCACCATCATATCAATATATCCTACTCAATCATCTGTCGATTAAAATTTTCCCCCTCGGCACAAGAGGTAGGGGCATATGCATGAGGAGGTCATGGTCCCCTCCCAAAATCATATAAAGTATTGTTATATTTCTTTAAAATATGTAAAAATATGTGAATCAATATTCGAAGTATCATAAAATGCAATGATGATTGGATGCATTTCTCCTAGTGAGATTAGAAATTCATCTTATAGTTATCTAGTTTTATTATATATATATATATATACACACACTCACTATTAAATTGATAAGAACTAATTTTGGATTTATAATTTTATAATTTTAATGATTTTTAGTGATACGAATCTAAATGTTAAACTGATAATTATATCTTCAATTCACCTTTTCGTAAAAATGCATCTATCATCTCAAAATTCTGAGTACACCTTTGACTAGGGAAATCAATCATCCTCTTTTAATGGTTAGAAACTAAACAATATAAGCAACGTAATGTGACGTATATTTTGAATCCATTTGAAAGTGATGAACATTTATATATTAGTTATATAGTTATAAATTACACGTCATGAACATTGACAAATAATGCAAATAATTAGTGGTTTGGAAAATTATTCAATTTAATTTTAGCTATATTTTCAAAACTCTTGAAAATAAGCAAGAAAAAAAAGAAAGCAAAGTAACATACGTAAACATAAACCACAACAATATAGAAAATGATTAGTCAAAACTTAAAAAGGCAATATTGGACCATAGTTGAATTATTTTACTGGTTACCCTATGTTCAAATATCAACGTATAATATATCTATATACATCATTTTCTTTAATTATGTGGTTTATTATAATTGATCAATCGTTTATCGATTTCATTTTGAATTATTTCCTTGACTTTGAAAGGAATATTTATTGTCACTTTTAATTGTTAGCAAGTCCAATCAAACAACCTGACATATATTTCAAATTACTGGAAAATGAATTGTTATATATTAATGGTACGTAACGATTTTTTTGATAAATAATGCAAATATTGGTGAGCATTACAAACATAAAGTCTAAAACATCGTTATCGTGGAATATGAATTACAACTCCAAGAGTTCGTAAGAATTAACTATAGTCCTGAGATAATTTATCACGTAATTTTAATTTATTTTTATCATTAATTATAGTTATTATATTTTTAAAGCATTTAATTTATTATATTCGATGATAAATATATAAATATATTTATTATTCCTTAAAAAGTGTATCAAATTAAATACTGATCAACAAATAAAAATAAACTTAGAGAATATCTCTAATGATGTTAAGAAATGAAAACTTGTTCAATGGTGTTGTAATAATATGCTTATAAAACTATTATTTTTCTTAATATTATTAAATTTCCTCTTTGATTTGTTTATTACAGTCCCAATCTCAATTAGAATGCTTTGATCGATGACGCGAATGCATAATTTAATTATTGATTATTTTATTCTAACCGAGTAAATTTTATCAAAATTTTGTATGTATTTAAAAATGAGTTATAGTAAGGTTTTCAATGAATCCAAAATGTTCAAGTATCTTACATATGCATTTAATCTTGTTTTATCAATATTTCCTTTATCATAAATATATATTTATTAGGATTGTAATATCAAATCAAATTTGGAAACAAAAATATAAGAAATAATAAAATGTTGATATAGATACCAATTCGACCGCATAGCGCAGTGGATTAGCGCGTCTGACTTCGGATCAGAAGGTCGTGGGTTCGACTCCCACTGTGGTCGATTTTTAAGTTTTTTTTTTCCACGATTCGAATATATAAGGTATAAAATACTAAATTAATCTTATACTATATCCAAAATATATTTATTTTCATCAAGAATGGTGGTTGTACATGTTGATTCAGGATGATGTTGATTAACGGTGTTATCTCACAGTAAAAATTGATATGATATAATGCTGGAATACAGGTCCCTTCTTTATAAAGGGGGTGCCCGAGGCACCTCATCTTCTCATTTCGTCGTTGCTCATTCACTTGATATGGACTTCTTCTGTTTTTCTATCGGATTACTGTCTTGACCTCCGATCTAGCTATGGTGGATGATAGTAATAACTAATGATGGTGATTACTGGTAATAAATGAAACTAATTGTTATTGTAACAATTGATAGCTAATGATGATGGTTATATATAGTGAATATTGATGATAACGACTAATGATAGTAAATAACAATTGTAGTGATTGGGGGTGATGAGAGTTCATATGTAGTTATAGCAGCAATTGCGTGATGATTATAGTCGTGAATGGACGAAATTAGTGAATTATTATCTTTATAGAAATCATTTAAATGAATATCTTAATGTTGATAAAAATTGTTATATATCTTAATTATTTGAGCTCATTCGATGATTGTAACATAAAAAATATACACTTAATAATTAAGATTTGAATGATTAAGATTCATATATTAGAAGAAAAAAAGAATTAAATTTATTGAAATTGATCTTTTATTTAAGTGAAAATAAATAAGTCCTAAAAAAAGATTTACCATCATAATCATTATTAAGCCTCGAAGCAACACTTTTTTCACATGTTTTTTTGTTTAATTATTATATCTTTAGATAGAAGCAAAGGAGGCTTGATGGTTTCCACTTCCTGGCTCTTGACATTTATAAATTTCTAACTTTTAAAATAAATAAATAAACATAAGATTAGTGATTGGGCCCAAATGGCCCATTTGAAAAGATAACTCTTAAACATTTATTTAGAGAAAATTTTAGAAATAGTATAAACATAATAGATATAATAAAGCTTATAGCTATAATTTTGATAGTTGTGCTTCTTAACTATAGTTCAATTTGCTATGAAGGTTGTGGTTTGCATATGTCTGTCCGTTTGTATATTTCGCTTGTAAATATACAAATATATTAAGTATATACAAATTTTATATTTATACATTTAGGAATATTTGTATCTATATTTTACTTGCCAATTTTGCACATAATCACTATTTAAAAATATCTTTAGAGCAAAATAAAAAATTATGAAAAGTCATTAGATTATAGTCTAAGATTTTATAAGTTATTGCAAAATTAAACGAGTGTTTTATATGTAAGATGGAATAATATATAAACAAATGGTAGATGCAAATCTATTGTTATCCAAAAGAACAATTCTCGAAAGGCTACATGTAAACATTTTCAAAATGATGTGATAATTACTTTTCTATTCTTAATCATAGATGATAGATTTCAGAGTAGAATCATGAAAATGAAGTTACATTTGGTATTAAGGAAACCTATGACTTTCATCATCCCCACACACTGACATTGTTCTAGCCCTCTTTGAGCGATTTTGAGTTGAATTAGATCCAAAATCTATCATTTAACATAACTGAAAGCACTTTACTAGAAAAAAGTATGATTATTTGACACGCAAAATGAGTACTCTTCTATACTTAACCGGAGATTTTAGAATAGAACCATAATAAAGAAATTCCATTCGCTATTAAGAAAAACCAAGACTTTCCTCACATCCACTCACCCGACACTATCTGGTCCCTCTTTGAAATGATTTTGAAGTTGAGTTAGACTTAAAATTCATCCAATATGGTAGAGATCGAGCACTTTACTCCAAAAGTAAGAATTTTGGCACGACTCGATAATTGGGCCCCTATATGGATATCGAGTCGGAAACAAATATAATTCATCTTCCCAATTGGGCCTACATATGAAATTGGACTTTAAATCCATGTGGAATGGAGCCCAATCCATTTAATAAGCTATTGTGTGTTGCTCTTTCTTTGTCTCTCATGAATGATCATCACTGAATCTTCAAATGCTCCAAAACACTTGACATCATTTTCATATTCATCAAAGACATTAAAACACTCAAAAATCATACAAATTCAGTTACAAATCTTGAATCTTTTTCAAATTTACCATCACCCCATATAGATCATTCTTTTGATTTGCAAAAGCTATGAAATTGTACAAACAGTCAAGTAGAAGAGATGAGGAATTACCCAATTCTCAACCATACTCACCAAAGACCTTGAAATACCCAAGAGGATCTCTTCCCAGATCCATAAATTATCTCCTCAAAGAACAAAGACTTTTGTTCATTCTTGTTGGTATTCTAATTGGTTCAACTTTTTTCATCATTCAACCTAGTCTATCTCATCTTAGCACATCTTCTGAACCACATTCTTCAATACCCAGATCATATAATGCTTTAAATCATGAATCTTTATCAACATTGTCTTCATATAATGATAAAGATTTAAGCTTTAGGGTAAATGGGGTTACTGGGAGGGTTCCAGTTGGGGTTGGGAGGAAAAGGATGAGGATTGTGGTGACTGGTGGTGCTGGATTTGTGGGGAGTCATTTAGTGGATAAGTTAATTAAGAGAGGTGATGATGTTATTGTGATTGATAATTTCTTTACTGGTAGGAAAGAAAATGTGAAACATCATTTTGGGAATCCAAGATTTGAGCTTATTAGGCATGATGTTGTTGAGCCTATCTTGTTAGAAGTAGATCAGATTTACCATTTGGCTTGTCCTGCTTCTCCAGTTCACTACAAGTATAATCCTGTCAAAACTATTATATCCTTTTTTCTATTACTTCTTGTTATTCAGATTTATCAGCTTAATGTATAAACACCTCTTTTGTTTTTGTGTATGTGTTGTGCCTACATGATACTTTAGTTCAATCTTACTGACTTGACTGCTATGTTGCTCGGACTCTCCAAAAATGCAGCTGCACCCATGCCGGATCCTCTAAAAAGGCACTACTTTTGATGGATCCGACACACACTGAGAGGCATATTTGAAGAGTCCGAGCAATATAGGAAATGAATGTTTGTTGATTTGCTTATTTAGTTTGTATAGTCCTGTTAGAACTGTTGTAGTTAAATTTATTGGCTTTATGTATGAATACCTCTTTTGGTTTCATTAGTTAATGTTATGGAAATGAGAGTTCTTTGACTAGTTTGTTGGATTTCGAGTAATTTGAGATCCTTAACTGTGATTACAAGACAAATGTGATGGGCACCCTTAACATGTTGGGGCTTGCCAAGAGAATTGGTGCTAAGTTCTTGCTTACCAGTACAAGTGAGGTTTATGGTGATCCGCTTGAGCATCCTCAAAAGGAAACATATTGGGGTCATGTGAATCCAATAGGTGTGCAACAACTAACGAATCCTGTTGTTTTCCTTTTTTCTTTTTGAAACAAGAAAAATATTTTTTGAGTTTATTTTAATGATTTTGAACGTCTTGAAACACCTAGGTGTTAGGAGCTGCTATGACGAGGGGAAACGGACTGCGGAAACCTTGACTATGGATTACCATCGCGGTGCAAATGTCGAGGTAATGAAGATTTGACTTTCTAGAAATAAGTTTAACATGTGATGGAACTGAGTGCTTCTGTGCAAAGTTATCTGCTTAGTTGTCTGCTGTAAAAACTAAATGCAGCCTCCTTTTGCCTGAAATGCTGTGTGAAAATGCACTCTGAATTACTTTACTTTTGGTAATTTACTGGAATAGTAGAATGCATGTTATTATCTCCTCTTCACCTCTATTTTTTACGCTTTTATGCCCACAAAACATTACAACGACCATGTTTTGAATACTAGAGGTTGTATATACCTATAATGAGGAGATCCAGTGACCCTTTTATTCTGTCAAAAGTGTCTGAGCTTAGAATTTGGGGAGTAGGAGTAGTTATTTAATTCCCTTCTTGAGATTGAGCAGAAACATTCTTGAAACATAGAAAGCAATGGCAAGTAACTGATGCAAATTCACAAGGGAATTCTAAGATTAACAGCTAAGGAGAGAAAAGGAATTGGAAGAAGCAAGTAGCTAATGCTTTTTTCCTTCATACTTTCCTGAATCTTGTTACAGCTAATGTATCCAAAGACTGAAAAAGGGACTGTAGGAAGTTGCCTACACGTACATCAGAATTGTATGTTAACATGTGATATGCATGCTAGCATTTATGATCTAAAATGAAGGTGTGTAGCTATCCATCCAAATTAATTGTAGTGTTTCTCTAGGAAAATTTGAAAAGTTCAACTTGAAACCTATTTTTTTTTGCTAGTTCTTGGTTTTGAGAAGTTGAACAAATTGCAGAATATTATTATGATGAGAGAGCATGGAATATAGGCAGTGAAGTAACAAGTCATTTCTTTCTTTTCAATAAGACTCAGTCTGAGTTCAAATTATGTATTTTGCTCTCCTCCCCCTTTCCACTTGCAAAAGTCAAACAGAGTCTTAAGTGGTATAGTAAGTGGTAATGTCAACTTGCATGCTTCTCATGGATTACCTTGAATTTTACAGCTCCGAATCTTTGTATGCAGGTTCGTATTGCTCGGATTTTCAATACATATGGACCTCGTATGTGTCTAGATGATGGACGTGTTGTCAGCAACTTTGTTGCCCAGGTTTGTTCTATTAGCCCGTGATATCATTTAGTTTAACTTGAGCTTGTTTTGGTATTTATTGTTATTTTAAAACCATGTTTGCAGGCCATCCGCAAGCAACCAATGACAGTATATGGTGATGGAAAGCAAACTCGAAGTTTTCAATTCGTCTCTGATCTGGTACTTCATCTTAATGAGTTCTCTTCCCCCTTTCCCCGTCTTTGCCTTAGGTTCTACTTTTACCTATGTATATATGGACGTCAGATGGCAGTAATTTTATTGGTTGAAGGTGGTCAAGGGTAGCTATAGCCTTTAGCAGGTGGTAGTTTTCTTGAAGTGATTTGTTCACTGTTAGTATGAATGGTTAGCCTTGAGTTCTTTGGGACGTAAATATATATTGCCTGTGTTTTGAACTTCATAGGAAAATCCTTCCAATCGTTTAGATAACAAATAACTGTAGAAGTTGTATCACAATATTGTGATGCAAACTTAACAGAAAACAAGATGTAGAGCTAGAGAATATACAAGATAGAATAATGTAAGTTCAGCTCTAGGAAAATTAAAGGTGAAGTGAGATATATGAGATTTTGGTGCCTAAATCTACGAATGATAAAATTACCGAAGTTTGCCTGAGAAGGTTTGGCTTATCATGCATACTATATGCTCGGTCAGTAGATACGAACGACTATATGATAGTTGGAGGGAGCAAAATGGGAATGTGATGGACCTAGAATCACGTCGAGGGGACTTGTCTCAACAGGCTTACGAGCTATCAAAACTAATATAGACTCTGCCAAGTGAAGCACAAATTGGAAGAAGAAAATTCTTAAATAGAGCAGAATGAACAAGGTAGATTCATATAGTCGATCCCCACTAAGTTGTGAGTAAGGTTTGGTTGGTTGATTGATTAATTGATGTGCTATTGAAAAACTTCACTAGTATAAACATGATTAGTGTTTATATTGATAAGATATGCTTCTTTGTATTGAATTCTGAACATATTAAAGATAATTAACTTCGTTTCGATGAAAGGTTGATGGATTGGTAGCCCTCATGGAGGGTGAGCACATTGGCCCTTTCAACTTGGGAAATCCAGGAGAATTCACCATGTTGGAGCTTGCTGGGGTAAGCTATGATTATTTACGCATACGTGATATGTACATGCAACTTATACATCTAGTTTTGAGTGCTAAGATATGTTATGAAAACAAAACAGGTGGTCAAAGAAGTGATTGATCCCAGTGCCACTATTGAGTTCAAAGCCAACACCGCGGATGATCCTCACAAGAGGAAACCTGATATTAGTAAAGCAAAGGAACTACTAAACTGGGAACCAAAAATATCATTGCAAGAGGGGCTTCCTCTCATGGTCAATGATTTCCGCAATCGTATCTTAAATGAAGATGAAGGCAAAGGGAACTAAACAAGAAACATTAGTATGTATAGCTCAAAACTTATTTTCATTGTTTATTACACTTGAAGTTGTTTTCTCCAGTCATTTTTTTGTTGTAATAGCAGATGGATCGTCAAGCGATAAGCCACATCTATATATGTTCTTTTCCATTTGATTTTTTCCCATTCTACTTCCTGGAACTCCAACAATGTTTGTATTTAGCTTCTATTTTGGGCAAACTGCCCTGTAATGTTATAAAGATCAAGTGTTTTTGTTATGATGAAATCTCCCTATGTGGTTGTTTTTACAACTTGTAAATGTTACTTCAACTACTACATTTTGAATGTTGCTTGAATCTATTGTATCGTATTGTTGTTATATAACGATTTATTGATAAGTGAACAAGAAAAGGATCGTACAATGAGATGAAATCCATCTTTGTGGCCTAATTTGATAAAAAACATTAAGAAACCAAATAAATAATTTCATTAAAACAACAAACAACTCCTTGCTTAATAGTATCACATTCAGGGCATAAATCAAATGGTCTTCCACTAGTCGTGAAATTAGAACAATCATATGGGAAACGCCGGAAGTGTAGTAACACTTGACAATCCGCAAACATATACATTGGTCGGGCTGAAAGAAAAAGATCAATATCTTGTATTTTAATAAAGTTAGTCCAAGATTCTCTCACACCATAGTCCTTCATTACCCACAACTTAAAAATGCCTTTAGCACCCTTCGATATATTGTTATATGTAGAATAAAAGCAAAGCATTCCTCTCAATACTGAAACACCATGATCGACGAAGAAGTACAGGGGCCATAGATCATACATTTGCTTCAATAACGATACCTCTCCATATACCTCATTTGAAATATTTAATGAAACGGTAGTATAATATCCAGAAGGTGACTTACCAAGCCAATGAAATGCTCCATGTAGAAAAGCCAAATTATCCGTACCACAATCCCTAAAACCACGAACCCGCTGAATGTCAGTAGGATAATCAATTCTTCTCCAGGAACTGTTCCTTTTTAGAGAGAGAAATTCAATCGAAATATTGATACTTGCTTTTGCATTAAAGTTAACTGCAAGGATCTTATAGCCTTCACTAGTTGCATCATATTCCATGCCAAATACATAACTCATTATTCGAAATTCTGGATGGGGAAGTAGTATTGATTCTCTTGTGGACGGGTTCCACAACAAAAGTTCTTCATAGAATATTCTAGAACAAAGGCGAATAAGTAGCAATCTATCACAAGAACAAAATATTCTAGCATCTACTGGATTACAGCTCGTAGGCCAATCAAGCTTTTGTTTATCCTCAACCATCGATAAAGAACAAGTATAGAAGTTAAATGTATCATCCTCATCCTCAGTAAGTAACGTTTCGGCAATAAGAACTTTTTGGGAATTTTGGTTATCCCTGTTATGAATATAATGTGTCCTCTTAAAGTAAGGATCGCCAATTAATGATTTCCACAATTTTGAAACACATTTGAATCGAAGAAGAGAGCGAATAGGTAACCTGCGGAGGATGCCCATCATTATTTCGTCTTGGAAATGAATTGTTGGGACCTAGATTGGAGTATAGTATATCAAAATAAAAAGAAGATACAACAACCAACTATAATTAGTTCAAAACAATTGCAGAATTGAAGTGAGAAGTGACCTGATGAATCTCTATGTGGTGTGTATTATGATTTGAAGGGCTCTTGAGATTGAATTTTTTGATAGCTTCTTCTTCTTCTCCATTGCTAAATTTTTTGATAACAAGATTAGCTTTTATTCTCTTAAGAATGGACTTTTTGGCTTTTCTATTTGCTAAATTTAGATGGGCATGGCGACGATGGGAGCACGTACACTTCTCCATCTCCATTTTCATTGTCATCGTCTCAAATGCTAGCAGCTAGGGTTTCAGGTTTCTCTTTTTTCTTTTAGTTTATTTTTATATATACTATAATATTATTTTTACAAAGGACTTAAAATACATTATTGAAAATGATACAAAAATATTTTCTATCTACCTATTGGACCCAAAATGTCTTTCGCCTGTTAATGATCATGTTCTAAGAGCTCCTTCTAATGTTCCCGTCGAGTATGCTATGCTTTTGTATGTTTAAGGATCATGCAAAGTAGCAAAAAACGACAATATGATACACAGAGCATCACGAGTTAATAGAATCTATGAAAAGGACCGTACACCAAGAGGTAAGGAATACAACAATAATAATATCCCACAAGTAAAGTCTGCAATGAGTAATAGTGTATACAAACCATATATTTACTAATCCTAGATAAGAATTGACAAATTTCAAATATTTGTATATAGTTATTATAGATAGAGTAAAATATTCTTTTAATTCTATTAGGACTCTAAGTCCTTCTCCTATCTTAATATTTAAATATTAAATTTTAAATTATCAATTTAATCAAAATTTTTATTTTCAAAAGTACAAGATATAATAGATAGTAATAAAAAAAAAATTCAAATTATAACAAGCCATCAAAAATTGACGAGTGACATGGATACTAAGGATACATCGAGAAGACAATGGGCTGATTTTCTTTCACTATTTTTTATGTGTTTTTTATGGTGAAATCGCGATATCTTTTTCTTTTTGTTTTGTTTTATTTTTCTCCTTGAACGTTTTGTTTGTAATTCTAAAAGTGCAATGTATTTATAACTATTTGTTCAAAATTATTATTTCTTCTATTTCAATTTATAAAATGATGTTCTGATTTTGAGATATATGACTTTTTATTAACGGTAATTTTTGTATGCGCTTTTAAATTATTATAATGTATAATAACTTTTAATATAATTTTTATTACTTAAAAAATAAGAGTTAGATATTTAAATTTTCACATACGATTACGAAATTTAATTCACAAAATACAAACTAAAAAAATTATTAGTTTAAAACTCACGCTAATCTAATAGTTTTATGGTGTTTATAACTTAGACCAGATGACTTGATCCCAAAATAAGAGTTTGGAATCAATACAAACTTACCTACACCTAATATTTATATTTAATTATATTATTATTAAGTTGTAAAATTAAGATAACAATATATATTAATTAAATATGATAAGAGTGTAGGTATAAACACATCGTGCATTATATAGTTGATGAAATATTTTACGTTGTCAATGGTTATGATTTATAGTGTCTTTGTGTAATCTTTGAATATATGAAAGACTAAATAAATAAGACAAACAAATTAAAATGAAAAACTAACAAAAAGTTACCAAACTATCATTAGATGCCAAAGCATGCATATTGACCTCGTCACGATTCAAAACGATTTGATGAATATAATGGCGCACACACTTAACTTTCTAACTGGACGAATCAAAGAATTCAAACCTAACGTATAATAATTGTTGAACTTACAAAATACAACGATAATGTGAAATACAAATCTTATTTATGCAAGAAACAAAAATCAACTAGAATCTATTTATATATCATTTTCACAACCTGAAAGTCCCCATATCACATTAAATTAGGGGTGACTTAATGCTTTTAAAGATGAGGCATATGCCTTAGGCCTCCAAAATTGAAGGGCCTAATTTTTTAGTAATATTAAAATTATCTTAAGCTTTTTTAAACAAAAAAATAAATAAAGAACATTTTAATTTGTTTCAAAACATTAAAGAATGTTTCTTTACTCGATATTTTTCTTATGTATTAAAACTGTAACAATTCATATTCTATTTTATTATTATTATTTTTGCTAGTTGAAAGGTGTGTAATGTTGATCCATAGTATACATATAAAGTTATAATGTATTAAATATACATGGAGTGATGAATCTGGATGTTAAGAGAGAGAAGGAAAAGAAATTTTTTTGTAAAAGAAATTTTTTTGTAATTAATTCAAATGATAAAAATTTTAGACATTATGATTATCTTAAATAATATAATTACATAATTTTCTCAAAATTTAAACCAACATTTTCCATGATTTTGCAGTACAACAAAATATAAATATGATGTTGTAGTACAAAGATATATGATTATGCAGTACAAAGAAATATTCAAAATTTCTAAAGGTATGGACTCGATGAAAAAGGAGACAACCCTACAAATTATTAATTAAACACACTCATCCTTTTTATTAGGTAAAAAATATTTTAAATTTTTTCCATTATATCCTTAATTTTTATTCATAAGTATTTTCTCACACTTTCATAACCTTCAACCTGTTTGGACTTTGTAGTAGTTGTTATTGTTATTCACTACGTCCCATCTAAATCGTTGAGGTAATTATGTTATGACTTATGTCCCGTTTTAATAGTAAATATTCATTAATTATAAAACGCTAAATATATACTTAAAATAAAGAAATTATTGACTCCCTTTCTGGATTTCCATTTATCATTTTATTGAATTTTTGTAGCCATGTTGTGGTGTAATTAATAATAACTAAATTTTCATATGTTTTGAGTATTAATAATATGGCAGTATCAATTTTTTTAAAAAGAAATTTGTCAATAATATTTAATTTTGCTTATATATACCAAAAATTATACAAAAAGATAACACTAATTAAAAAAACAAGTTAATTATTATAAAGTGTAAAATTGCGTATAAAATGATTGATCATAGAAACATATATGCTTTTATTTGAAACAAAAGCATTGACATATCTCCCTAAAAAAAAATATAAATAAATGTACATTTTGCAGTGAAGATAGTTGCAAATATTGTGGATCAATTGTAAAATAAAAAAACAGAAATGACACAAAATTACCAAGGTTAAATTTTATTTTTACATCAACTAGTAGGGTTTTAACTTTTATAGAAATTAAATAAAACTAAATGTCCTATTTTTACTACAAAGTTGTTATTATTACTTGAATATATATATATAGCATCTTCCATCAAAGAGTAATCTTCATAATTTTCTTTATTCATTTCCAAATCTTTATTCATTTCCTTTTTGGAGAATAAAAAAATGAATAACAATGAAGATGATTTTCTTACTCTTTCACTCTCAATTAACTCTTTTCCTAACTTAGATTTATCACCACTATCGACTACATCTACTCAATCGACTGCAGAAGAAAAGAATGAAACCATCACTCCACCGTATCCTTGGGCGACCACGAGACATGCCGTAGTCCACACTCTTGATTATCTTGTATCAAAGGAAATTACTATTATATCAGGTGACGTTCAATGCAAGAAATGTCAACAACAATATAAAATTCAATATGATTTGCAAGATAAGTTCAATGAGATTGCTAAGTTCATCTTCAAAAATAAGAAAAATATGCATGATAGGGCACCAAATATTTGGATGACCCCTATTTTGCCTAATTGCAAATATTGCAACCAAAGAAATTGTGTTAAGCCACTTATCTCGAAGGATGTGTCAATTAATTGGCTATTTCTGTTACTTGGACAAACAATTGGATGTTGCAAGATAGATCAACTCAAATATTTTTGCAAGCATACCAATATTCACAGAACTGCGGCAAAAAATAGACTTGTTTATCTGATATATATGGAACTATGTAAGCAATTGGATCCTTGAAGACCCTAGACTATGAACCAAATTCAGAGACATACTGAACTAAGGTCATATTACCCCTAAATTCATTATATATATAATATTGTACTACAAAATTACAAAAAAAAAAAAAGTTCACGGGTAATAAAACTTTAGTTTAGTTAAAGTGTGTCTCTGGATTTTCGGTCATAATTTAGGATTACTTGTGCCTTCTCCCGATAAAAAATAATATTTGTCTTATGTGTCTTATGAAACAGAATTGTTACTTTCTTTTATCGATAGAGTGATATTCTCTGCCACTGTCAAATAAAATAAAGGCTATTAGCTTTAAATCTTCGAAGGCTGACTCAAATAATATGGTTGATGTAATAGTAATGAAGTAAATAATTATATTTGTAGTTTTAATTGTTCCATCTTTCCATTCCAATTATTTTTTATTAAGTTCGTGTACTTTATTGATTTCTATGATGTATCTATAGAGACTTAAGCTAATTAATTATAAGATTGTGAAAATATTGCCCTAAATTAGAATTATATTTTAAGTTGATTTATTGAATGTTCTTTTAAATACAAAATGCCATATGGTGGTTGTTACTTTGATGAGTATTAGTTAAATGAAATAAAGATTAATACTATTTAAGGACTAAGATTAATAAAATTAGAACAAATAAATGACTTTATTTTTAAGAAAAAATAAACAATCTCTTATTTGAATTTACTTTAGGAATTAGGATAAAGATTCAATTCATATCCTTGTATTTATTATAAAAATATAACGGTTTAGTCAAACTTATTTATTTTCCTTTCATCCTTATCCTTGAATTTATATATGATTATAATTATTTAATGATACATATATTTTTTCTAATAAAAACAAGATTTCCCAATAATGGTACACACTTTTTTTTTATCTATATAAACAACATAGTTCATTCACAATTAAAAAAGCACGTTCTTGTACACATTTAAATTCTAAATACTACTTTACTATATGATGAACAAACAAAGCAAACCTTTTAAGATCCTTCTTTTTCTGTTTTTGACAACTTTTTACTATTCTTCGAGTCATGCAATTACGAATCGAAAGATATTGGATTTGAAGTCTCGAGTTGAAATTAAAACATCTTCAAGTGTTTTTGGTCAAATGTTACCAAAAGGTGTACCAATACCTCCATCTGCTCCATCTTGTAGATCAAGTCCTGGCACACCTCCTTCATGTCCCATGACACAACCAGAGATCGTGGACGTTGTTGCGAGCCTCACCCCCTAATATATCATTATATCATTAAAAGCGAATTATATATATGTAATAAAGTTAGTGTTACTTCGTTGTATGTGCATCTAGATCGATGTATCATACTATTGAAAACAAGTATTTGATATAATTTGAAATTATTGAAATGAAATAGATTGCAAATTTATTGGTATAAAAAAATTCTTGATTAACTTTTCTTTTTTCTTTTTTTTATATGACAATGGTTTTTCATTGTTATGGTGAATGAACAATAGTTCTTGATGGTGGTGGGGAAGAGGTGGCTAGCTATGATTTGTGTAAATACAAGTTAGGAAGAAAAATAAGAAAGAATTTTTTTCAAAATTCCTAAAAAAAATTATATATGTTGAAGATTGTATAAATAAATTTGGTTAAGTCTCATTTTATCTTTATTAAAATCTGAATATATATCTTAATGACTAAGATATTTTTTAGAATTTGAACATTGAATAATTAAGGCTATTTATTTTTCAACGTAAAAAATTTATATATAGGTACATAATAAAAATATAGTTTAAATAAAAAATTATTCAAATACAAAAAATATATTTTTGAATAATTGATGTCGCTCGTTATTATTTTTCAATAAGCAGTGTATAAGAAAAATACAAATCAAATCAGAGTCTATATGTTGACTATTCAGAGAATTGCTAGAAGATATTTTTGAACTGTAATTTCGACTTAACATTGTCGATAATAAGAAAAAAAACATTAAAAAAAATTGAAAAGTTGACCATTAAAATTATTATAATATTTTTATTAAATTAAATAAATTTATAACAATATAATATCAATTAAACCAAACTTAATGTAATTGATTATAAATTACATAACTTTGTTTTTGCGTGAACGACTTGATTTCTGATACAAATAATCAAACATATACTTGTAACACATAAAAGTAAGAAAAAAAAATTTGAATTATGTTTCAGACATAGTTATAGACAAAATTAAGATGTTACTGAGATCTTCTTTTTGTTTGTTTTGTTTAATATTTAATTTTCTGTCTTAAGATTCATCTAATGTGTACTTGCATCATATATGATTTTACATATTTTGTAATATATGGAGGTTTAAAATTAAACAAACACATTTATTCGTAAAAGAAGATGACTATTATGAATAATCATATGTTTCTGAAAGAACATAATCCTTATAAAAAGACAAATGTTCATGAAAGAACGTGTCTTATAAATCATCATTTCTTAAGTTCTATAAATGTAAAATTAAAGACTCTCTAAAAGTAGCCAAAAGAAAAATCTGCAAGTATATCTAAGGGTCGTGTTGTGTCCTTGAACAGAATTGTTTATATTTATCCCAATATTTATATGGGTAATATCTCTTTAAAAAAAGTGATTACACGCCTCCAAGCCATTTTCTTATTCAGCTGTATTTCCAACTATTTTTTCTAACAATTTTATAGAGATATTGGGATTGAAGAACATAAATGAGAAAAGAACCTTGAATTCTTGAGAAAGTGGGGTTGTAGGAAAAAGACAGCAACGAGATCACACATACAGACGCGATCGATTTTATTTGAAATAAATGTATGCAGAAGAAGGGAAGAATTTCATTTTTTTTTCCTTACAACCCACTTCTTCAAGAATTCAAGGATCTTGTCTCGTTTATCCTCTTCAATGTGATGGTAAAATATTACATTGGATATTATATTTTCCAATAGAAAATAAAATAATTGAAACACATAAAATAAAATAAAATATATATTTAGAATAAGTCATGTGTTACTTATCTACTCAATTACATAAAAATTACCATACAATGACAAAATATTAAATTTTTGAGAATACATATAGTGTCAAGTTGTAGAAAGATATATCTTGGATCAATATTTTTCCCCAACACAAATAGAGTAATGAAAGAATTTTATAACTCCAGTCTAATTATCATTGTAGTCATTACTAAAATAATAACATATGAATAACTCTTCAAAATTTGACCTTTTCATATAATGTAATTTCTAATGAAAAATATTAATTGATACATATCATCACCTTATCGGTGTTATCTATGTAAATTTAAGATTATTTGATTTTTTATCTTTCTTACAGAGATCAATTAATCACTCTAACTGTTACATGACTCATAAATTAACTCCCCAACTTCTTAGTGATTAAGTCAAAATTAGGATTATTCTTGATTAATCTTCCAACAAAAAAGTAGGTCACTAAATAATGTTCACACACATTTTTGAACTATATAAATAGCATAGTTCCTATACAGAATTATAAACCAATAATATTTCTACACATTTTTAACTTCTAAATATTATTAGCTCTATGATATGATGAATAAAGAAAGTAAATTTTTTAAGTGTCTTCTTTTTTTGTTTTTGACAGCTCTTTGTTATTCTTCGAGTCATGCAATTACTACTCATAGAAAATTATTCGAATTTAAGTCTCACATCGATGATTTTGGTAACATGTTACCAAAGTTTGTCCCTTTACCTCCATCTGCTCCGTCTTGTAAAACAAGTCCTGGCATGCCTATTTCAACGATTTGTCCACCAGCTCGACCTCCACCTCCACCAACGGCTCCCACCTCATTACCGCCTAGTGCACCACCTACGAAGACGGACGATGGTGTTGCCCGGCCATCGGAATTATATGTATAGTGGAGTTTGTTTTACTATGGTGTATGTGCATTTTAAATTGAATGTATAATCAGCTTTGTTAAGGGACCAAAAAGGCATTAAGCATCAAAATAATTTCATATGGGTGCTTGATTTATAGTGAAAAAATATTATGAAAGTTCTTTGCAATTTACGTCCTTATAATTTCTTTTTTCTAATTTATTACATTTTTGTGTATATTATTTGCCTTTTAATGTTTACACCAGGGGCGGAGCCAGGATTTTCGATAAGAGGGTTCAACATCTGAAAAAATGAACATACGAAATAGCCGAAGGGGGTTCGGTATCTACTATATATACCTAAAAAATTATTTTAACCATATAAAAATAATATAATTTTCCGCCGAAGGGGGTTCGGATGAACCCCCTAAGCACACTGTGGCTCCGCCACTGGTTTACACACCCCTTTGAGACATTTAGGGATTATTTGGTAGATGATAAGTTATATCGGAATTATAATACGAGTAGTAAATAGTTACCCCTTCCACAAAAAGAATATAGAGAGAAGTATCGAAAACATCCTTAACTTTTATGGTTCAAATTATCAATTTCATCTCCGAAAACGTCTATTTACTTGACTAACTGAATTTAAATACACACATGAGTGAAATACACCCTAACCTAAATTCTCGCCAAGTTTAGGGTGTAATCCACTTTTTCGCAAATCGGGTGTGTATCCAAGTTTAGTTAGTAAGTAGAGAGATGTTTTTACGGCTGTCAATAATTTAGGGTCTAAACTAATAATTTGCGTTAAGTTTAACTCAATACTTCTCTCGAAAATATAAGAAGGAACATATATTTCTCCTTTTTTAGATATGTTCATGGTTTGGTTTTTCTCTAAAATTAGATGACCAACTCAATTTACTCGATTTTGCAAATGTTAGAATCAAATCAAATTAATTAAGTCAATTTTTTGCTTTCGATTTTACCAAAAGTTTAAATAAATGACAAGATATTTCCTACCATAACTACAACAATAATTATTATTTGAGATTTGAGTTTTGTCTGGCACATAAACATTTAATACTCAATATTCATTTTAACAAATCAGAGCTAAGTTCTAAACTAGCAATAAATGAAACAAAATTTTTGTATCCCCTCTGCTTCACTTGAACCAATTATACATATTAAATACTTTCAAATCTCATAATAGCTACTTCACTTAATACACTCACAATAACTATATAACCATCTGCTAAAGAATTACATTAGAACCAAAAATAGAACTCCTTTTGCTGCATCTGTGGAGAGTAAAGCCTCGCATTTTTCATGATTCATTGTGTAAAACTGCATCTAAGAAAGCAGAAACAAGGCCCTAACTGTGAAGACGAAACAAAATTTAATCGCAAAAGAGACAAACTCAATCATCTTGCACATCCAATCCACGCTTTGCCCACTTGGAGTTGTTCTTGTGCTTCAGGGTCAAGCGTTCCTACATAAAACTTAGTCGCAAAAGAGACAAACTCAATCAGAAAACAACCAGAAAAGCAGAAAAGACTCCTACGCGAGTTCACACAAGTAATGAATGAAACCATCCTCATACAGATTTCATCCTCTTTGTACAAATAGCAATACAATCAGATGTAATCATCTCCATTTAGTCTATTATAATACCAAACCAAAAGACTAAAAGCTCTAATATAACCAAAAAGACTATAGACATAACATAACTCCTCCTGTCAGTTAAATTGGTAAGACTTGTTCTTTATCACAGTAGCATTATAATTAACAAAAAGCATCATTCAAAGAGATTATCAGCTCCCAGGAAGGCCAAAAAAAGCTATTACAACTATCAACATAACTAATAGTACCTTCGTAAACCTCTACTACATTGCTCTACTTAGCAGAAATGTCATTGCCAGATACTGGCATTTTAATGTCATCAAGCTAAACTATATAGTTATTACTAAGGTAATGCAACATTTGTATTTTTATTAGTTATATCTCCTAAGACCTTCGAATCTTTCGTTATCATCGATTATGAAACAACCACCTAGATTGCACCTACAATTTCTATGAGGTCATCTATTTATCCTCCAATCTTTCACTCTTTACTCATCATTTATGGTAAAAGATGGTTCTTTCAAAGTGGAACGAACATGAACTGAACTCCTCCCCTCCAGAGTCTGTTCCTGAACTCTTCTCTTCCACAGAATGGGAAGCTGTTTAAGAGACCATTGAGACAAATAACAAAAAAGTGCAAACAGGTTCAAATCACAATTACAGTAAAGTAACATTGGAGAAAATGCTAATAGAGAAAGAGACCAATTTTTCCTATAAAATGAGACGATAATCAGGACCAGCTCACATAAATCAAGCAAGCTAGGAGTCATTACACTCATCTACAGCTGAAGAATCAACAATGTACTAACTGTAAGCTTGTCATTATTATTATGTACGATTACATAAATAACAATAGGTAATCAATCAATCAGTTTTTAGCAAAGAAATGGTGAGGACATGAAATAAATAAGCTGACAGCTTTCATAAATAAATCCATTTGTTACATAATCTTCAACAGAAAGAAAACATAAATTCAGTTGTTACATAATCTTCAACAGAAAGAAAACATAAATTCATTTGTTACATAATCTTCAACAGAAAGAAAACATATGTAAATACTAATAAGTAAGTGAAGTAGGTGAGATGAAGCTCTCTGCATAAACAATTCCTCTCTTAATAGTATCACATTCAGGGCATAAATCAAATGATCTTCCAGTTATTGTAAAATTAGAACAAAAATATGTGAAACGCCGGAAGTGTAGTAACACTTGACAATCAGAAAACATATATAATGGTCGGGCTGAAAGAAAAAGATCGGTATCTTTTATTATAATAAAGTTAGTCCAAGATTCCCTGACACCATAGTACTTCATTATCCACAACTTAAAAGTGCCTATAGCGCCTATATTGTTATATGCAGAATAAAAGCAAAGCATTCCTCTCAATACTGAAACACCATGATCGATGAAGAAGTACAGGGGCCATAGATCATACATTTGCTTCAATAACGGTACCTCTCCATACACCTCATTTGAAATATTTAACGAAACGGTAGTATAATATCCAGAAGGTGACTTACCAAGCCAATGAAATGCTCCACATAGAAAAGCCAAATTATCAGTACCACAATCCCTAAAACCCTCAGGCCGCTGAATGTCAGTTGGATAACCAATTTTTCTCCAAGAACGACTTTTTAGAGAGAGAAATTCAACCGAAATATTGATACTTTTTACTGCATTCAGGTTAACTGCAAGGATCTTATAGCCTTCACTAGTTGCATCATATTCCATGCCAAATACATAAGCCATTATTGGAAATTCTGGATGGGGAACTAGTATTGATTCTCTTGTGGACGGATTCCACAACAAAAGTTCTTCATAGCCCATTCTAGAACAAATACGAAGAAGAACCAATCCATCACAAGAACAAAATATTCTAGCATCCACCGGATTGCAGCTCGTAGGCCAATCAAGCTTTTGTTTATCCTCAACCATCGATAAAGAACTAGTAGAGAAGTTAAATGTATCATCCTCATCCTCAGTAAGTAACCTTTCGGCAATAAGAACTTTTTGGGAATTTTGGTTATCCCTGTTATGAATATAATGTGTCCTCTTAAAGTAAGGATCGTCAATTAATGATTTCCACAATTTTGAAACACATTTGAATCGAAGAAGAGAGCGCATAGGTAACCTGCGGAGGATGTCCATCATTATTTCGTCTTGGAAATGAATTCTTGGGACCTAGATTGGAGTATAGTATATCAAAATGAAGAACAAATACTTAGAAACAAACAGAATGGCAGTTTTTATGTTCAAATTGTATGTCGAAATAAAAGTATGTGATATAATAATTCAGATATAAGAATTGAAGTGAGAAGTGACCTGATGAATCTCCATCTGGTCATTTGAAGGGCTCTTCCCTGAAATTCAGCCATTAAATTAAAAAATCAAAACAGACACACATGGCAGAAAGAAAGAAAGAAAGAAAGGATACCTTTGCAAATTTGATTCTTCTTCTTCTTCTTCTTGTGTTGGCATCTGGAAAGATTGAATTTTTTGATAGCTTCTTCTCCTCCATTGCTAATCTGATTAAACTTTTGTGTGCTGTTAATAATAAGATTAGCTTGTACTGTATCAAGAATGGACTTCTTGGCTTTTCTTCGAGCTAAATTTACATGGGCATGCCGACGATGGGAGCATGTACACTTCATCTTCATAGTCATAGTCATCGGCTCAAATGCTATGCTAGCAGCTAGGGTTTTATTTTTCTATTATATACACGTACCAGGGGTATATTGGTCATTTTCTTAAGCTAGGGTTTCACTGGATATGAGAATTTGGAAAGTTCAACTTGAAAGTCAAATAGTGTCAACTTACATGTTTGATGTTTCTCATGGATTTGCTGCCCAGGTTTATTCTATTAGCCCTTCATATCATTTAGTTTAACTTGAGCTTGTTTTGGTATTTGTTATTATTCTAAAACCACGTTTGCAGGCCATCCGTAAGCGTATATGGTGATGGAAAGCAAACTCCAAGTTTTCAATTCGTCTCTGCCTTAGCATGTTACTTTTACCTATGGATGTTTTATTGGTTGAAGGTGGTCAAGGGTAGCTATAGCCTTTAGCAGGTGTTAGTTTTCTTCAAGTGATTTTTTCGCTGTTGGTAGTGAAATTAGCCTTGACTTCTTTGGGACCTAAATATATATTGCTTGTGTTTTGAAAATCCTTCCAATCGTTTAGATGACAAATTACTGTGCAAGTTGTAACTCATGTTATGAGCAACTGGCTAAAGTACACTATAGAGTATATACAAGATAGAATAATGTAAGTTCAGCTCTAGGAAAATTAAAGGTGAAGTGAGATTTTGGTGCCTAAATGTAGATGATTGGATATCCAGGCACACTGATCCCAGAAAATGGAACGGTAGTTGCATATGTAACACAAAACCAAAATAATAGGCCAGTGATGTTATGGGAGTGAATGATAAAATGACACACTCCACATTGGGTGAGAGTTGCATACACGAATGATAAAATGACCCAAGTTCGCCTGAGAAGGTTTGACTTATCATGCATACTATAGGCTCGGTCAGTAGATACGACTATATCATAGTTGAAGGCAGCAATAAGGGAATACGATGGACCTAAAATCACGTCGAGGGGACTTGTCTCATCAGGCTTACGAGCTATCAAAACTAATGTGGACTCTGCCAAGTGAAGCACAAATCGGAAGAAGATAATTCTTAAATTGAGCAGAATGAACAAGGTAGATTCATATAGTCGATCCCACTAAGTTGTGACTAAAGTTTGGTGGGTTGATTGATTAATCGATGTGCTATTGGAAAACTTACTAGTATAAACTTGATTGGTGTTTATATTAATAAGATATGCTTCTTTGTATTGAGTTCCGAACATATTGAAGATAATTAACTTCGTTTTGATGAAAGGTTGATGGATTAGTGGCCCTCATGGAGGGTGAGCACGTTGGCCCTTTCAACTTGGGAAATCCAGGAGAATTCACCATGTTGGAGCTTGCTGGGGTAAGCTATGATTATTTACGCATATGTGAAATGTACATGCAACATATACATCTAGTTTTGAGTGCTAAGATATGTTATGAAACAAAACAGGTGGTCAAAGAAGTGATTGATCCCAGTGCCACTATTGAGTTCAAAGCCAACACCACGGATGATCCTCACAAGAGGAAACCTGATATTAGCAAAGCAAAGGAACTACTAAATTGGGAACCAAAAATATCATTGCAAGAGGGTCTTCCTCTCATGGTCAATGATTTCCGCAATCGTATCTTAAATGAAGATGAAGGCAAAGGAAACTAAACAAGTATACCTATCAAGAAAAAATAGTATGTATAGCTCGAAACATATTTTCATTGTTTATTACACTCGAAGCATACATGTCAAGCGATAAGCTACATCTATATATGTTCTTTTCCATTTGATTTTTTCCCATTCCACTTCCTGGAACTCCAACAATGTTTGGATTTGGCTTCTATTTTGGGCAAACTTCCCTGTGATGTTATAAAGATCAAGTTTTTTTGTTAATGATGAAATCTCCACTTCAACTACTATATTTTGATTTTTACCTAAATGTATTGTATCGTATTGTTAACATTGTTATTATATAACGATTTATCGATAAGTGAACAAGAAAAGGGATAACACAACATCTTGTCATTGTACTAAAACGAGAGGTTGTTACATAATCTTCAAGAGAAAGAAAACATATGTAAATACTAAGTAAGTGAAGTAGGTGAGATGAAGCTCTCTGCATAAACAATTCCTCGCTTAATAGTATCACATTCAGGGCATAAATCAAATGGTCTTCCAGTTGTCGTGAAATTAGAACAAAAATGTCCAAAACGTTGGAAGTGTAATCACACTTCACAATCCGCAAACACATATAATGGTCGGGCTGAAAGAAAAAGACTTCCATCTTTATAAGGCGCACTTGTCAAATTTCTTGTTCGGAGTTGGTTGATTTTAGCAGACTCTTAATAAATTGCTTTTGTAAAGTTCTTCATGTTCATTGTTTTTGGGTGCAAACTTGCTCAAAATTCTGCAGATATTACGAGGGGTTTTGATATCCAGTTCTACCCATGCTACATAGAAAACTTGGAACTTCACTGGTTGGATTGTAATATTGAGCTTGTTCATGTCAAACGGGTTGCTGGCTGTAGTGCTAGTTTACTGCAATCTCTGGGCTTGCTAACTATTTAAATCAAATTATGGAGTCTGAAACTCCGTCTAGAGAATATAGGCAGCCCAGCATGCTTCAGCGAGTACTTTCTGCTTCTGTGCCAATGCTGCCGATTGCAGTTGGCTATGTTAATCCTGAGAAATGGGCTGCAATGGTTGATGGAGGAGCCCGATTTGGTCATGCTAGTACTCTTATTCAATTTTGCTGTCATTCTATGCCGGTATCTGTCTGCTTGTATAGCCTTAGTTACAGACCGAGATCTTGTGCAGGTAGTGTTCTTTCATTGGAATTTAACTTTTGATTGTGTGTCTAAGTAGTGATGAATCTTAGTAAATCCAACATGCATGGATATTGATTCTCCTGCTCTTATATGTTTCATTTAGAACACCCATAGCAAAGACAGTTCTTTTTTTTTTGTGCTAACCTGGTGTTTGGGCCAGTTTATGCACATCTTGTATTTTGTTTAACTGGTGATGTATAATAACTTCGTTGTCCTTGATGATGTCAAACATTTGCAGTGATGAATATGACAAAGTTACATGCATATTCCTAGGAATTCAAGCTGAGGTTTCGATGATTGCTCACAATGGTAATTTTTCTATTTCATTTTGTGTACACTCTGGCTTCCGAGATTATGACCTTTTCTAGCGCATCAACTTACGACCACTTGATTCTGATAGGTTTTGGGTACTGCACATGGGCTTAATGTTGTGTTTGGAATTGACCTGTTTAGCTGTGTTTTCCTGACTGCAACCGGTGCCATTTTGTTTCCACTGCTTGCTTCTCGCTTTGTAAGTCTTACTATCCTTGTGTACTTTCTGTTATTGGCATCTTGAATTATCTCAGATTCTTGTCGTATAGTCCTAGTCTCTAATAAATAATAATGATTTCAAAACTATATGTCTAGGACAATGGCAGTTCAAAATTGTTATGTATTGGCTGGGCAAGCTCTTACTGCTCTCTTATGTTTTTGGAGTGGTCATAACTTAACCTGAAACTCCATTCTCCATTGGTGCTATGCTGAATAAGTTTAGTGGAGAGAGTGCATTTGCACTGATGTGTCTTCTTGGAGCAAGTACTATGCCTCACAATTTTTACCTCCATTCTTCTATTGTACAGGTGTCCTCTTTGTCTATGTGTGTGTGTGTTTGTGCATGTGCATGCATAAATATTGATCTGTGCTTGCAGGACGGAGGCACGCCTGTAACTTGTAAAACAGTCCGTCACTGGACTGATTGTTAAGATAATTATTGGTATACTAGATTGGGCCCTGATAACTCAAGGCTAAATGTTTGTTCAGTCTATTTTGTTGTTCCAGCCAGTCATGTGTGAATAATTGTACTGCTTTCTTATATTCTGTAGCTCTTTAACTCTAGACTATCCATAGTCATGTGAAGTCTTCTCTAGATACATTGGTTGTGGCTGGTTCCCAAGTCTTAACTTGTACCATGTAATGGGGCTAGCTTATCTACTTATATACTCTTTGCATCCTCTAGATGCCAGTAATAAAACAACTTACTTTATCAGAAAAACGGTTGGCCTGATAAATCTTTTACACAACAAACTAGCAGACACTAGCCTAGCCCCTTAGTAACCAATATTGGCATGTATGCTTTGTTTTTCATGATGTTGATCGTGTGAATTCTGTAATTGCTTCTATCTTTTGATTGTCAGTTATGATTCCTGAACTAACTGCTCATCCTTGGGACTTAAGTTGGCTTGGCCATGATCAGCTAAGTTGCTTAGGTTGACTCTTTAAAGAGATAAAATCTGTTGAACCAATCCGTGTTTCTGAAGCCTCTATTGTTGTTAAGATTTTCATGCTAGGGATCATAATTTTTGTGGTGGATGAGTTTATTTCTTCAGGAAAAATGAAACCAAACTACAACAAAAAGAGTGTTTTCTCACTTTTTCCTGTTTTAAGGGGGTGGGGTGTGGGGGAAGTGAGAAGGTTAAAGAGCATGTCGAAAATGACCTTGTGTTGCCTTTGCTTTTTCACCTGCACTATCTGTATTATATAATATATATGTGTATCCCAGAGCCGTACGATCCAATATTCACAGGGCAAGGGTACTTAGGCATGATTACAACAGTCTAAAAGTGTAAAATATGTTCAGACATGCTCAAATCATTAATGATGTGTCTTCAACCTCCGTTGTGAAAAAAATGATGCGTCTTTGACATTACCAGTGGATGTGGTTTTTTGTGTGTATTTCCCTGTTTCTGATGCATTTGTTTTTGGATATTGAAAAGACAGATTTTTAGAAATTTCCATGTTCCATGTTATTTGTATGGTTTCCATTAGTCTCATTAATTATCCGAGCTTAGAAATAATTTGCTACTTGTGTTTTTGAGATCAATACTAGACTGTCTCGTCTTTACCTCTATATAAATTCTTTTCTGCAGCAAGGTAAGGAATCAATTGAGCTTTCAAGGGGAGCTCTGTGTCAGGACCATTTTTTTGCCATTGTTTTCATTATCAGTGCCATTTTCCTGGTCAACATGAATTCAGCAGCCAATGTGTCTTATAGTACTGGCCTTTTGTTGCTGACATTTCCGGACACATTGTCATTGCTCGATCAGGTTAGATTAGAACAGCAAAAGATGGTTCTGTCTAAGCTAGCGCCTCTTTGAACTAGAGATATTAATGCTTTTCATGAATTATTGACGCAGGTGTTCAGAAGCTCAGTAGCACCATTCACCATAATGCTGGTTACATTTATTTCCAATCAAGTTACACCACTAACTCGGGATCTTGGTAGACCAGCAGTTGTGCATGACTTATTTGGAATGGCATCCCAGGCTGGCTTCATTATGTGACGATCAGAGTTATTTTCATTGTCCCAGCCCTTTATTGTGCATGGAATTCAGGAGCTGATAGCCTATATCAGTTACTAATATTAACACAGGTTGTAGTGGCTCTTGTGCTTCCATCTTCTGTCATACCCCTGTCCAGATTTGCTTCTTCCAAATCAATTATATTGGCGTTCTTATCTCTTGGCACATTTATCGGCTTACTTGGCCTAAAGATTATATTTGTCATAGAGATGATATTTGGAAATACTGATTGGATTAATAATTTAAAGTGGAGTATTGGGAGTAGTGTGTCTACTCCATATGTTTTTCTCCTCATTGCAGCCTCTTTATCTCTTTGTCTGATGCTGTGGTTAGCAGTAACTCCACTGAAATCTGCAAGTTCCAGGTTCGATGCTCAGGCATTTCTGCAAACGCCTATGCCTGAGTAATCAACTTGGTGTGTAATATGGTTGGTCTAGTAAAAGGGTCCTCCCAAAAGCAAGAAGGTGCATTTCATGTGGAAAAATCCTTGGTAAGCCATCCAGATTTATCAACTAAAGTTTAATCCTGATCAACTCTTGCCAGAAACAATCACTCTTGGATTTTGAAAAGGTCCATCATTTGGCTACTATTGATGAGGGTAATCTGAAACAACATTCTCAGCTCCTGCTGTTGGTCATCCTGAGGTATCTGTATCAGCAGGAGCAAGTTCCAGTGTGAAAAGTGTTTGTAATGAGGTGTCTGGTGTTGTATCTGTGGATACCAGTGTCTTCAATACTGAATCCGTGGATGTCGTAGAGAAGACTCTTCGAATTGAAGGGGATATGGAATATGACAGGGATGATGGAGATTCGTGGGAGGAGCCTGAAGAGGCAATCAGAGGAGTCTCTGAGAACACTCAATCTTTTATTTCTGATGATCCAGGGTCATACCAAAGTCTAAGTGGAAAACTAGAGGACACTGGGAATGATACGGGAAGTCTATCAAGATTAGCAGGTCTTGATTGTGCAGCCTAGGAGGCAGTTATCAGAAGTTCTAAATGAGTTTTGGTGGCAGCTTTATGATTACCATGGCATGCATGACCACAGCAGAAGTGAAGTTCAAGAAAGTGGATATAATACTTGGTCTGGACTCAAAGGTGAATCCAAAACCTGCCCCTCCATCACTAAAAGTGGAAAGCAGTGTGTATAATCCATCGGGGAGTGCAACGATACCAGAGTTTCTAATCAACTCGCATATGTACTCCCCCAAGCAGCAACTGGCGTCAAGCATTGTGGACTATGTTTATAGAGTCCCAAAGGAGCCATCTTCTACGTGGTCTAACCATATGAAATTAGTAGGTGCGTACGTGCAAACAACAACAACATACTTGACTCAGGGGAGAGGCGCTATTCTAGTATGCAGATTCCAGCGACTTCTGCTGGCTATGATCAGCAGCCTGCCACTGTGCATGGATATCAGATTATTGCTTACCTTAATCAACTTGCGATAGAAAGAGGATCTGATTAGTTAAATGGGCAACTGGAGTCACCATCTCCTCGTTCTGTATCATCACTGACATCAAACTATGCCGAACCATTGTCTCGTGCTTCGGGGAAAAAACCTCAGAGTGGAGTCAGTAGTTGGGCACCACCTGGTTTTGGAAATGTCCCTGTAGCCCTAAATAATTTGATGCAGCCCAATAATACTTCTGTCGACCTTAGCTCTACTGAAACTGCTGAAAGCGTGGCTGGCTCAGCCAACTCTAAGAAGTACTACAGCTTGCCTGATTCTCAGGGCGCGATGTTCCTCGCCAAGATTCTAAGTCTCAGATGGGAGAGCTCAATGGTACAATTCCATGGGATTTGGACAATCTGGTGGTCGATCTACATACGAGCAAGCCTATATGAGTGGTTCACTTAGGGCAGGTGGTCCTCAGAGGCATGAATATTCTCCTAAAGTCTGCAGAGATGCGTTCTCCTTACAGTACAGCTCCAATTCAGGGACTGGATCCCTGTGGTCTTGACAGCCTTTTGAGCAATTTGGTGTAGCTGGTAAGCCAGATGTTGGTAGCGGCGATCATGGAACTGTGCAGAGTTCATCTGCTCAATAGAGTACATCTACGGTTGACTTGGAAGCTAAGCTGCTTCAGTATTTCAGAAGTTGTATTGTGAAAATGCACGACTGCAGCAATGCTCTTAGAGATGATCAAAGACGCGGAGACGGCAATTTCCTGTCGAAAGGGAAGCACTGCAGCAGGAGATTTAGCCTTTCCTAAAGGAAAAGAGAACCTGGCATCCGTCCTCAATCGTTATAAACCAGTAGGGGTGGCTGGTGGACTAGGCACGCAAAGTAATGCTGTCACCCCTTTCGTCTTGTAATGCTCTTTTCTCAGTTCATTCATAGCAAATGACTGGTGAGATCACCATTGTTAAGACTTGTTCTTAGTTTCTGTGTATTTGAATCTTTGCAGCTTATTCACCCCTTGTACCTCAATTTGTATAAATAGGATAAAATGTTGTAACGAGGTTACTGTAAAACTAATGAAAAGATGATGTTACTATAAGACATGCACTTCTCTTCCTTTTTCTTTCCATAGTGCTATCTATGTTGAACCAATGGAAACAACCTCTAGCTCTGAATTACTTTTAATATCGAAAGGCCGTTGTATATTACTACTGAGTTACTTTTAATATCAAAAGGTCATTGTATTTTCGAGGGGCTATGTGGGACTACACGGGGTATATGTTGTTGTATTGTATATTACTACTTTCTTTTTATGTGGTGGGACTGTTAGTTGTAGTTTGCACTTAGTTGCCATATAAGTGTAGAATAATAGAGGAAAATTCATCTTTTTTGTGGTCTCATGATTTGCATCGTGAAATTTAGTATCTCATAATTTTGTATGATTTGGTAAAAATATATTTAGAAATAAATTGTGATAGCACTATACAATGTTTGGTGAGTGATTATTGTCTACAATTGTAAGTTATTATTTGTGACAATCAATATTTATTGTAACATAATATATATATATATATATATATATATATTTCTATTATATAGAAGAGTGAAGTGGTAGGACGACCAAGGGTAAAAATATAATTTCATTCTAACAAGAATCTATTAATAAAGATAGTAAATAATTCTAGAAACATCTATCTATTAATAAAGATAGTAAATAATTCTAGAAACATCTTTCTATATATGAAGTGAATAATGATCAAGGGTAAAAAAGTAATTTCACGCTAACAAAAATCTACCAAGAATGATAACAAGAAAATTAAATATTTCTAGAAATATCTTTAGTTATTGTTATTACTTACTTTGATTTAGTTTTAATATTTATATTCATTATACTTATAAAAAAATGTCTACTTTAAATATATAAATTTATTATGAATTAATTATTTTCACCTTTATTTTGACTCTAATTAATATACTTGAAAAGAAATAAGTGTAATAAAATTAATAATATATAGTAGATTAAAATATAAGAAAAAAAATGTTAAAAGTAACTTTACAAATAAAAATGAATAGGATGATATATTTGCATTTAAGACAATCAAGAATAAAAATATAATTTCATTCTAACAAAAAATTATTAAGAGAGATAGCAACAAAACAAATAATTCTAGAAATATCTTTCTATATATGAAGTGAATGATGATCGAAGATAAAAATATAACTTCACGCTAACAAAAATCTAACAAGAATGATAACAAGAAAACTAAATAGTTCTAGAAACATCTTTAGTTATTTTTATTACTATTAACTCATTTTGTTATTACTTCATTTTTTTTATGAGTTATTGTGTATCTATTCATTACTCTATTCTACTATTACTTTAATTTATTTCTTAATATTTTTCTATTCATTATACTTACTAAAAATTTCTACTTCAATATAACAATTCATTATTTAAAAATATAATTAATTATTGTCACTTTTATTTTGGCTCTAATTAATATATCCGAAAAGAAATAAGTGTGATCATAAATTAATAATATATATTAAATTGAAATTAAAGAATAAATAAACTTAAGTTTCAATATTTAAAATATATATTTTAAAAGTAGGTCATTATGTTTATTTGTTAAACACCTATAAAACAAATTTTAATGTATTCAGAATTGATCTATAGATGGATCAATAGATTCTATCTTTAGATAGTTTATGAAAATTGTTAATATATTGAGACTCATAATTTTAATTTATTTCTTGATGATTTTCAAATAAAATAGAAAAAGAATATCATTAAAATAATTATTTAATTCGAATATATTATTTAACACGATGTTAAAATAATCACTGGAGCATGTGGTATATCATGTTTATTTGAAAATGTCATAATAATTTTTCTTTTTGAAAACTAATTAAATTTCTATTATAAATATATATAGGGAAACTTTCACATATAGTAACTTAAAAATAATTAATTACTCTACATAGCTATAGTTTGATAATTACAATTTGTAGCTACGTGTTATATGTAGGAGAGAAGCGAGCGAGACTGGGAGAGAGAGGAGAGAGAGGAGAGAGGCGGGAGAGAGGGGGAAAAGAGGGGGAGAAAGGTGAATTGTATATGTATATTGGTTAGATAATTGTATATTATACATATGTATTTGTATAGATGGCAAGAGAGATTGGGAGAGGGAGGGGAGAGGCGAGAAAGACTGGGAGAGGGAGGGGAGAGGCGAGAAAGACTGGGAGAGGGAGGAGAGAAGCGAGCGAAATCGAGAGAGGGAGGAGAGAGTTGAGAGAGAGAGGGCAGAGAGTGGAGAGAGGTGAATCGCATATGTATATAATTATATATAACTGTATATTATACATATGCATTTGTATATATGTCAAGCGAGATTGGGAGAGGGGAGAGAGAGGCAAGCGAGATTGAGAGAGAGGAGAGAGGCGAGCGAGAGAGGGCAGAGAGTGGCAAAGAGGTGAATTGTATATGTGTATAGGTTAAATAATTGTATAATATACATATGTATTTGTATATCCTGGCGAATTATACATATACAAATGTGACTAATTATACAAAATCGAAGTCAACCCACGTAATTAATGTATAATAATGTTAGTCGCGAGTGATAATTATAACAAACTATAACTATGATGAGTAATTAAATAGTATAAGTTTGTTTTGTTGCATAATTTTCCCATATATGTAATATTGTAATATTGAGCCCCTAAACGGATTTTTCATTATATTGGATCCGTATCACGGGCCTTAAATTATCTAGTATATATATATATATATATATATATATATATATATTTATATAAAGTAAGAATTTCGACCCACTGATGTACATACCTCAATGATTAGCAAACCTATTTGTCGCAGTTTTTTTGGAGTTTCTCCCTATATTTCCGTTGAAATGAATTTTAATTAACTAAATGCAAAATGCAATTTTCATTCCTTAACCGTTTTCTCTAATTAAGGCAATAATAATTTATGAATTCTAATTAATTAACGTTTAAGAAGAGAAAGATACCATTTCAAATTGTAATTGTAATTTGCCATGCTTAACTGTTTTTCTAATTAAGGCTAAAATAATTAATGGATCCTAATTAATAAATGTATAAGAGAAAGTATATAATGATAAATCTCAGAAAATTTAGTTAATCATGATATCAATTAATATCACATTAGATTCAATTGAGAAAAGAAAAGAATTTTTATAAAAAAAATTCTAAACCCGAGATCTCTTCATTTAAAATAAAAAAACAATATCATTCACTATACAATATCTTTATATGACTAAAGGGGTACATTGGACTTTTTCTTTCTTTTATCTTTCTAGAATGTTCCTGGACAGAGAGCAAAAGTAAGAAGTTGCCTTCCTTTCGTCCCAAACGTCTGGGAAAATTTAAAGCCGATTAGGTCAAAATCCTGAAGCCGATTAGCAATGCATGTTTTCGCTCTTTGTAGAACAGCAATATGGGCTCAAAACAAGTATTGTAATAATCCTTGTATAATGAAAAACTACTTTGTTACACGTACATTTGAGTTTATGGTGAATCATTATGGATATGACTTGGTGAAAGAAGTAGTAGAACAAAAACATGAAATTAACTCAACGGATTTGAAGGTGTGGATATCTACGAAAATAGTAGATATTGAACGAATGAATGCATTGCATAGTATGATTATCGCGTAAGTTTTGAATATTATTATAGTTTTCATTTTTATACAAAATGTATAATGTAAAATAATTTTATATTTAGACATCCAAATCTGGATGTGAATCGGGATTCCAATTCCGATCCGGATGTACCTCCAGATAAGGTTGATAGAGCTCATCGTGTTGGAAAAGCTCGGAAAGCTCGGAGAAAAGAAACTAGTTCTTCGGCGAATCCTGTTCAAGGATGAGTTTCAAAGGCTCCGGCAGCTGATACTGCAGGTTACAACAGGTCCCATAGTCCATTTTGTTATTGTTAGCAAAACAACCATTCTAATGAACCTAAAAATGGTTGTGCTGCTGTAGAAGAAGCTGCTGATGAAGAAGCTGATGAAGAAATTGATGATGATGATGATGATGATCCACGTCCACCTCCACCACCTCCTCCACCAGGAGCTCAATTGTCTGCTCAAGCTCCTGATAGTGTTACACCAGGTTACAGCAGGTCCCATAGTCCCATTGTGTTATTATGTTAGGAAAACAATTATTGTAATGAACCTAACAATGCAGGTTCTGCTGTAGAAGAAGCTGCTGTAAAAGAAGCTGATGATGATGGAGATTCGTGGGAGGAGCCTGAAGAGGCAATCAGAGGAGTCTCTGAGAACACTCAATCTTTTATTTCTGATGATCCAGGGTCATACCAAAGTCGAAGTGGAAAACTAGAGGACACTGGGAATGGTACAGGAAGTCTATCAAGATTAGCAGGTCTTGATTGTGCAGCCTAGGAGGCAGTTATCAGAAGTTCTAAATGAGTTTTGGTGGAAGCTTTTTGATTACCATGGCATGCATGGCCACAGCAGAAGCGAAGTCCAAGAAAGTGAATATAATACTTGGTCTGGACTCAAAGGTGAATCCAAAACATGTCCCTTCATCACTAAAAGTGAAAAGCAGTGTGTATATTCCATCGGGGAGTGCAACGATATCAGAGTTTCTGATCAACTCACATATGTACTCCCCCAAGCAGCAACTGGCGTCAAGCATTGTGGACTATGTTTATACAGTCCCAAAGAAGCCATCTTCGACATCTTCTACGTAGTCTAACCATATGAAATTAGTAGCTGCATACATGTATATTACTACTTCCTTTTTATGTGGTGGGACTGTTAGTTCTAGTTTGCACTTAGTTGCCATATAAGTGTAGAATAATAGAGAAAAATTCATCTTTTTTGTGGTCTCATAATTTGCATCGTGAAATTTATTATCTCATAATTTTATATGATTTGGTAAAAATATATTTAGAAATAAATTGTGATAGCACTATACAATGTTTGGTGAGTGATTATTGTCTACAATTGTGAGTTATTATTTGTGACAATCAATATTTATTGTAACACAATATATATATATATATATATATATATATATATATATCAATATATTTATATAAAGTAAGAATTTCGGCCCACTAATGTACATACCTCAATGATTAGCAAACCTATTTGTCGCAGTTTTTTTTTGGAGTTTCCCCCTATATTTCCGTTGAAATGAATTTTAATTAATTAAATGCAAAATGCAATTTCCAGTCCTTAACCGTTTCCTCTAATTAAGGCAATAATAATTTATGAATTCTAATTAATTAACGTTTAAGAAGAGAAAGATACCGTTTCAAATTGTAATTGTAATTTGCCATGCTTAACTGTTTCTCTAATTAAGGCTAAAATAATTAATGGATCCTAATTAATAAATGTATAAAGAGAAAGTATATAATGATAAATCTCAGAAAATTTAGTTAATCATGATATCAATTAATATCATATAAGATTCAATTGAGAAAAGAAAAGAATTTTTATTAAAAAAATTCTAAATCCGAGATCTCTTCATTTAAAATAAAAAAACAATATCATTCACTATACAATTTTTTTTTATGACTAAAGGGGTACATTGGACTTTTTCTTTCTTTTATCTTTCTAGAATGTTCCTGGACAGAGAGCAAAAAGTAAGAAGTTGCCTTCCTTTCGTCCCAAACGTCTGGGAAAATTTTGAAGCCGATTAGGTCAAAATCCTGAAGCCGATTAGCAATGCATGTTTGCGCTCTTTGTAGAACAACAGTATGGGCTCAAAACAAGCATTGTAATAATCCTTGTATAATGAAAAACTACTTTGTTACACGTACATTTGAGTTGATGGTGAATCATTATGGATATGACTTGGTGAAAGAAGTAGTAGAACAAAAACATGAAATTAACTCAACGGATTTGAAGGTGTGGATATTAAGACTGGCTATTGGACAAGACCGGATCAACAGGACCGGTTTTACCAGAACCGGTACCGATATCGAATTTTTCTTACCAGATTTTCTTACCGATACCGGATCTTACCGGACCGGATTTATCAGAAAATCCAACATGTTCCGCCCGGTCCGTTAGTAACCGGTTTAGAACCGGGTCGGACCGGTTTGGAACCGGGTCGGACCGGTTCATCCGGTACCATTTTTTTTTTATATAAATTTTAATTATTTTAATTATTATATAATATTATATATTTATATTCAAAACTTTAATTGAAAACTTTAAAGTTTATATAAGTTTGAAATTGACTTTATACTTTAAAGTTTATACTGAATTTAAAGTTTGAAATTGAATTTAAAGTTTAAACTTTATATATTGAATTTAAAGTTTGAAATTGAATTTAAAGTTTAAACTTTATATATTGAATTTAAAGTTTGAAATTGAATTTAAACTTTAAAGTTTATATTGAATTTAAAGTTTAAAATTGAATTTAAAGTTTAAAGTTTATATTGAATTTAAAGTTTAAAATTAAATTTAAAGTTAAAAGTTTATATTGAATTTAAAGTTTGAAATTGAATTATTATATTCCGACATTGGTCTTTTACCACTATTTCTTTTCGAATTCATGGTAAAATTTAAAATAATTAAATATTATGAGAAAAACAAGCAAAATAATATAATAAAAGAGATAAAACAACTTAATTAATAAACAAATAAAAAATTAAAGTTGAAAGTTAGAACGAATGTATCAAATGTCTACGTAAAAGTAGACGTATATTTATAGTGTAAATGGGTTAGAAAATAGTGAATTTGTGATTTAAAATGGAAAAAGAGGGTATATTTATAGTGTAAATGGGTTAGAAAGTGGTGGGGGTGTTATTTGACCGTTTTGGGCCCCAGCCCAACGGCCGAAATAATATTTACTTTAAAAAAAAATCCGGCTAAACCAGACCTTACTGGATCGAACCGGTCCGGAACCGATTCTTACCGAAATGGTTCAACCGGATAAAAAATGGGAACCGATCCGGTACACCAAAAAACTGGTTCCTTACCGGTTCAACCGGTACCGGACGAACCGATATGGGAATAGGACAGGAACCGGACCGGACCGGCCAAAAACCGGTCCTATAGCCAGCCTTAGTGGATATCTACGAAAATAGTAGATATTGAATGAATGAATGCATTGCACAGTATGATTATCGCGTAAGTTTTGAATATTATTATAGTTTTCATTTTTATGCAAAATGTATAATGTAAAATAATTTTATATTTAGAAATCCAAATCTGGATGTGAATCGGGATTCCAATTCCGATCCGGATGTACCTCCAGATAAGGTTGATAGAGCTCATCGTGTTGGAAAAGCTCGAAAAGCTCGGAGAAAAGAAGCTAGTTCTTCGGCGAATCCTGTTCAAGGAGGAGTTTCAAAGGCTCCGGCAGCTGATACTGCAGGTTACAACAGGTCCCATAGTCCATTTTGTTATTGTTAACAAAACAACCATTCTAATGAACCTAAAAATGGTTGTGCCGCTGTAGAAGAAGCTGCTGATGAAGAAGCTGATGAAGAAATTGATGATGATGATGATGATGATCCACGTCCACCTCCACCACCTCCTCCATCAGCAGCTCAATTGTCTGCTCAAGCTCCTGATAGTGTTACACCAGGTTACAGCAGGTCCCATAGTCCCATTGTGTTATTATGTTAGGAAAACAATTATTGTAATGAACCTAACAATGCAGGTTTTGCTGTAGAAGAAGCTGCTGTAAAAGAAGCTGATGATGATGGAGATTCGTGGGAGGAGCCTGAAGAGGCAATCAGAGGAGTCTCTGAGAACACTCAATCTTTTATTTCTGATGATCCAGGGTCATACCAAAGTCTAAGTGGAAAACTAGAGGACACTGGAAAGTACGGGAAGTCTATCAAGATTAGCAGGTCTTGATTGTGCAGCCTAGGAGGTAGTTATCAGAAGTTCTAAATGAGTTTTGGTGGAAGCTTTTTGATCACTATGGCATGCATGGCCACAGCAGAAGGGAAGTCCAAGAAAGTGGATATAATACTTGGTCTGGACTCAAAGGTGAATCCAAAACCTGCCCCTCCATCACTAAAAGTGGAAAGCAGTGTGTATATTCCATCGGGGAGTGCAACGATACCAGAGTTTCTGATCAACTCGCATATGTACTCCTCCAAGCAGCAATTGGCGTCAAGCATTGTGGACTATTTTATAGAGTCCCAAAGGACCCATCTTCGACATCTTCTACGTAGTCTAACCATATGAAATTAGTAGGTGTGTACGTGTATATTACTACTTCCTTTTTATGTGGTGGGACTGTTAGTTGTAGTTTGCACTTAGTTGCCATATAAGTGTAGAATAATAGAGGAAAATTCATCTTTTTTGTGGTCTCATGATTTGCATCGTGAAATTTAGTATCTCATAATTTTGTATGATTTGGTAAAAATATATTTAGAAATAAATTGTGATAGCACTATACAATGTTTGGTGAGAGATTATTGTCTACAATTGTGAGTTATTATTTGTGACAATCAATATTTATTGTAACATAATATATATATATATATATTCAAAAAATTAATATAACAAAATTAGTGTTACTGTGTTGTATGTGCATCTAGATTGATGTATCATACTATTGAAATCGAATATTTGATTTTATCTACTAGTTTGAAATTATTGAAATGAAATAGATTGGAAATTTATTGATTAACTTCTTATATATATATATATATATATATATATATATATATATATATATATTCAAAAAATTAATATAACAAAATTAGTGTTACTGTGTTGTATGTGCATCTAGATTGATGTATCATACTATTGAAATCGAATATTTGATTTTATCTACTAATTTGAAATTATTGAAATGAAATAGATTGGAAATTTATTGATTAACTTCTTATTTTTCGTTTTTCTTTTCAAAAAAGATTATGGTTTTTCATTGTTTATGGTGAATAAACAATAGTTCTTGATTGGGGGGCTATGATTTGTGTAAATACAAGTTAGGAAGAAAAATAAGAAGAAATTTTTTCAAAATTCCTAAAAAAAATTATATATGTTGAAGGTTGTATACATAAATTTGGTTGAGTCTCATTTTGTTTTTATTAAAATCTGAATATTTATCTTAATGATTGAGACATTTTTTAGAATTTGAACATTGAATAATTAAGGTTATTTATATTTTAACGTACAAAGTTTCTCTATAGGTATATAATAAAAATATAATTTAAATAAAAATTAATCAAATATTAAAAAATTGAATAATTGATGTCGCTCGTTATTATTTTTCAATAAGTAGTGTATAAAAAAATACAAATTAAATAAGGATCTTAATATTGTCTGTTTAGGAAATTGCTAGCAGATATTTTCAAATGGTAATTTCAGCTTAACATTGTCGATAATAAGAAGAAAAACATAAAAAAAAAAAATTGAATAGCTGACCATTAAAATTATTATAATATTTTTATTAAATAAAATAAATTTTATAACAATAAAATATCAATTCAACCATTAAGTAACATTAAATTCAATTGATCATAAATTACATAACTTTGTTTTTGTGTGAACGGCTTGATTTTTAATACAAAAAGTTAAATTATACTTGAAACATATAAAAGTAAGAAAACTATTTGAGTCATATTTCAACATAGTTATAGACGAAATTAAAAAGTTACTGAGATCTTCTTATTTTTGTTTGGTTTTGTTTAATATTTGATTTTCATCTTTAGATTCATCTAATAAATATATGCTTGCATCATATATGACGTTACATATTTTGTAAAATATATAGAGGTCTTAAATTGAATAAAATACATTTGTACGTAAAAGAAGATGATTACTATGAATAATTATATGTTCATAAAAAAACATAATCCTTATAAAAAGTCATATATTCATGAAATAACGTGACTTTTATAAATAATCATTTCTTCATATCCATAAATGTACATAGTAAAGAATGTTTAAAAGTGCCAAAAGAAAAACCTACTATTTTTTCTAATAGTTCCTTGAATTCTTGAGAAAGTGGGTTTGTAAGAAAAAGACACCAATGAGATCACACACACAGACACGATCAATTTTATTTGAAAGAAATGTATACAGAAGAGCGAAGAATTCCATTTATTTTTTCCTTTGTGCTCCACTAATTCAAGAATTTAAGGATCTTGTCTTGTTTATCCTCTTCAATGTGATGATAAAATAATGTATTAGAGATCATATTTTGCAATAAAAAATAAAATAATTGAAACACATAAAATAAAATGTATATTCAGAATAAGTCATGTGTTACTTATCTCAATTACATAAAATCATCATACAATGACAAAATATTAATTTTTTTAGAATACATATAGTGTCAAGGTGTAAAAAGATAAATCTTAGATCAAATATTTTTCCCAAACAATGTAGAGTAATAACTCTTCAAAATTTAACTTTTTCATATAATATAATTTCCAATGAAGGAATATCGATTGATACCTGTCATCGCCTTATCTGTGTTATCTATGTAAATTTGAAATTAATTAATTTTTTATTCTTCTTACAGAGATCAATTAATCACTCAACTGTTACATGACTCATAAATTAACTCCCCAACTTCTTAGTGATTAAGTCAAAATTAGGATTATTCTTGATTAATCTTCCAACAAAAAAGTAGGTCACTAAATAATGTTCACACACATTTTGGAACTATATAAATAGCATAGTTCCTATACAAAATTATAAACCAATAATATTTCTCCACATTTTTAAAAGTTCTAAATATTATTAGCTCTGTGATATGATGAAAAAAGAAAGTAGACTTTTTAAGTGTCTTCTTTTTTTGTTTTTAACAACTCTTTGCTATTCTTCGAGTCATGCAATTACTATTCATAGAAAATTATTCGAATTCAAGTCTCACATCAATAATTTTGGTAATATGCTACCAAAGTTTGTCCCTTTACCTCCATCCGCTCCGTCTTGTAAAACAAGTCCTGACATGCCTATTTCAACGATATGTCCACCACCTCCACCAACGGTTCCCACCTCATTACCGCCTAGTGCACCGCCTACGAGGACGGACGATGGCGTTGGCCGGCCATCGGAATTATATGTATAGTGGAGTTTGTTTTACTATGGTGTATGTGCATTTTGAATTGAATGTATAATCTCATGAGCTTTGTTAAGGGACCAAAAAGGTATTAAGCATCAAAATAATTTCATATGGGTGCTTGATTTATAATGAACAAATATTATGAAAGTTCTTTGCAATTATTACATTTTTGTATATATTATTTGCCTTTTAATGTCTATTCACCCCTTTGAGACATTTAGGGATTATTTGGTAGATGAATAAGTTATATCAAAATTATAATACGAGTAGTAAATAACTATCCTCAAAAACATCCTTTAACTTTGATGGTGCAAACTATCAATTTCATCTCCAAAAACGCTTGACTTAAATACACCCCGATTTTGCAACAGTGAGATACACCCTAATCGAAATTCTCGCCAAGTTTAGGGTGTAATCAACATTTCTCTCCACTTTTTCGTAAATCGAGTGTGTACCCAAATTTAGTTAGTAAGTAGAGAAATGTTTTTAAAGCTGTCAATTACTTAGGGGACCAAACTAATAACGTTAAGTTTAACTCAATACTACTCTCATAAATATAAGAAGGAACATACATTTCTCCTTCTTTAGATATCTTCATGGTTTGGTTTTTCTCTAAAATTAGATGACCAAATCAATTTACTCGATTTTGCAAATGTTAGAATCAAATCGAATTAATTAAGTTAATTTTTGGCTTCGATTTTGCCAGTACTCTAAATAAATTTTCTACCATAACTACAACAATAATATTACTATTTGAGATTGGGTTTTGTTTGGCACATAAACATTTAATACTCAATATTCATTTTAACAAAATCATAGCTAAGTTCTAAACTTGAAAAAAAATGAAACAAAACTTTTGCATCCCCTCTGCTGCTTCACTTGAACCAATTATACATATTAAATACTTTCAAATCTCATAATAGCTACTTCACTTAATACACTCACAAGAACTATAGAACCATCTGCTAAAGAATTACATTAGAACCAAAAAAAATAAAAACTCCTTTTGCTGCATCTGTGGAGAGTAAAAGCCTCGCATTTTTTCATGATTCGCGAGCCTTCATTGTGTAAAACTGCATCTAAGAAAAAACTCTACCATACTGCAGAAATGAGGCCCTAACTGGTAAGACGAAACAAGAAGATGGCAAGAAAGACCCCGAGTAGTGATTTATCAACCAAGGGATCTCGGAACTGCAGGTTCAACATACAGATTTCTTCGTGAGAATGTCAAACCTCGTGTTTCTGACTCCCACAGTTGTCTACTTTGTGGGTTTGCCCTTACTTTTAGCACCCTTCTTTTTCTGCACACCACCACGTTTGTGGTCCTGTGCTTTTTCATGGGGGTTTACCTCCTTGAATTTGATTGGCTTTATGATACTACCGCTCCTCTTCACCACCTGTAAGAATCATAACATAAGCAAGCAAACACCTAAACAACCTCAAAATTGTAGTCCCAAAGCCTAACTCCTTTCCCCAGAATAGAGAAGGCAACAAAAGAGAACCTTTTACACAAAAATTAAAGTTGAAAGGGCTAAAGACAAAGGAATAACTTCAATGCAATTGGATTCTAAAATTTCAGATGCAGGCCTTGCCTTTTCTTTATAGATATTTTGGGTTTGGACGGGCGGGAGGTGGGATTCGGATACAAGATTGTATACTTCAGGGAAACAAGAATATAGAGAGAGAGAGAGAGAGAGAGAGAGAGAGAGAGAAAACTAAAATTAGATAGTATGCTTCAGGACAGACCTCTGGGCGGATAAGAGCTGGAACTGCTGTTCCGGGGTTGAATTCAGGTCCAATGGGCATCCGAATGCTCCCCTCAAAAAGTTCTTGGGAAGTAAACGGATAAGGTAATGTTGGCGTGTATAAATTTTCAGCCTGCATGGGAAAATAGAAATTCAGTAAATCATGGCAACAGTCGTGCACTTTAAGCAAAGACAAGCAACACTGAAAAAAAAGCCATCTGTACAGAGAAGCATCTGTTGGACAGGTCTGACACAGATTAGGAAACCATCTGAAGAACAATTTGTCGTGTGGATAAATAATAAAAAACAACAAAAATGCATGTTGCATAGAGTGTCTGAACATCTCCAGCACAGACAACATAACCATTACCATATCTACATAAAGTTGAGAATAAACTTTCCTGCAAATGAATGATGGTGAAGACGTGAAGTTGAAACTCCACTCTACTACTTTCTGTGTTTCTCTGTTCTTTTGTTTATCTACTTTGTTCAATTAGCAATCCAACTTCTCTTTGATTGCAGAAAGATAATTTTTAACTTTCACCAAATATTTAGTAGATTTTAGTCTCACTAATTTAAAGCCAAGGGAAAAGGCAAACAAAATAAAGTATAATCACGCATGCACATAAAATCTGCAATCACTATTAGTAAAGCCTAAAAGTTCAGCCTCAACATCTAAAATCAAAATTGGCATCAATCACAAGAATGTTTTTGTCAATGACCAACCTTCTTATCCCTCTTTTCAGAGATGATAACATGAGTCAGATTAGCATCCTTTCTCTTCTTGAGAGCTTCTTCCCTTTTCTTTTTGGCATTATCATGTTCTTCAAGCATCCAAGAAGGCGGACCCCTCTTCTTTTGTATATTGGTCCATTGTCCCCAACCAGGCAGTAAAACAGGCTTCTCAGGCTCTGGAACTTCCTCATTCAACGCATCGTGTTTTTCTCTCTCAAAGTCGTCTTCAACATCATCACCAGCAAAAGCACGCCGAATAAGTTCTTCTTGAGATGGGATTTCATATGTGGACTTAGTCCCAGATGTTAAAATTCCATCAACCATTTCTCCTCCACTATCTGTATCGCTATCCTCATCAATTTCCTGCAAGCAAAATTAAGAGTCAATAGTAACAAACAGTTCAGAGAAGGTTGCATTGTGGATTCAGCAATACAGAACTTCTGTAGTTCAGAGATTACCTCCCCATCAGGTTTACTCTCAACAGGTTCTGTAATCTGTAAAGATGTTGCACTCTTTGCATTTGCAGATTTTGTCTGTTTCCCTTTAGCTGATGAATCATTCATCTGTTCACCAAATACAACAATAAGACTAATGTTGCCAAAAGGAGTAAGAACACTGATTTTGAGACAGCAAAAGCTCAACCTTTTTCCATGACTCGGCTGCAAAAATGGAAACTTCGTATGATGTCTTTGAGCCTGGGTCTCTCGCAATGTCGTCAAAACTCTGAAACAGGAATAAGTCAAACTTAAATCACCACAAACAACGCAGAAAAGAGGGCAATATCATAAACTACTGCAGGATTTGATGAAGGTGGCAACGCAATTACCTTAAACAGAGAATCGTGATTAATCTCAGACTCTTCACGAAGTAAATTGGGATCAAAATGAACTTCACCCTGAGAAAAATTATTTTCCTCATGAGCACTGATGCCATTTTCTGTGGCATCTGTCTCACCTTCACTATCACTGTCACCATAATAATTGTCTGATGTCACTTTCTTTTTTGGTTCAGGTGCCTGCTTTTTTTGAGCACCAAAAACCCTCCTGCCAGTCAAAATATTTGTTTCTTGAGTTTTCGGCTCCTCCTTTTCTTCTAATTCCTTCAGTGATGACTCAAACTCTTCTACAGCAAGTTTTGCTTCTTCATCGGCCGCCTCCTTCCTTCTTTTCAATCCACGTACCTGTGAAATGGCAGTACCATAGATGAACTTTCAGACCTCATAAAAATTAGAGCAAGCAGGAGTGCAAAGGAAAGACTGATAAAATTACCATGAAAGGTAAGGAAAGCACTCCTGATACTGGCAATTCTTCGTCCCCTTCTAAGACTTCGGCAGTCTTGTCCTTTGCTTTCTTCAACACTTTTACTGCAGCATCCTGATCTGATCCATCAGAGGCCTCGTCAAGGTCATCCTCATCACTGCTTTCTTCACTACTACTGCTCTCGTTCATGTTATTTGCTTTTCTGGACAAAAGGGCATGTTGATTCAGTTGTTCCGCAATAGCAGCTCGTGTTCCATCATCTTGCACATCCAATCCACGTTTTAAGATGCGCTTTGCCCACTTGGAGCTGTTCTTGTGCTTCAGGGTCAAGCGTTCCTACATAAAATTTAGTCGCAAAAGAGACGAACTCAATCAGAAAATAACCAGAAAAGCAGAAAAGACTCCTACGCGAGTTCACACAAGTAATGAATGAAATTACCTCTGCCCTTTTGAATTCTTGTTTCATGGCCTGCTCTTTGGCTGCTTCTGGATCTGTTTCAGATGCAGTACCTACTTGTTTCAATCTATCCTTTTTTAGCAAACGATGATACACTTTTGACTTTATCTTCTTTACTCGTTTTGCCTTCATTTCATGACGGAAAAGAAGACTACGCATCTTAGCAAGCTGGTCTTGGCGCTCCTTCACATCTTCTACAGATATCTGCCAAAGTGGTTAACATTAAATATAATACAAAAACTTACAGGGACTGTTTTCCTCTAAAAACACTGAATCAATAACCATCTGTATGGAATAATAAGTGTGTAAAAGTCTATGACCTCCATACCTTATTAAGTTCAAGAAGTCTTGCACCATCTTTTTTATGAGCTTCAACGACCTCGTGGTCATTAAATAGAGAAGCAATTTTTTTCTCAAAATCACTTCTTGGTTCAAATTCAGCAGCGATTTCTCCTACAGTAGAATATCCCACGTTCTTATCTTTGCCAAAATATATAGTCGGTGCCTCTCTGTTTCTTTTGACATGAGGTTCCCATTTTGTAACATCCTTCTGGATAAAACCATAAGCAGCATCTCGTTCCAATCTTTCTTGATCTGGTTTCGGAAGAGGTGCATGAATAGGCATGGACTTCTTCTCCATCCGACTCATGCTCTTTCTAAGTTTGCTATGGTCAGACTTCCCATGGAGGGGGTCCAGAAGATCCTGGATGCTAATCCGGCCATCCCCATCCAAAATATCACGACTGGGATTATACTCGGACTCCGAATATGCCTCAGATATGATAACATCATTTTTCTTCTTCTTGCCTATCATACAGATCTTGCTATCAGTCTTTCTCTTAATGGATTACACAATATATTCAAATAAATGACATCTGATGACAAAAAATTCTCTTTTGTCCCCACGTTGAGGACTGAGGAGAATGCACGATTTGTGGAAAGCAGGGCATCTAATAAGCATATTCTCCAACAAAATAAAGGGCAAGAAACATGGAATTGCACAAAAAAAGAGGGGGAAACTAATTAGTTGATTTCCACATCACATATGTACAAGTAGCACATACAAATCATGGTTAAAAAATATATAAACTGATTGAGTTTAACAAAACACATCATATTCTACTAGCAAATGCAAGCATGAAACTCAAGAAATGTGGGTAGGAAGTATACCATCAAAAGCATCAGTTGGAAGTCCAGTAATTTCTTGCAACAATCGTGAATGCCTTCCATCATCCTCTTCCTCTTCCTCTTCCTCTCCTCTCCGACCTCCCTCATCATCCTCACCATCTTCTTCATCCGAAGGTACATTTTCATCCTACATAAGAAAAATACAATGCCTATAAATCCACCATAACCAAAGACAAAAAGATTGTGGTATTTAAATCTTCTGCAGACTGCAGCTAATGCAAATCAAAATTTGAAAGGGAAAAACAAGTACTACAAAGCATCAAGATGTTCTTGCCTTTTGTAACTCATGGTAAGGTTTCACATCCCTCCACACTTATGTACAAGTAGTCAATATTTACAATCAATAAAGTTCATTTAGATTTGTGTGTGCACGTGGGTGGGGGGATCTAGTGTCCCCAAAATTCCTAGCAATAGAACATTAACGAATGCAAATAAGAACATTGCTTGGTAGTGGTGGGAGAGGCAGGCCCAAGTAATCATAATATCAATTCTTTATGCACAAGCATTTCAGTGTTTAGAAAGAAACAATATCCCATCTGTAAGCAAGTACTACGAATCGAGTTGATTTGATATGCATTAGCTAAAGATTACTGGATCTACACATCCCAAAAAGGAAGGAGTAAATTACATTGCATATTGTTTCATCAGGCAAACATTGTTTCAGACATTGGAACAAAGTTCTAAATAAGTAATATCAGTGACTAAACCAAACAAATATACAGAGCGAAATTATACAAGGATATAAGGCCACACTAAGTATATTATGAAATTATATCAACGCATATGAATCCCAAACTAGAAGGTAGCTACATGGATCTTCCATATACATACTGTTCTATTTTCTTTTTTCTCTCGCTTTTATTATTGAGATGGTGGCTGGGAAAGCTACATGGATCTTCACTATATCACCGGGCACCAACTACCTCCCACCAACACAGGTATGTGAATAGCTATGCCCACTAGGGCTTAGGGAGATTGATAGTAGGGATGACAATACGGGCGGGGTAAGGCTGGTTTAATCTTCCCCTGCTCAATTATTTCCCTGCCCTGCCCCATTTAAGTAACTGCCTTCCGCCCTACCCTGCCCTGTTTTACCCCCCCATTTGCAGATATAGCATCAATGAACTACAAAAAATCATAATCATATTAACTTGAAAAAGACAGTGTCAAATTTTTATGTGAACATATATATTTTTGTAGATTTAAGTATGAGAAAACGTATTTTTCCATCCGAATAATTATAATAATCATAATGAACTTTCTTGAATTAATGTAAAACCATAGGTGATGTGCTAAAAAGATTAACATCAATCATTCGGCAAGATATTGTCCTACATTTGGTTCCAGATGTGGACTTTGATATATATACATAATATGTTAAGCTGTTGCTTAACTAGCAATACAATCATATGTAATCATCTCCATTTAGTCTATTCTAATACCAAACCAAAAGAAGAAAAGCTCTAATTTAACCAAAAAGACTATAAACATAACATAACTCCTCCTGTCAGTTAAATTGGTAAGACTTGTTCTTTATCACAGTAGCATTATAATTAACAAAAAGCATCATTACAAAGAGATTATCAGCTCCCAGGAAGGCCAAAAAAAGCTATCACAACTATCAACATAACTAATACCTATTAAAGCCTATAACAGTGGAATGAGCAAAAATTAACAGTGAAATTTGCAACCGAGAACAATCAAATTGAAATGAAATATATACCTCAAACTCCTCAGGAAGCTCATATTGGTAATTTTCAACAGGGTCAAAGCGTTTATTCTTCCTTGACTCCTCTTCAGCTACCTCTTCTTCATACTCATACAAGTCATTAAGAGCATCATCAGAACCAATTTCTTCATCGGAATCTGCGTACCGTTTCGGTAATTGAAGCTCCTTTAACATAGCATTAGGCAAACGAGGACCCACCCTTTTTCTTCTACCATCTTTTCCTCCACTTGAACTTTGATTTTTCTTCTTAAAGTCTCTTCCTTTGTTTTGCCTATTTCCTTCTCTGCTTTTTCTCTTCGTCCCCGCCATCACTGCAGATCAATTACCGGTACGCCGCGCCGCCGGTAGACAAGCTTTGAAGGGCGGCAGTTGAAAGAAGGAGAAGGGTTTAGTTAAGGCCCAAACAGTTTTAATTTTTTGGAGGGTTGTTTTTTATTTATTTATAATTTAATTAATTTTATTGTATTTTTTATCTTACCTTTATTTATATAAAATTTTTCGTTTATTTTTATTTGTTATGTTAAGCTTTTTGAAAGTCATTTTAATTAATTTTTAAAGTTAAATTAGATTATATTAATCCTATAAATGATTGTTCGGGTATGTCGTGGAATTTTTTTGAAAGACAAGAATCAAATAATTTTCTGTGGTATTGTTTGATATTATAAACAAAAAAAAATAGCTATTCAAAAATCATATAAAGAGTATTATAGATTGCAAGTTTTTACATATCAATATAATGAAATAATACATCTTATTTTTATTTTATTTATTACTTTCAACTCGAAAGTAACTCACATAGATGGAAATGAGCTTTCGATTTCGAATTATCATTACTTTTCGATCCTTGGTTTTAAGCTTTTGCACACTTTCGATTCCGTAGAGACGTATTAGGGATTTTGAAATGACGGGTGTATTACTATGAAGATATATCTAATCAATTTGACATTTAAGTTTTTATCACTGAAAACAATTAAAATTCTAAATTATAGTTCCAAAATTGAAACTCTTAATAAATTAAAACGCAAAAAGTACGAACCCAGTAACTCCCTCCTGTATAAGCAATTTTTGCACATTCATAGCCTCTCTGAATCGCTTCACAACCATAGAGACTAGAAAACATAAAGGTAAAAACAGATTCAAATTGAACTTCAACAAGCTAATGCACTTTGCTCTACTTGCAGAAATATTTCATATAATGTCATTGCCAGATACTGGCATTTTAATGTTATCAAGCTAAACTAGAGTCTATAGTTATTACTAAGGTAATGCAACATATGTATTTTTATTAGTTATATCTCCTAAAACCTTCGAATCTTTCGTTATCGTCGAGTATGAAACTACCACCTAGATTGCACTTACAACTTCTTCTATGAGGTCATCTATCAACAATTCCTCAATGCCCTTAACTGTAACATCCATGTCATCCTTGATTGCTAGCCAATGCATCTCTTCCACAATGTTACCAGGTGTGTCTGCGTTTGCAGGATCTTCGTGGCTTCTCAGCAGTTGATGCAGAATGTTTTTCATCCCGTAAGTCTCCCATCTCCAGTTAATACCCTCTATTGGCTTCACCCAAGGGCAAGGATCCACATACTTCCTAACAATCTCCAGTAGACCCAGGTTTATACGGTCAAACAGTAGCCTCCTTTCGTATCTCGGTCCAGTTGTTTCATCAGTGTACTTCTTCTCAAGATTGTCGAAAATCCAGGGACTCAAAGGACACTCCAAAGTGTGGAAAGATGTTACGAATGTATCAGGGTCGGATGTCTTCAACCCAGAGTCGGTTAGCATATCCAATATGTAAGAAGATTGCCAGCTTTGGGACCTTAAACTGCAATTGTCTTCAAAGGACTCAACCTCATCATCACTTAGTATTACATCAGCATAAGGCCCTGATTCCATCTTGAGGAGCTTTAGTTGCATGCGAAGCCCTGGTGAGAACAGAAGTATGTAAATAAATAGTTCAACAAAGTGCTAAAACCTAATGTCAACAACAACACGCAATAATACTCCAATAATGATAAGAACGTAAATAAGGGCGCAACATTAGAGTTGTCATCAAGCAAAGCACTTCGATTGCAGAGGAGATGAGAAGTAATCTGTTGCAAATAATTGCTTAACATGGTCAAGAAATCACACTTACCATTAAGTTCAGCACTGACTCTCTCAAAGCATTCTGAACCGGAAGACACATCTTCTGTAAAAGGAACCTCCAAAACAGAAGGTGGACTAGGATGATCAGCCTCCTTGGAGCTTACTGATGATTCAGGTTCAGGTGCAGGATACTCTAAAACAGAGAGGGGACTACGATGATCAGCCTCCTTGGAGCTTACTGATGATTCAGGTTCAGGTGCAGGATACTCCAAAACAACAGAAGCAGCTGCAGAAGATGGTGGTGATGGTTCTGGAAGTGCTTCCTACATAACAGAAAGCTCCACTTTAAGATAAATATGAATTGAAACTCTTGAAAACATAAGTAGAAATGTATCGTAAACATATAACTAATAAATCCTTGGTATGTCTAAAGACCTAATTATCAAACTCTGCAGTCTGCCAACCCCTTTTGGTGCAAACTTACTGCTCTCTGAAGCAACTAATGAAACTGTCCATCTCATTGTAAACACCAAAGAAACAAAAAGCATAGACATCCTTTCACTCAAAGGATAAACCATCCATCTATGTCCATAGAACATAACAGTAGGCAACTTTTACCCCAAAAAGGTGTGTTTTGGGTGCATACTACATGTACATTCAGCACAATGAGACATTTTATTCCATGTGCATTTGGTACGTTTTACATACCATACCAGCAAGATAAGCTATTCAAATTGATCCAAGCAGAAAAGGTTTTGCACGAAGTTAATAGGCAAGATGGTAACCACAGTATATACTATATTTAGTTACTTCTTGATGAGTTAGTTTTATGCATTGACAAAGAAAAAGAGGCAACTGACATGCAATTTAGAAAAAGTACAAAGAACGCAAATGCATTAAACATGAAAGCTGATGCCAAGAAAGCCATCTAATTACAATCCTCTCACAATGTTAAACTTGAAAAACAGAACATCTCAGAGACTAAAGTGGAAGGCTGGTGTATTAATTCCTTCTAGAACAATGAAACAATATACCATATATAGTCATCGTGTAATACTAACAAAATTCTCGAAAAGCACATCAACCAATTATAAAATTCTCCTGCCAGAACCCATAAATTTTCTGTCTCAATATTACCGACTTGGGAAGAAGATGCTTTTAGTGCTGGTCATGCTACTTGACCAAGTAGTCATTGTGGCCATTTTCTGAAAGCAATAATGTCAGGGGAATGGGAGTCAAATGAGGAAACCTCACCATCAATCGCTGCAACATTTCTATGAAGATTCTAGAACACTACTATGCAACTTATAGCCAAACCAAAAGCACATCAGTTAAACAAGGAAATCCAACAGGTTTACAGCTAGTGAGAAAGAACAAAATAGATATGCCTACTACGCTTAAGTGGATATATATGAGAAGTTGCACAAAAATGCAAAAGATATATAAGAGAACGAACAAACCTGTAGAATTGAGACCTCCTGGTTAATAGGAGAAGCACTGCCACATTCCGCAGGTAGTTTCCTATGCATTTCAACAGAATATTCTGAAGATAGGGTAATACTATCAGTTTCAGCATCATCTGAAGCATTAGTATAACTTATGCCATCTGCAGAAGGCACTTGAGAAGCTAAAGACAGCTTCTCAGATAGGTCCTCTTTTAGGTTCATATCGATTCTCTGACGTAGCTTGCCTTTTGACGAGGAGTCACTACCAAGTTGACAGGAATGCAGTTTCTTTTTGCTGGATCTAGAGTTTTTGGATGAGAATTCATCTCTCAGATTCACCATACCATCCAATGACCTACTTCGGTGATGATTTACAGACTGTTCCTGATTTACAGGCTCTTTGGAAATTGAGCATTGCTTATTAGAAAAAACTTCCCGACGTGCTCTGGTTCTATGCTTTTTGCTGAAAAAAGGTGGAGAAGTTGATCTGTATCCTGAGGAATCATTAATACATACATCCTTCCAACCATCCCTGCTACTAATACCCAAGGGGAAATCCCATTCAGTAGTTCCTTTCCTGCCACCAGGTTCTTTAGTGGCTTCTTCAACATGGACCATGGTATCATAATAATCGTGTTTCGTTCCCCCATCAGGTAATGAAAGCATTTCACCAAGTGTGTTACTCTTACCAGCCATTTCAATGTCCTGATAATATTGAGTCCTCTTCCACCTCTCAGACAACCTCTTCTTTGCCTCCCTGCCCATTGATGATTCAGAACCTAGGGATGAAGATTTTTTCAGATTACCCCTACCAGATGACTTCCTACAAGACAAAGTTGCAATGTCTGAGTCACCGGTCGAATCACTTTCATAAACATCACAAGAACTTTCATCTCCAGCATATCCTTTAACACCAGAACCTCTAAAATATGCATCCCTACCATCAAAAGGTCCAAAAGAGTCTCGCATCCGCCTCGTAATTTCCTTTGCAATATCTCTTGCTTCATTTGACTTGGGCCTGTAGATCCCCATATTCTTGGATGAATTTTTCTCTTCCTCTTCTCCTGCTCCCCCCGGTGAAGCACGAAGATATTTTGCATGCTTCCTCACGTCAGGGTGATGAGGAACAGAAGCAATATTACTTTGTGTTATCCCAAGGTTTGGCTTCAGAACAACAATTCTTGTTGGTAGAATATTTTCCTCCTTGCCTTCAGAAAGAACTGGTGAGGACTTTTGGGAATTATGTCCACTATGACGATGTTGTGACTGGAGTAAGAGACCATCAAGGCGCTCTTTCTGTAAGCTGATGCTTTGTTTACATGAACCGCCTCTAACAGATTTGGAGGATTTGGCACTGCCTTCATATTTCACAGAATTTGATGGCTTCAAAACTGCTATGTGACTGCACGTAGAACTAGCACTCTCAACTTGCAGATCCTGCAAGTGCTTCACAAACAAGGAATCTGGTTCCTGAAGATACTTCAACAATAATTCCTTATTTGAATCAAGCGCCTCAAGAGTGTCATTAAATTCTTTTGAGTTCTGAAACCTTTCATCAGTTGAAAGACGTTTTGCATCCATAAACTTCTGCTGTATAAGAGCCATATCAGGAGTCGCAAATCTTCCAGTTTCATTCCACCTTGATGAATGGCGACGGTTGCCAACATGTGATGCTTCCAAATCCTCATACACATCCTTGAATTCTTGGTGCTCCATGGAGCTTCTTTTACTTGATTGTTCATCGAATAGTTGCTTCCTCCTTCTTGAATCTATAGGTTCATTTCTATGTTGGCAGCTGTCTGAAAACCTTCTCTGTTGTCTGCCAATATGCTGCGGAGATGGCATCCCTTCAAGACCCATCAATCTGGCAACAATGCTGGTCGGCCTTTTCTTTGATTCGCCTTCTCTCGCCATTTCTTCTGCAAGCAAGTTCTTAATTGGTGTCCCAGTAACTCGTTTGGATGAGCTCTTCCCAAAATCATGCATAATCTACATATAGAAAAAATTTTAATGAATGTCAGCTACAACTATTATTTCTACAATGAATAATTAACCCTAAAATGATCGAAAATGCTGATACCATATCTCCCCTAGTAGCTTCATCACAGTAGGAACGAGAATTGAGAGTCACTTCTGGTGTAGCAACTTGTTTCTGAGCTAGTTTACTTCCTGGACATGGAATTAATTAACAATGTCAGTACTCAACATTTCATATCATCCATCAAAAAGGGGTAAATGCAAGTCAGATTAAAGGATTTAGAGAAAGTGAAGTACAATTTGCTTAAACAAAACAAATCAACACATGGCTTATATCATAATGATAAGAAAACCAAAACAAAATAATGATGTTGCCACTACATAAAGACTATAATCATTCATGCCAATGCAGCTTAACTTTAACAAAAGTAAGAACCAAAGAGACTAATTTGGGAAACCAAAAATAGTTTAATACAGAAATAATAAAAGCAATTATACAGAAAACAACAACAGTGAAAATACAGGGAAAAAACATTCAATATACCATTTCATCTTTCAAATTTATTTTTTTACAAAAAAAAAAAATCCAAAAGAATTCCGAGTAAATAAATTTGAATCAGAAATTTTAAAAAATGCACTTGTCAATTACTTCCAGACAATCGCTTTTCCTTTGCCAAATTTAAAACTAAAAAAATGAGATTATATAAGACAAAGAAGATCTTAGTCAGGCAAAAAGTAGTACTAATAAATTATTATCATCAGAAAAAAATTATCAAAATGTAAAACTTTCATCAAACAAAATTTAATTTCCTTTTCGTTCATTCATTCATTCAAAAAAAAAACTCAGTTCATCAAATCAACCAGTACTCATAATTCTAACAAACAGTCAACATTCAAATCTTCATTACCTCACAAAATCTCATCAAACAACCAAAAAAAGAGTAAATAACAAGGAAAATAAAGAAAGAGAGAGAAATCACCTTCCATAATTCCGGAAGCACTCCTAGACTTCCTGTGACGACTTTTCTCCATTGTATTTTTTCAAACTCCACCTCCACAGACAACAACAACACAACAAAAAAGCAAAAAGCAAAAAAAAAATAGAAAGGATTTTGAAAAAAGAGGAGAGAAGGAAGCTTATCACTTATCAGATCGTAAATCTCGGAAAAAAGCAACAATAAACCACCTCGAAACTCATCACCAGCTCCATCTCAAAAACTCAAAAAAAAAAAAAAAAGTAAAAGAAAACCTAGCTGAGAATGTTCTTCATAGCTGCATCGTTTTTTAAAAAGATAGATATAGAAAACCTGATCAATGGATCACATTATAGAGAGAGAAACAGTCTATACGTATAGAGAGAGAAAGGTGGTCACCATTAATGAGTGTTTTTTTTCCTTTTGGGTTCTCAGAGAGAGAGATTTTTGAATTGAAAAAACAGAGAGAGATTTGAAATGAGGGGAAAAATAAGGACAAAAAGAGTGATACAGTGAGGGAATTTAGAAGCGGGCCCACTTTTCTCTGCGGCTTGTAAGTAGTAGAGAAAGTGTGTGTAGTGGGGGTACAGGGTGGGGGGGTTGGGGGGTTAGTGGGACCTACGTGCTAAATTTTAACGCCATGTCACTCTACTATTTTGTTTTTATTTTATTTGGACAATTATTTTGAATTTGTGTCGTGTTAAATTTTTTTAAAAAAATACTTTTTTATCGAAAATTATTTTTCTATCGATATTTGAATTTGAAATTTCTAATTAAAAAAAAAATAGTTGCATCTGTGTTATCACATTTTGTTGGGGTACTTGACTAGTACTATTGCCATGACTTGAAGGGCAATATTTATTTCAGAAAATTACTTGTCACATGTTTCATTTTTATCAACTTGTTTACCATGATAGGTTAACATGTTTCGGGTCCGAGCTTCCTTAAATACAGAATTATCTTTGTTAAAAAGTGTTATAATATGAGATTTTTAGTATAAATTTAAATTTATTTGAATTTTACTATGAATATCGGACATCGAATGGAAAAAAAATGATATTTGTGGTATGACTTTTAAAAGTAGGTTACATGGAAGATAGATGAACGTATGTGTTAATTTTATTATGGAGATAGTAAAATTATTTTTGATTAACTATTAACATAATAAAAATATTTTGAAAGAAAATAACTGATAATAAATATTATAAAAAAATATTTACAAAACATCATGCATGATTACTATATACTAAATTTTATTGTTCGATTATGTACTTAATTAAATCGTTGCTTATAATATATATATATATATATATATATATATATATATATATATATATGGAACACATGCCAATTTATTTTCCTTTAAAGTCAAGTTCTTTTTATGTTAAACTTGATATTAACTCTACTCAAAAGATGGTAAAATATTTTATAATAGATTATCAGCTTGATGAAAACATTTTGAAAAGGAAAACATGATAAAGCATCATAATTATACAAAAAAAAAAAACTAAATTTCATTATTTAGTTATGCACTTAATTAAACAGTTGTTAATTCCATGCATTATTTAAATAATTTATTTATATATATAATATATGTAACAAATGCCAATTTATTTTCCCTTTAAAGTCAAGTTCTTTTAATAAGTAACTTTGGGAGACAATACTACTGTGCTTTAAAGGAACATTCCTGTACAGTATTTTATCAAATTCAAATTTCAAATACATCTCAAAGTGGATACAAGTATTTAATTTTTAGTTTTGACCTATTAAATGCAATAATAATAATAATAATAATAATAATAATAATAACATAACTTCTTAATGATAATTCAAATCTTACTAATATTTAAAGTCTTCAACCTTTTCACATTTTAAGTTTTGACCAATTAAATGCAATAATAATATAACATAACTTCTCAATAATAATAATTCAAATGTTAATGAGTCCTTTTTTCTCTATTTCTTTCCTCTTTTTTATTAACGATTCATAAACTTACATGAATAATAATTAAAAAATTTAAGAGTTATGGGAATTGTTTAGAAACAGTTGGTGAAACCAGAAAGTTGAACGGTAGAAGTAGAATCATATATCAAATTTTAAGAAAAAACTTTTTTACGTCGTTCTTTAAAAGTTTAGATCATCTATGTTATTTTTGTTTCAAAAAAAAAGCTTATTTATGTAATCTTTAATGATATAGATGAATCAAACTTTAATCGCAGGACATAATAAGTCTTTTTCTAAAGTCGAATGACATATTTGAATCTTTTCTCTTTCAAAAATAATTTAACTAATGTTGTAGTTGAATCATAATTGACCACGTATAAAAAATAGTTTTGCAAAATCGGTATTGGTTCTAGTTACCAAATGATGGTTGGCATGGATGAGTCTTTTCGCAAATAAAAACGGTATAGATAAGCAAAACTTTGAACGAATTATACAAATGAGTCTTTCTCAAATTTTAATGACATATTCGAGCATTTTCTCTCTATTATAACCGGAGAAAAAAGAAAAGTAACCGTATTAACTTTTCACATACCACACTCTCCAAAAATAAAAATAAAAGTTCTTTCGCTAATTGGATTAATTTAGAACACAAGAAATTGTAAAATTACTTTCTATACCATTATAATATAAAGATCAATTAAACAAATCATTGATTTGGAAGGAGCTAAGTAGATATCATTTTTATATATTCATTAGACATATACATGTTGAAAATATACTAATAAAACATGTATAATATAGGGGAATTCGAAATATATTCAAACCTTGATCGAAATTATTATAATAATCTTAAATTTTACAATAATTTTAATCAAAATTAAAATATATTTCAAACTTTTTTTCCTGTAATACATATACATCCGGCTTAAATATAGTTGAAGGAAAATGTAAAAGTTTTCAAGGACAAATTAATGTTTCAAAGGATCATATACTTAGGTTTTTTTGAATATTCTAAAGCTATCAACTTTAATATAATTATCATTAATTAATTGCTAACCCCTCCTCTTCTTGTAGTGCTTTGAAAAAGAAAACCTATAGAGTATATATATTAAAGTCAATTTCTTTTTATTCTTCTTGTCCTACTTAATAATATTCCTTTTCTAGTACAAATTAAATGAGTAATAAGTTCAATATAATTAGATTGACATGTTTAATTAGTCTAAACTTCAAATAATTTTGACCACCAAACGACAATATTAGCTACTCTTTCTCTCATTATTTTTCTCTACATTCGTGCATTTTATTGGATTTTTATAACATTTTATAATATACACATAATATTTTATTAGTGGTATCCTAATATTAAAAAGAAAAAAGACCAAACCAACTTAATGACTATTTTTTATTTCTCAGATCACGCACTACAACGTTCGTTCGGGAATAACACTTCTAATAAGATTTTCTTTTATACTCGAGATTTAAATTTAAAATCTGTGATTAAGAATAAATCAATTTCACTGCTGCATCATTACTTTTCTTAAATATATTCACCCATGATTTCAAGTATATAATTAGTAAATATTATTATTTTAAGAGATTATATCGTTAATAATTGTATGAAATGATCAAATATTAAAATAGGTCGAATTGTACATTTATTGTATCACTCTTATTGTGATAAGAAAATTATTTTTATATCTTTGGACATGATGTTACATTTTTGGAATTGATAGGTGCATGTGAGAGGAAATGTGAGAAAGATGGAGCAGTATGGGGTGGGGGAGGGCAGGGGTGGAGCTAGTATAAAATTAAGATTTAGTTGAATTTAATAATTTTAATTAAAATTTTATATTTATCTCAAAAAATTTATTGAAAATACAATAAAATCTCACTAAAATAATATACGTGAGATCGTAAAATTTTATTATTTTAGATAAATATTATTTAATCGATAAATTAGTGTTTATTAATTTCAAGAGTGTTTTGAGATCAAATGAAGATTAATTATGATTGCATCAAAATTATTTTTATCTTAAAAATTTATGCATCATATTTAATGAAAATCACATTAAAAAGAAAATTGTTATACATAAAGTAGAATGAACAATGTTTAAATTGGATGCTATCAATTTTGCAATCCCAGCTTATATGACAAACTAATCCAAGAGATATTAATGATTTGGATACTGTCAATTTTGCAATCACAACTTGAATGAAAAATGTTTAGCAAGAGACAATAGCAAATTATTTTTGACACCGTAAAATTCATTCATGATGAATCTAAAAAAATTGAATAGATCCACTTGTGAAAACATCGTTAATGAACTAGAGGTCATGATTGATAATCTCGATTACCGTAATAAAATGGACATAATAAACTTGTTGGATTATCTGGGTGGAAATAAGCAATTTTGGATATCATAAGAAAAAATAATGTTGGTGATGAAGTTCAAGGTAATAGAATACCTTTGAAACCGATAGCATAAGAAAGTACTTATCACATCTAGAACTCATTACAATTTTATGGTGCGTTCGAAAAGACAACACCAGAACTTTTGAATGCAATAAGAAAAGTTAGAATTGAACTTCAACTAAATTTAAATTTTAATCAAAAAAAAAAACACAAACAAATCACACTTCACTAAACTGTGTTAGATATACTTATACTTTTAATGAACTATTAATTTATAATATTAATGAGACCATATATTTATATAAAAAACTTTTGAAAATATATCATCTTATCGAATTAAGTGATCTTTTTAATCCGCTCAAATCGAAAGAAAATAGTATTAACTTAAAACTTTATAATTTAAATGAACTAGAATTTTAAATTTATAAAGTTTAAATTTTGACATCGCATTTATTCGGGTGGAGGTGGATTGAGTTAGACAAGGTGAATTTGCCTAAATGGAGCCAAACACCAAATCTCTTTGGTGTGATTTTTTTGAAGAAAAATGACATTTGAATAGAACATAAAACATTGATATGGAATCTTCACCTTTGAAAAATTTGACTCTTATGAAAAAGGCTAATCCTATGGAGGCCTACTTAACCTCTAGGTTTTCATGTCTCTTAATAATATATATAATCTAGTGGTACTTTCTAGTTTCTACTATTCAATTTGTTTGGTTTGATGATAAATTATATGAAAAATATAATATATAGTAGTAATTAGTAATATACAAATTACTTTTCATTGAGGTTTGTTATATTGCACTAAAATTGAATGTATGAGATAACATTTAAGATATCTACTTATAAGAATAATTATAATTATTGATCACCAATTGTTAAGATGTCATATATTTCATGAAATTAATCAAGGTACGCTTATAAACAGTACATTAATTTCACAGTCAAAAGTGTGATTTGGTAGTTAATGAAGTGTGTTAAGAACTATGAGATCACTGTATAAAGATAAATAATGTTCTAATCTTATTGCACACAAAGTTATCTGATAATTATTATTGATAAAAGATGACATATATTTTATGAAGTTAGTCGAGATACGCTTAAAGTGTATTAGGTTGTTCATGTGTGCAAAATGGTACTATAGGATTAGAATTGTGAGTGAATGGCACCTCTTTTTCAGTGTGCATGAATGGTGAAGACAAGTCTATATAATGGAATCATTTATCTTCTCATAGACACAAATTATTTTCATCTTACCATAAGTCCATAATAATGTTTGTCCCCATGCTGTTATTATTATTAATATTATTATTGTTTCCCCTTTTTCACTGTTTATGTTTTTTCATTAATTATTAGATCCCTTTGCAAGACACCAAACATTTGGTAGTGTGTAAAATGGTAAAAGTAAAAAAAAAAAAAGAAGCTAAAAATATGCCACCAATGAGTTGCTTGCTTCAAGTGTTATAAATTACACTTAAAAAAAACATCCAAATTGATAGACTACTAGTTAAAATAATACTCTAGCTACTACATATGTTTTTCCTTTTTTTTTAGATTTTATCTAAAGTTTACTTGGATATATACTTGGATTGTCAAAAATTCATCAAAATTATATAAGAAGATAAAAGACCTTATAAATGCCCATTAATGTGGGATCGATCACTCTTCCATATGACTGGAGAGCTAAAGCGTAATTAATATAAGATAAATTTTCAATATCAATTTTTTTTATAATTAATCGAACTAGGCATGAATCAAATACTATGATAAAAAAAATAACATCAATCTAATTTAATCTTATAAGTTAACTCATGAGACGACCCTAACGCCGACCAATGTGGAACTCAACAGTTATAAATTGTCTTATATATTTAAGGTAAAAGACGAAACATGTTTTCGAATTGACTAATTTTAAAGATGAGATACACAGATATAATGAGAGAAGAAAATAAATTTTTTTATAAGATATAACTCATTTTTACGTTATACATATGTTTTTAAAACTCAATATAACATAATTCGAAAGACAAATATGTACTCGATATGCCAATGCACCTAATATATATTACTCCCTCCGTTTCAAAAAAGATATTCATATTTTCTTTTTAGTTTGTTTAAAAAAAAATAACCCCTTTCCTCTTTTAGCAACAATTTACTTTAACTTTTTACATGGCATGTTTAAGACCACAAGATTAAAGAGCATTTTGGTACATTTGATATAACTTTAATTTAGAACCACAAGATTAAAAAGTCTTTTTTCTTTTCTTAAACTCTGTTTCAAGTTAAACTAGATCAATTTTTTTGAAATGAAGGGAGTATTAGATAATACAATTACCTTAGATTGTGATAAATGTCTTAAAGTGATTGGACTTTTTTGTACTATATGTATGGACTTATTCGTTTGGTCCTATTGTTGCCTCATATCGAGTAATATAAATATTTATTTCTAACTATATTTAGTGGTCCTATTTTTCAATTGTGAAAACGGTATATTTCATTTTTAAAAATGTGATTATAATGGCATTTTATATGATGTTCGATGTATATAAGGGTCTAACCAATTCAAATTTATATTACATAAGATTTATTTGGAGAAAGCGTCTTTTATCAATATGACTCAAAATCGAGATTTTTGATTAAAAAATAAATAGTTATATCCAACTCTGAATCACTAAATTAAAAGACCATTGTTTTTATTGAGAGTGGTGACAAGTTAATACAACTTTTTTAAGAAGGATGGAGCTGTTTAACTGAATAACTTTGACTTTAAGCAACAATTAATTAAAGATAAAGTAAAAAAAAGAAAGCAAATTGTCTTAATTATTAAAGTTGTATATTGTAGGTCCAATTCCACTTCTAATCAATACCCATAATTAGGGTTTCATCAAGCAGCCACCCTTGTTAAAGGAATCAATTAATTACTCTTCTAGATTAATTAACCTAAACATTCCATTGGTGATCACTTAACATTAAAATAATGTTTAGATATTATGGGAAAAAAATCTCTTATTTATGTATCGAATCGGAGGTATAAAAATATTGCACAATCGTAATCCTTCAAGGATAAAAGAGTATTTTTTGCCCTTCATCAATTTTTAGAGGTACCTAAATTGCAATTTATAGGTACGAGGATTCATATAACTGATTCCAATTTGTTTTGATGAGGGTATGGTTGTTTAATTGAGTCATAAATTAATATTAATTTAGGATATTTATAGGTTCTCCTTAGAAAAACAAATCTATATATGATTTCACTATCCAAAAGTCTTTAATAAGAAAGTATATAAGAGATTTTATTTTAGCATTATCTAATTGGATATATGAAAATAAAAAATCCAAATAGGTTAAAATAGTACTCCAATTAATAATGTAAAAAGATCCCAAATCTTCTTAGAAAAATAGGGTAATTAAACCTACTTTTTTTTGAGTTTATTTTCAAATGGCTTTTATTTACTTTTGTCCTAATTTAACTAGAAACTTAACCATCAATCCACTAGGCATATAGCAATGGAGTAGCATATTAGGCTTTGACATGTTAAAGTTAATAATATCTTAAATTGTCACATCATATTTTGTCATTGTATAAATACATTATTATAGATTACTATACACTTTTATACCATGTCGATAGATTGTTTATGTAGATGTAAAAAAAACCATTAAAAATAAAAATAACCCGCAAGGGCATGGTTGATCGAGTGGTTGGGAGGTGGGTTTCCCATGTGAGAGACCTGGAGTCGAATCCAACCTCCTTCTGCTATTCAGACATGAGCTCATCGAATGAGACTTGTCTAAGTGCAATTTACATTTTCTGTGAAATTTGCGAGCTATAACGTAGTTAACAAGTACGATCAAGTATTCACCCAAAGGTCAAAGGTTATGAGTTTCCAATATTGATTTTAATAAAAAAAACCAATAATTGTATATTAAAATTGTTGTATAATTATTATTGGAGGAAGAAAGAAGTAAAATTGTCATGTTTCACTTTTTTCAATTCAATCATGAAATGGAAGAAATGATATTTTGTCCTTGATCCACTTTTTAATAATTTTATTCTAACCACTTATTTTTTTAATCATAACAAAATTAGTCCAAGTATGAAGAGAAGAGCAATATTGTTTAAGATGAAAAAAAAGTGCAATCTATCAAATCAACAAATATTTTTTTCCCAAAGTACATATTACATGTACTACACTTATGAAGCACAATGTATTTTAGAGGAATATTATTTTCTAGTCTAATCAAGTCGACCATCAATTATTCTAATTTATAATTAGTAACATAAATATCAATTAATTGATCTTTACATTCCAAAGTCTTTCATATTTTTATTTTTTTTGAATATTCTCAAAGTAAAATATTTGCTCTTAACCAAATAATTTTATGAAAAAAGGTAAGATGTACAATTGATTGACCCTACATTCAAATAGTAAATATTGCCTTTCATGTACAATCAAGATAAGTTTCTATATATGATTTTTAGCTAATTTAAACTCTGTTATTTTTTTTCAAATTTTGTCAGTGTAACTTTTGCTAGGTGAAAAAAGTATTGTCATAGTGACATAAAATAATATCATCATTGTTTCATAATTTTCTGCCACCAAACTGAGCTGAAAAAGAAGAAACAGTTACTAACAAAGGAAAAAAATTTATCCAGTAAAGAGTTCTGATTATTCAAAGAATATTAATTTTTTTTTAAAAAAAAAAACTTTATATTACTGTACGTGTACTTGATATTCATATAATAACATAATCCCACAAATGTTTTCGAGAGACTGACGTATACGCAAATCTTATCCTTATCTTAGAAAAAATCGAAGGATAGTCTTCTCGTACTAAGGAAAGAGTTTTCTCAACGCTCTAACGCCCAGACTCACATTAGATAAGAACCGAACTGTCTCACGATGCTTCGAGTTCCTATTTAAAAGCTGGTTAAGAATAGGGATGAAGTTTAAAAACTGTCTACTAAAGCCATAATAAGATTTACAGATGCAATCACAATAAGAATCAATCAAGCATTCAATGGTTGATGGACAAAACTGGAACACTGACAAAGAAGCTAAGTCATTACTCAAACTGCTCTTTACACCTATAATACTCTATGCAGCAAAGTTTGCTGTGTAACTGTCTCATCCATCTCAAAGCCACAACACATAACAAGTGCATTTGTTTTGTAAAAGGCCAGCTCATATCAAACACACATCATAGAAATTTCTAAAGAATTAAAAACAAAATCACAAAGCAAAGTATCTAAGCACTTATTGGTGCTTACTATTTGATTGGATTTGGAGAGGCAGTTGAGCTCCTTCTTGTATGATATTCTGGGAGTAAAAACTTGAGGATGGATTTCTGAGAAGCTTAGTCCATGCTTTATACGATTATCTTTGCAAAAACAGCTACCGTTCATTTCCTATTGATCTTTTCCGAGAGTTTGGAAGACAACTTTTGGAGTCTAGCATGTGTGTGAATGAACTAATATTTCCCACACTTTTCTGTTATTTTCAGAAGCTTTGTGAGGCTCAGATCGTGTTTACCATTTTAAGTCCGCGGATTTTATGTAGCACATATGATTACTATTGGAGCAAGGGAGCTTCTCTACTTGTATGCTTGCAAATATTTATTCTAGGAATACTGATGTATATTAACTCTAGCAGTTCTCTCATTCCTATTTCTTGTTGCAGTTATGCATGATTTGCTACTGACTCACACTGATCTGAAGCCAGAAAATATCCTCCTTGTTTCGTCGGACTACACTTAAGTTACAACGTAATGCATCATATAGTACGTCTTATTGAAATTGCTTGTCAATAGCATAGTAATCATTAGAAGCAACTACGTATTTGTGTAATTACATTTGCTAAAGATCAACCCGTGTATTAGGATTTTAGCCTTTCTATCAATGTTGACATCACAAACTGAAATTTTCTTGGCATTTTTTCTTAGTCTCTCTCTCTCTCTCTCTCGATACAACTAGTACATGTACGGGATAGACTCACTATACAGAGAGAGATATCTTGGAAGTGCTCAGTCTATCTGCATTTTGCACCTATGGTTTCTTTCCTAGACCATATAAAAGCTAATGCTTACTTTTTCAAAATAGATGGCTGTTTCCTAGAAATTTAAGCAATGGATTTCTCCAACTACAAAGACCGTAAATTCACTTCTGAAAGTATGGATCAAATGCGGTTGTATGGTACAACTTTTATCAGACAACTCAACCGCAATAAAATATCCTAAAACGCACTGATGATCAGACTTGCTTCAAAAGTGGTTAAAGTTGCAAAAGAAGAACAGGGGTGAGGTATAAAAACCGTCTACTAAAGCCATAATAAGATTTACAGATGCAATCACGATTAGAAACAATCAAGCATTCAATGGTTGATGGACAAAGCCGAAACATTGACAATGAAGCAGAGTCATTCTTCAAACGGAAAAGGGCCTAAAATACCCTTGAAGTATTAAAAATGGTACAAAATTACCCTCCATCCACCTATTGGCTCCAAAATGCCCTTTTCATCCACCTATTGGCTCCAAAATACCCTTGTCATCCACCTTTGGGTTCAAAATTGACCACTTTTTTAATTATTTTAAAATTAAACTCTTTAAATATTTTTTAAAATACTTGGCGTTCAACTATTGGTTATAATTTAATTTATTAATATAATTTATAAATCAACCCACTACCCACTCATTACTAACTAAACCCCACCCAATTAATAATCCAATTATAATATCAAAATTGTCATAAACACTACTAAAACACGATGAAATTATAGATTCCTGAAAATGACATTCAAAATTATTTGAGTCCGAATCGAAGCCCCAATGAAATATAGGTTGAGCCGCTTATTTAGGAGGACACTTTCAATATGATTCTCTTTCAAGATTGAATTAAAAATTTATGATTAAAGGTAAAGAAGTAATACATTTCGAATTAATTCATGCACTTTTTTAAAATATAATTTTATAAATATTTATGATTTGTTTTAAAACCTTTAATATATTATTTTGAAAAAAAGTTAACTATGAAGTAACATCACATAATTGAGACGTAAGTCAGACTTTTAAGTTTATCGGTAATTTTTATTTAGACACTTAACATATGATAATTTACTTCTATAGATATTTTCGCCTCAAATTTTTAAAAACACTCAATTGGCAGTAGCTTTTTTCTTGTTGCATTAATAATGTGACGGGTGTATTAATTTGGAGGGGTTTAATTAGTAATGGGTGGGTAGTGGATTGATTTATAAATTATACTAATAAGTTAAATTATAACATATAGTTGCGTGCCACGTATTTAAAAAAATATTTAAATAGTTTAAATATAAAACCGTTAAATAAGTGGTCAATTTTGAACCAAAAGGTGGATGACAAGGGTATTTTGGACCCAATAGGTGGGTGAGAAGGGTATTTTGGAGCCAATAGGTGGATGGAGGGTAATTTTGTACCATTTCCAATACTTTAAGGGTATTTTAGGCCCTTTTCCGTTCTTCAAACTGCTCTTTACATCTAAAATACTCTATGAAACAAAGTTTGTTCTGTAACTCTGTCTCTTCCATCTCAAAGTCACAACATGTATCAAGTGTATTCGTTTTGTAAAATAACAGATCATATCAAACACATATCACGGAAGTTTCAACAGAATTAACGAAAAAATCACAAAGCATGGTTGTCATTTCCATTCTTGATTAAATGAACTATGATATCATGTCGTTCGATTCACTGAAAATTAAAGAGCCTTAGCATTATTCCCCTCTGACTAACCAACAAAGAGAGATCTTTTTGTCCAACCTAATTGCTACTAACAATAAGCCTATGCAAACCAGACAACTACTTAGCTCAAACAATTATGTAACTACTAACAAATAGAGCAAAATAATTTCCACCATACCTCTACCATCCAATCTGAACTTCAGCTGTTCAGCAGAACCAAAGCCTTATTCTACTCAGCTTTTCGAGCTAGCTCTCTCATTCTCCGCCCTCTGTGCAAAAACCTTTGTTGCAATCATGTTCTCATCGAAATACCTAGCGTAAGGATGCCCTTGCGGTACAAGTCTCCGATACTTCTCAAAACACTTCTCAGCCTCATTAGTTTTCCTCATTAATGTGTATATTATTCCTTGACACAAGTAAGGCCTGAAATCCCTAGGCTCCTCTTTAACTAATTCCTGATAAACCTTCAATGCATCTTCATATTTTCCTTCTATCACCCGAATTTGTGCAAGCAATAGCTTAAAATCCCTCAAGTCAGTCTTTTTATTCTCCTTCTTACACAATTTAATGCCATCCTCAATCTTCTTCTCAATTTCCATCAATTCATCAATCGATTCATCTTGTGAAGCTGCCATAACCAGTCCATGATAAGCCTCGACGCGAAAAGGGTCTTTCTTTAGTATCTCATTGAACCCAACTTTGGCCAATTCAATCTCCCCAAAGTTCACATACAAATGAGATTTCAACAAGGGCCATTCGTTCTCATTCGGTTCGAGCTCAATTAACCTATCAATAATGCTAATAGCATCTAGCATTTTCTTATTCTTTATCCGAATTTCCATCAAATTCCTTAACGCTTCCACATCATTCGGGTTAGTAACCAGGTGTTCTTCAATTGCTCTTTCCCTTTCCTCCTCTGAAACTGCATCTCTCAACACATCAGTCTCCATAGCCGACGGAGTAAAAGATTGGTTAGCAAGTGCAGGTTTCGGGAAGACAAAGTATCTTGCGAACAAAAGGGTAGAGGCAGTAATTGTAGCAATGAGTGTTGGCTTAACGAATGAAAATAGGTTGTGGGGTTGTTCATTAGGGGTTTGAGGGATAAGGGGTTTTGGGATTCTAGAATTTTGTGAAGAAGAAGAAAAAGAACAAGCTTTAATGGTGGAGGGGTAAAATGGTGGAGGTGAGGTTCTGAAAGTGAGACAAGAAATGGATTTAACATAAATTTGACCATGATTATGAAGCTTTTTCTGAAATGGGTTTGTTCTAGAGCCAAAAGGGTTTAAGGTTGCCATTGTTTTGGTGAAGACGAAAGAGTTTTAGAGCTCTTAAACCCTAACGATAATGGCGGACTTTACAGTATAGAGAAAGCTTAACAATGGAGAAAGGGTGAACCATAAAAGGGCCTTATTGGGCTTGTTTGGTGGTAGGCCAATTGACTCAATGAATTGGGCTTTTGCTTAGGCCCATCAAGTGGTCGAAATTCAAGTAAATTGGATTAATCCGTGTTTTCAAAAACGTTCTTGGGGCGAGTTTCTAGGCGGAGCGTATCAAAAATGATTCAACGAGTAAATATAAGACATTGATCTATAAGGTGTACGTTCTAAAATTTGGAGCGCAAGCTCCAAGCGTAAAAACGTACGCCCTCAGAGTAATTACTATTTTTTGCTTTAAATATATTTGTTATTATTGGTGTAAAAATATTTCTTAAGTAGTAATTGTAATTTTTTTTCTTTATTATTGGTTATTAATACGTTTCTCAAATAAAAATCATAATATATTTTTTTTTATACATTATAGGTTATTTATTAATATCTATTGGTAAAATATTGAAAGTTATACTTTTGCTTATTTTCTTAGTAATAGAATTATAATATTGAATATACATAAGATTACGCTCCATAGATCAAAAGATTTACATTCCGTGTCTCGAAGCTTACGTCTTGCCTCGTACTGTATAAGATGTCTCACTTAACGCCCCTACTTTTTAAAACACTGTAATAAACTACCTTGTTAAATATATATCACCATCATATTTATATAGTAACATTCCTTTTACTTTCGAGTAATTATATATATAAGACCATATTAAATATTTATATACCATGTATCATTCATTTATAAATTAGAATAATACTATTGCGAATAAATGTATATTGATTTACAAACAAATGTATTTGCATATTTATATACCATGTATCATTCATTTATAAATTAGAATAATACTATTGCGAATAAATGTATATTGATTTACAAACAAATGTATTTGATGCAAATGTATATCTATGTAAATTTGAAAGATATTAATAAAATTAAATGTATGGTGATTTATTATGAATACGAACAAATGTATTCAATATAAATATGAAATTAAAATTATCAATTTATAAATGAACATAGACGAATATATCTCGTACAAATGAATAACTATGTAAAATTAGAAAGATATTAATACAAACAAATATATATTAATTTATAAATAATATGGATGAATGTCTCTACAGATTACACACCTATATAAAATTTAAAAGATATCAATAAAGACAGTTATATATGTATAATAATTTATTATGAATACGAACAAATACATTGAATACAAATGTGTGTGTCAATCTTACAATAAGATCATTTATTATTATCATAATTCAATACATACCCTTTGTTTTTTTATTGTTATTTTTCAAAGAAAACATTTCATTTCTTTATTAATCACTACATTTAAATTTGGTAAAAATGCAATAAAGAAAAAATTTAAAATAAAATAAAATATCAACATGGACTCTTATACATTGGCACGTGGAGGAGGCACTGCCAGCTAATGAACATGGCAATAACGTGTCAAACAGTTTTGTTTATCACCATCAATTTCGACGTTATTTTTATTTATTATATTTACCATAAAAAAAAATATAAATAATTTTTATATTATTATTATTTTATTTTTATAAGTTAAACCATCCATATATATATATATTCAAAAAATTTCAATCAAAAAGTTATCTATCATCTATTTTTTCATATATAAATCGTCAGGATAAATAATTATCACTTATTTAATCTACCTTTCGAATCAATATAAGAAGGTAGTATTAAATTACTTTTAAGATTTTTTTGTTAATCATTAGTTTTACTCTTTTTTGAATAAATCACAATCATTAAAGTAATAATAGAAGAGGTTTATAGAAGAAAATAATTGACTTTTTTTCCCCTCTCTATTTATAATTTTAGTTAGTAATATAGAAAGAGTGAAAATAAGAATACACTAAAGTTTTGTTCAATTTTTTTTCAAGAAAAATAGAAAGGAATTTGTCTTTTGATTTTTAGATTAGATCGATTTTATCATTTATATAATTCTCCCCTCTAAATTTAAATCGATTTCATTATTCATATTATTTCCCCCTCTAAATTTAAATCGATTTCATTATTTATATAATTCTTGTAAATTAATCACTCGAGTACTTGTAAATTAATCACTCGAGTACGTATTCAATCATCACAAATGAAAAAATTAAAATAACACATTCATCTTACATTACTTCATATATATAAAAAATTCAAACATATTTTTTCTTGTTTAATTATTATTATTCATATATGTAGGAATAAGACAATTTAGGACCACCTTCCATTCATGAACCCTATCTTGTTGTTTTATTAGCCCTAGAACTTTTTGAATGAACTAAACATTGAGCTAATTTTGAAAGTTCACATCAAACATCATTGTCACAACAATAGAGAAGAGGAAGGCAAAATTTGTTAATACTAATAATATAATATAATTGTTGTAATCACTTGTCATTTGGGATCTTTATTAGAAGAAGAATCCAACATTATATTATGGATTCTTTGTCTTGACATCTCTAATTCTTCATGTATTGATGATGATCTTTTTGCTTCTCTCATTTTCTTATTGTATGCCTCAAAGAACTCTTTGTTTTCTTTCTCCAATTCCTTCCACACTACATAAAAAATTTCATTATTCAAGTTAATACACGCAAAACACTTTATATCTGTTTTATTTCATGTGACACACTTAGATTTTATCATATTATAATCATATTAAAGTTTTAAATTATAGGCTAAACTAAAATTATATTTCAATCGTATAAAACTAAATAATACCATTAAATTAAAGATTTCTTATAATAAACATTTATCCTGCGTGACACGAATTTGATTATCGCGTTAAATTCTAATACTAAAACATATACTATAGAACATTGATAAGTATTTCTCAATTCCAAATAAATTGAGATCAGTGATATAAAATTTTAATTTTATCATTTAAGCTGATATCAACATCATAATTAAAAAATTATATATATAACAAAAAATATTGTCATGCCTCCTTACCATGTAAAATCTCTAAGTATTCACCCAATCTTCTTCTATTCGAAGAAATAATTCATCAAAATAATAATATCACCATTAATATCGACACATCTGAAATCGTCTTCCCAAACCACACAACCCCACACATAAAAATAATTAAAAAAAAGGCAAACAAGAGTGACAAAGTGTAGTAGTTAATTAATTACCTGTGGAAGTTATAATAGGCTGGATATTTGCATGTTTGGAGAGTGCATCCATGCATTCTTCTTGGCTCATGTTGAATATTATACATTCTTCTATCAAGTGTTGCACCTACATCACCACTTCATTACTTTACTATATAATAAAAATAAAATAAAATAAAATATCAATATTGAAGTATATCATATAATAAAAATATTTATACAATCATATCAGTTAACTTAAATCTATTACACGTATCAATATATATAACTTAAATCGATCTAAAACTGAAAGCATTGTAAGCAAAGATGTTAACTAAAATACTTACCATGGGGATGTATTGAGAAGAAGAGTCACCCATTTCTCTATATTGCACAAGATCAAATTGATTTTCTTTTGATGAACATTAAGAGTAGAAAACAATTACTAGAAAGAACCCTAAGTTAATTAATTAAATTAAGAAAGGGGAGAATTTAAAGGAGTTTCATATGAGTAGAAAATATGAGAAAAAGATGGAGAGAAGCACAAACATATATGGAAAGTTAGGCATATGTTAGAGTGTGCACAATATATATATGGAAATATATTTTATCGGAGAAATTTTAAATTATATTCTCCGTTAAATAATATTTTTCGCATTTCAAAAGTCAGTGTTTTTAATTATAACCTTTTCAAGTATATTAATGAAGTTTTTATTTTGAATGCATATGATTAAAAAAATAACTTTCAAAATTTAAACGATATCAATTATGATACCAATAATAAAATAATTATAATAACTCAATTATTTAAATATCTAAATTTTTACCTAATTAGAAAAAGTTGATTGTCACCTATAACTATTAACAAAGATGATGTGATCTTATAAATAGAATTTAAATGAATGAATCATACTATAAGAAAATCTTTTCATGGCAAAAGAGGGTATAATAAATGAAATAAATGAAAGTAGAGCATTATTCATTGTATAGTGAGTATTAAATTACAATAATAATAATAATAATAATAAATTGGAATACTAATTTAAGAGTGATGTCATTATTCTTGTTATGGGGACTCGAAACCCCACGTGGTGCAAAACCTACGATTGGCTAACATGGGATTACGCCGGATTATTTTGATATTCGGAGTTTGTATGAAAGTTTTGATTATGCACTGCAAAGCTTATTCGAAGGCGACTGTCATGGGATTGCATCATTTTGCCCCTATTTTATGTTTCGTTTTTTTTATTGACATAATACCTAAACATATTTTTCAATTTGCTTTGGTTGATATTTATATCTTCTATATTGATTGTTGATAAGTATAAATATTTAAATTTGTAGGAAATTGAAGGAATACATACATACATCATACGGAGCATACTATATGAAATTTATGCCTTACGTGGTATTTTATGTGTATTATGACACATAGAATATGTGGGTCAACTTGTTAAATTTTATACAAATTTTGAGAGTCTGTCTACTTATGTACACATAAAGTTAAATGACATATATATCAAGTTTAAATGTCTATTTGTGATGTATCAAGCATATGCTATGATATTTTAAAATGTATCCGAATTCTACTAAATTTAAGGATTTATATTTTTATTTTTTTAAAAATAAAAATATAATCTAATTAGCTTTTAACACTACGAAATTTGTGTATATAAAAACATAATTGGCAATGACCCATTTTTATGTAACTAAGTCCACATGACAAGTTAGGCCCACATACCTACTGTGTTTGCCCCAAAAGTGGTTCCTCTAATTGGGCCCACCATTCTTACTAATTAGTGGGCCCTACGATAAAGCCGAAAATGGTAGCAGCCCATGTCATGTCCACCTGCCGTAAACTCTTGGGGAACTCTTTGGGTGCAAATCGAGATAAGATTGAGATATTTAAAGATTAAATTTGAGTAAATAACGTAATTCATTAATTAAGAATCTAATTATGTGCCTTTACTTTATGAAAAACTCTTGAGAGAAATATTGAAAAAGTTATTATATTTGGTGTGAAGTATTTTTCATCTTTGAATTATTGACGATCTTAAAAAACATCCCTCTATTTGAATAAATCAACTTAAATACACATGATCTGTCACATAACATAGTAACTAGTTTTAAACTCTTGTAGAATATCAGATTCTTAATAAAAAGCCGAAATAAGGGTTGAAAACACTCTAAATTTGACGAGAGTTTAGGAGTGTATTTCATCTATATGGCAAGATCATGAGTATTTTCAAGTTCAGTTAATTAAATAGACAAATATTTTTAAGGATAAAATTAATAATTCACACTAAGTTTAAGGGGTATCATCTATACTACTCTTTAAAATCCTCATATTAGTCCCTTCCTGGGTCTGAATCACAATATACCGGCGACTTTGTCCTTGAATATTTCATATCCACCGATCCGTGGAAGATACCAAGAAAGAGTAAGATAGATTTAGGGCGGCGGACGGGTCTAGAATAGATTCCCCAACGAGTCCTGACTTTTCAACAACAGAGGCAAAAACTTACTCTTTCAAGTCAAAGTTGCGTAAACTAAAGATGGAGTTTATTTTACTGTTGTTCCAGGGATATGGGTATGAAGTGAATTCTATTCACTCTTTGATATTAACAAACATATAAAGTCCAAAGTAAAAAAAAAAAAGTAAATGTTGTAAAAAAACAAATATTTGCTGACTATTATTTTAATAAACAATTATTTTTATCAATATCTCTGGAACCAACTTACAAATTCCCATATCTTACTATAACATGAGTACTTTCAATAAATAAATGCACCATTATTATTTCTAAGTGAAGTAATTAATCATATCCCAATCAATAGTTCCATCTTAATCTCTCACATTAATGGGCATACTAACTAGTTGATAAAAGTTAATTTGACAAATATGACAACTACTTTCTCCAAAAACTTCTAAGTAATATAAACCATAATCTTAATCTATATAAATACATTTTAATATGAAATTACCTATATATGATCATAAGAGATCATTTTATTCAACAAAGTATTCAATAAAATATGTACAAAAATTAGAGAATTAAAGAAAAATGTCTTCTTGTGGTTTATTACCATTAAAACAAATAGAGTTTGTAACGTATCACTTTCTCCCTTTTATATGTAGTTTTTTAATAACAAAAAAGGGATCATTATTACATAATTCATCAATAACCATAGTTCTCAATCTAATTATGTATATCATACATTAGTACATAATAGATGTACATTTATTAGCTTTTATTTTGATGGACAATTGTTTATGTCAATTTCTATGCATTTAATAAGGAGAAGAAACTACTAGATTAGTAAGATTTTAGCTAGCACGAAACTCAGGTTAGCTCAGAACTGTCAAATCGACATATTTGACATATGTGCTTTTCGAATTGGAGTAGTTAAATCCTATCAATAAATCATCTAGGTTCGATTTTCGATATTTATGTTCAATCATAATTCATATCATTAAGTGCGATTTTAAAATAGAAATAAAATTTATGTACATTTCATCATTAGCTTTCACATAAATGCTAGTACTAGAAAGTCAAAGAAGCCACTATTGGTTAAGACGTCAAAAACTTCCTCTAGAACTTCTAACCAATGTAAACAACAAAATCTGTCCAAATTATTCATTTGTGTTTTGATTGGATGCATCATTTGTATCACAATTTAGAAATTTTAACCCACAAATTCTAACTCGTAAACTAATAACTGAACTATCAGATCTTAAAATTTTATCCGTAAAAAGACAAATCAATAACTTGGAAATTTGAATAAAATCTTAACTCACAAACCCTAACTCGTAAATCAACAACTAAACTAATAGATCGTACAATTTTATCGGTAGAAAGGCAAACTAATAACTCAAAAATTCGACTAGAACCTTAACACACAAATCTTAATTCATAAATCAACAATTAAACTAAAAGATCGTAAAACTTTATTGGTAAAAAAGCAAATCAAGAACTCAGAAATTAGTATAAAAGCTTAACCCACAAACCCTAACTCGTAAATCAACAACTAAACTTTATAGAAAGACAATAATCGGACAAGGTTAGTTAAATTTGATACCTTAACAACGTCAAGTAGAAATTCTGATGGAAAAAAGAGCTAAAATGTCCACGATTTCATTGTTCTTCGACTAAGGTTAGGTTCGTGAGTTCATCTTTTGAGAGAGAGAATGGGTAAAAGGGGAATGGGTTATACGTTAGAGGGGTCGGGCATTGGGTTTAAAATGGGGATTGAGTCATTTTTAAAAATTCAGGTTAATTTGAGTCAATTGGGGAATTTTCAGTCAACACGAGCACAAATAATGAAATTAGTAACGACTGAGGTAAGAATAATTTCGTTTTAATGATAAGGGCATACTCAACTAAATTCTGAATTACAGATTTAAAAATCTTGAGCAACACAAAGTAGAGTTCACAATTTCTTTCTGTCTGTTGTGATTAGTAATGGGCGATTCTCTATATATTCACCTATTATTATTTGCTACATCCTACCAACACAAAATGAGATGATCTGCCACCAAAACTTAAGAAAATGAAAAATTCAACATGTAATGGCTTGGTGATTGATGTCAAGGAGGCCATCATTCAAGGCTTTTACAAAGAATACTATCATCAAGTTTTCTTAGAAAATATTTGCTTGCTCAATTACTACAATCAAAGAGAACTATAAAGTGTGAAACAATAACTCAAAACTTACCTCCAGATGCATTGTGCAAGACGGCGACGTTTCTATCCAGGAAAATGTACCATTGGCAAAATCAGCTAAGTAGCTCTGGGTTTGGCCCAAGACAGCGGGGTTTGTACCCGAAATTTGAAAATGTTAACTGGATGTGTGTAAAAAAAATAACATACGAACCCATAGGATTATACAAGTATGAGATCCGTATAGAGAAATATGTTGAGATGAGTCTCAGCAGCTATATTCATTTTAGTAGCTCCAACCATTAGTAGACAACGAGATGTTCAAATCCTGGATCAATCACTATTCACTGTCAATAAGCTTTGACCAGCCCCCATAACTGAACACACGTGTAAACCCGACCTACCTCCCCCAAGAAACAAGATTCCCAAGCCAATCAGATCAAGAAATCAAAAAAAAACACATAAACATGAATACTCCCACAGACCACAAAAGAAAATATTAAGGCAATGTGGTAAAGGGTAGTTATTTCTTTTCTAAATAAACGGACATTTATAAGGAATAGAAAGACTACTCTTCCCATAGTGTGCACAATCGTAGCATTTGTTCTTTTTAAAAACTCAAAGGGAATGGATGACAGATTTTAAGAGACTGATGCAACTAAAGGAAGAAAGCAACTGAACAAGCTGTAAGCTGACAAATAAAAACATGGTTATTCAAATATGGAATTTTATTGATGAGAATTTATTTAAAGCTGTCAAAAGAAATGTAAGTTGGAGCATTCCTAATGGATTATGTAACTCCGGAAAGTAAAAACTCCACCTTCTGTTGCAAATCAATCACTTTAAGATACAACATCTACATAATTTCTGCACAGTTGGTCCAACTATTCACCGATATTTAACAAGAAAAGAGTACTTTCTAGATCTGGAAAGCAAAACAGCACCTTCTTGTCCACTTTCAAACACTTCCGCAATCCAACATCTACTAAATTCATAACAGCACTTTGGCCCACCAACTCACCACTCACGAGTGTTGAGCAATATTTCACCACTGTCTAAATGATCCACCAACATTAATTTCATATTAACACCACAGAAGAGCCAAAACCCAAGAATGTAATAGCTGAGAGACAAGATGATTAGTGCACTAACAAGTGGAAAAAAAACTGACAAGAGAAGCAACAAAACACAAGGCATACTGGAAATATCATGTGTGAATCTCTTACTTGATCTTCTATCTTCTTCCTTTTGGGGGCTTTGTGATGGGGAGTAGAGACAGAAGAGGATATTTCATTCTAAGGGCTCATTCACACATCTTTTTAACTGAAACACACGTGAAAATAAAAGGTTGTCAATTACATTGGATAACCATACCTTCTCAGGTCTCTACTGAAGAAGGGGTGCCGTAATGCTTCTCTAGCTTTCGATCGTTCTGTTGGGTCATAACAAAGCAGCCCTTGCAAAAGATCAATGAGATCTCTAGCAGAGTGATCCACATGCTGCATTATCAGGTTCTGAAATATGATAGAGATAATATTACAGCTAATAAAAACAATTCAATAAATGGAAAGATTTAAAGGAAAAAAAAAAGAATAAACGCTCCAAAGCACTCATACATCAATTTATCTGTTTGGCAAATTTGGATACATATTCAATGAACAAACTCTCAAGGATATAAACTAATGGATCAGTACCGTTAACAAACTACAATATCCAATCATGCATTTCTTTTAGTCAAACTATTCAACAATGTACAAGGAGTTGGGAAGCTTCTTGTTACAAAGATATCACTAATACAACCCAAAAATTCACTATTTTCCTCTGAGAACAGGAGAAGACTAATTAAACAATCATACAAAATGCTAGGAGTGAGAAAGAAAACACTAGAAAAGATGAAGAAGTAACGGTCACAGCATTCCTACTATATCTTTCAAACTAACAACTCAAAAATAAAAACAAATATATTTGTCAATGCAATTGCTAGACGCTAGGGAAAACCAAAAAGAAAGAAGAAAAGATAAAAGTTTGAGATACATCCTACATGCTAAGCAAAATTCACACATCTGCACTAGTACTCCTTGGAAAGGTTTAATATTCGCAACAAGGCCTCATGAAAATTATCACCGGATTAAGAACAAAAAGATTTGCACCTCAGGATATAGCTTAGATTCAGGAATTACCGGGAGACGAGGCAATTTCTAGACGGCCCTCATACTTTCACTTGAAGTTGCACGTTCTAGCCAATCCAACCTTGCACCCCTTCTAAAGTATTTCTCAGCACGACGGCTACAAAAAGTGAGGCAAATAAAGCATGTTCTATTTGATGAAATGACATAAACTAACAATAAAATCAAAAGCAACAAAAATCTTACTCAGCTCTTACAGCCATGTGCTGAGGAAGAGGCCCTAGCACGTTTTCCATCATCGCAAGATGCTCCAAGTTCTCATGTGTTTGAAAAAGAGCATCACCCTGTATATGCATTTTTTTTTTGGGCAGGTGGGGTGGGGTGGTTATTAGTCAAAGTCAGAAAATCAAATGTATGGCAAAGGAAAAGATATTAGACCTAGTTTAGACCCAAATCACTAGAATAATGCGACTCCGAGGAGAAGGATTTAACTAGTCTGCTGACATGTGACACAAGAATCCTTCTGTATAAGGAGAAACAAGAGTCCATTTCAAGTATTATTGTCGTCACACCTAATCTTTTTAAAATAATTTAGTACATTTTCAAACAACGGGTGCTCATTATATTCATGCGGTTGGCCCCAAACTCTTCTTAAATATTAATAGGAAAAGGAAGATAACCAATCCATTTAAATGTTAGAACCATGTGACAGATAAAAGAACATTTTTTCCAATTCCTAACCGAAGGTCCGGACCATTTCTAGAAAGCGCCTGTGCATCACTGAATCATGACCACCTCCTCAAACCAAAAAAGTTGTCTATTGATTATTATGGAGCACACATTCAGGGTTGATGAGCCTATTAAGTTGTCCTCCAAAAGTTGTCTTCCAAACTCTCGGACAAGATCAATGGGAAATGAACAGTAGTTGTTTTTGCAAAGAAAATCGTATAAGCTTGGACCAAGCTTCTCAAAAACCTGTTAAGACCAATTTAATCCATCCTCAAGTTTTTACACCCAGAATATCATACAAGAAAGAGCTCAACTGCCCCTCCAAATCCAATCAAATAATAGCACCAATAAGCACTTACAATACATATATGATTACGATAGTCAAACCAATTCCTTATTTGCACACAACTGCAAGAATAAAAGCAGTGGTACTAGAATCACTTCAATTTCGACTGTCAGTAAAGTAACACAAAAGGAATGACGATTCCTACCGTTTGCCACCAAGATCGTGCCTGACAAGTTTCTGTAGGACGTCTATCTCGATCATTGCTGCTTCTCGATATTTATGTATTGACCGAACAACTTTAAATGCCACAAGTTCCTTTGTTTCATTGTCGAGGCATTCAAGGACCCGTCCAAAAGTTCCTGCAATTAGGTACCAAATAGATACAACTAAATAAATGAAATAAAATATGTTCCACATGGTAAGTGCAAGAAGTACACTATTAGAACTTAGAAGCTTCTCAAGAAGTAATTCATTATTCCTGTATCATTCGAGCATTCTGTCAATATATACTACCACAATTACCAACCTTGATAAGCACAGACCTAGTCATGCTTCTGTTAATACTCAGTGAAACTGAATAATAAAACACTGAGTAACATAGATCACACGTCATTTCTTTTTTCAACCAAAATTTTATCTGACTACACAGAAAAATAGCAGGAATAAATCAACAACAATATATTTCTATTTACCCAAGATATCAAGGGAAAAAACAATTTGGCAAAATGATCCTAACCAGGCTTTGCCAAAAAGAAACAAAGTAATTATTCAAACATAATAAATATTGCTTCAATAACGTTAAGTACTATGACATTATATTTGTATAAAACCCAAGAAATACCCCCTCACCAAAACATAGAAAGGGAAAGGGGCGAAGCTTAATTAAGGAAAAGGAGAGAAGAGAGGGAAATAACTAACCTTCCCCCATCTTGCTAAGTATCCTATCTGCAAATACAGAAAGGAGTAGATTAGGAATAGAAGCAAATTTTACAAACATAATACTTTACAGCATAATCATGTTAGTGCAGTTGCATGTAATCATCCCACTAACTGTAGATGTCAGTACACTATGCCAAATCTAGGTTAAGGTGACAACTGGAAAAAAAAATTGTGTCATCCTATATTTACTCTGATACAAAAGCATTGTTGACATGATGATACTTGGGAAAAAATGTCCAAAACACAAGGATGTAATCCTAAAACGGATAACCAATTAGTTTTCATGGGACTATGTAACTATGCCCTTAACTATACTTGTATCTCAGTTGTGGATAAGGCGCATCATGCAAACAATAGAACCGCCCCTCTATTACTCTTCTCCACCTAAATACCAGACTTTTATTAGTGGTAGGGTTCTAACCCCTGATGTACTAACCAACACATCACAAGTTGTGCTCTTACCACTAGACACTAGACCAAAGCCCGGATTCTAAAATTCTAATTTGATAAAAGGGAAAGTGAGAATATAGATCTTAGGTACGAATAGTCAAAATCTAAAGGTGCAACTTCTAATATAAATTATAAAAACCTTTTCTATTGTCTATAATAATAGGAATGCCTCTTCAAAATTTTAAGATAAAATCACTTGCTCAAACATAGTAATTAAAAATCCTAGTACACTTGCAATGTGGAGTTACGAATAAAATAAAAAAATTTATGAGAACAAAAAGACAACTTACAACGACGAGTTAAGTTCTCCCCAATGGAAAACACATAGTGGCCATCTTTATCATTCGGTCTCCGAGGAAGGGATCCATTATGAGGGATCCCTTTGTAATATATTGAAGAATAAGCATAATTCAGTCCAACTCCATTTTCAAACTCTTGCCCGCAGTATATTGTTGGAAGAACCTAAATTTTGATGACAGTATTATATTCAATACCTTTCTAATGCCAGATTCTCAGAATGACATAATTCAGAGATTTCACTTATAGCAAATGATATCACATTTTATTTTCTGATTTTGGACTACATCATGATTTCAAACAGTATGTCTGTAGCATATCAAACGTTACTCCTACGTGTGATCATAGGAACTGAAACAAGCATGATATTTAGCACTCGGGCAAACAGAACGGCACAAAATAGACATACCAAATGGTCTCTCCCTAGAACTTACCCTTGACAGATAAGAGCTTAGTGTTACTAAATGCTCAATGAGATACACGAACATACAACCTCGAATGCTTGATAAGATATATGAATGTAATGGCTGCATCCTATTCCAGAATATTGAGATTTGCTAACTGATACACTCATCAAAAGAGAAATTTAGAAGTCAGTTAATTATGATTCTCACATTACAAATTTCATATTGTGCTCAAAACAAATTAACTCTTGAGTTCACATGCAATAGCAATTATGTTGACATAAACAAACTTTCACAAGTAAATATAATACCAGCACAAACTAATACTATAACTATTTTTCAATCAAAAACCTTTGGAATTGGTGGAATTGGTGGACCTACGTCCCATGTCAAACGAGGTCGTTTCCGAGGTCGCTTATCTATATTTCTCCGTGAAAACTCCATTAATGGTTGAATCTCCATGATTGTGATCTGTATAGTAATCACCAGGAAGAATTGAATCGATAAATTTGATGGATTTTCTGCGAAAAAATCGGGTCGAAACCCTATGGATTCTGCATATCTGAGAAATGAGATTAGAGAGAAAGAAGGCTAACCCTGGTTAGTTAGTTCATCATTCACCTTAGTTAGAGATAAAGTGGGCTTCCGGGTTTGCTTAGTTGCCCCGAATTGCCTATTCCGATTGTTTGAATTTTTTAAAAATATTGGCTATCGACCATTAAAATGCATCAAGTTTAACTAAAATTTATGATATAAAATTTGAAGTTTGGTAATAACTTTTAGTAATATCTAAATTAAGTTTTGTCATCGTCGAATAATTTAAGTTAAAATGTTTGAATTTTGATTTGTCAAGTTTAGAATTTTTGTGAAAAAATATTGGAAGTTAAGTCTTGACAAGTCATATTAAATCGCAGATGGAAAAGTTTGATGTTCAAACCTTTTTCAATTATAATATCTGAATTTGTTCTTATCAAAATTCATAGCTTTCGTGAAAAATTATTTAAGTTGGACAAGTCATATTAAATTAAGGGAAAATTACGCAACAAAGCAAATTTATATTATTTAATTACTTATCATAGTTATAGTTTGCTATAATTACCACTCGCTACTAACATTATTCATTAATTACGTGGACGGACTCGAGTTTGTATAATTAGTCACGTTTGTATATGTATAATTCGCCAAAATATACAAATACATATGTATAATATACAATTTTTTAACCTATATACATATACAATTCACTCTCTGCCCTCTCTCGCTCATCTCTCTCCTCCCTCTCTCAATCTCGTTCGCCTCTCTCCTCCGTCTCCCAATCTCGCTTGCCATTTATATAAATGCATATGTATAATATATAGTTATATACAATTATATACATATATAATTCACCTCTCTCCCACTCTCTGCCTCTCGCTCGCCTCTATCCTCCCTCCCTCAATCTCGTTCGCCTCTCTCTTCCCTCTCCCAGTCTCGCTCGCCTCTCTCCTCCCTCTCCCACTCTCTTGCCATATATACAAATACATATATATAATACAATTATCTAACCAATATACATATACAGTTCACTTTTCTCTCACTTTTTCCTCCTCTCGCCTCTCTCTTCCATATAACATGTAGCTACAAATTATAATTATCAAACTATAGCTACGGAGAGTAAATTAATTATTTTTAAGTAACTATATGTGAAAATTTTCCCTAAATTAATGGTAGAAAAATTTGATGTTGAAAGCAAGTAGAAAATGGACTACTTTATAATTCAAAATGGGTTATTTTCTTTCTTTGCATTTTAGAAATGTGATTTCCATGGTTGTTTCATTTCATCCAACTCATTGGAGTTCATCTTTATGAGTGTTGTTTCATTTGCATTTTGATTACTATTATCATCATCATATGATAAGGAGGTTTAACAATATATTTTTCACTCAAATAAATCGAGAAACAAATAAATCGAGAAATAAGTTGAATTTTTCCTAATATAACTTTTATTAAATATATATCCCCCCCCTCCTATTTAATCTCTCTTCATATGTTCTTTTGGATGGACTTACGAAAAGTAACTTACAAATCAAAAGTTAATAGTCATAACTAGATAGTACCCTATTTTCATTTTATTTTAATTTTTTTTTTTACTTAAAAACACTTATAACTTTTTCAAACATTTCCAAAACTAAAAACTATTTAAAAGTCTAAAATACCTAAAAATAAATTAATTCAAACGGAAACTCAATCATTTGAGATATTTTTTTTTCTCTAATTATATTTCTAGTGTTTTAAACTTCAACACAAACGGTTCGCTGATGTGGTTTAGCTTTTTCTTATATATATATTTAAATATTATTTATACCATAGAATGACTATTTTATGAAAAACTATATTTTAAACTATAATTAAATTGTTTGTGTTTTTTTGTGGGCTTTTTCAACAACTATAGTATGGGCCTCAAATATTTGTTGAATTTGGGCTGAGCCTTATTATAAATATGACATATAGCTTCTCTCTGCGAAACCCTAATCGGCAGAAGCAGCTTCTTCTCTCTCAGGTATTTTCTCTGCAATTCTCAAACCCTAATTTCTACGTTTTCAGACCTTGAATCTTACACTTTTTGCGTAATTCATCTGTTTTGTAGGTAAGCTGGTGTTTTTTCCCCTAGGGTTTCAGAACTATACATATCCAAATGGCTCCTAAAGGTACACTTCTAACTCTTTTGTTTATTATGTTGTTAGAAATGTGAAAAGTTTTTGGACTTTAGCTCTAGTCTGTGATATTCTTTGTTATATAAATGGTGTAGATTGCAGTGTTTTTGTTGTTATTTATGGCGAAGGCATGACTTTACTGAGGGTTCTTATTTTTTGCTGGTTTGGTAGTTTTATAGCTTAGTGTTGTGAGGATTTATGTATTCCGTTTTTGTTGTTTGGGTGGATAATTGGTTAGAGTTATTTGTTGGATATTCTTATAGCATGATGTTCTTCTGCATTTTGTTCAGATTACTAGAAAACCAGTTCCGAGTTATTGGTTTTAGTAACAACTGGAGATTTGTTGTTGTATATAAAGGCTGATAGTTAGAGTGGAAGAGGCTGTAGTAGGGTAATGTATCGTCTGTGCATTTCTGGAATTTATTTGAAGTAGAATAATTGCTCGACTGTTCTTCTCTTTTGTTTAATAGGTTAAATGAGTTTTTTATTTGAGTAACTATTTGCAAAAAGTGCCTGATTATATCATAGCTTTGTATGATTGGTGCATCTTAGTAATTGCTCGAGTAATAGAGAATTTGCCTTAGTTGCCACTTGTCTTTGACAAGTGTACGTTCAACCTTTAATAAGTTATGGGATATTGGTAAAAGAGAGACTACTATATGTTAGATAGGTCTTCAGTTAAGATTTTTTTTTTTGGGTCGACAAAGATATTCTAATTAGGCTTGGCCTGCTCTATAAACCAATTGTATTGGGATAAGAATTTATATTCTGATTTGGGAGTTGTTCTTAGTTCTAACAACCTGCTACCTAGAGACATTGAGACTTGCAGGAGTTAATTCATGTAAGACAAGGACGAACAAGGGTTGGAGGTGTGCAGATAATCTTATAAGTTCTAAGTACGCAAGGATTGCAATTAATTGTTTTTACTTGCTTGCTATTGATTTGAGGAAGTGGATGTTGATTTATTTGCTGCGTTTTACTGGTACAATTCTGATACTTGAATTTTAAACCTTAATTACAGCTGATTCAACCAAGAAATCTGACCCTAAGGCTCAAGCCGTCAAGGCTGCCAAGGCTGTCAAGTCAGGATCAACCTTCAAGAAGAAGTCACAGAAGATAAGGACAAAGGTTACATTCCACCGTCCTAGGACTTTGAAGAAGGATAGAAGCCCCAAGTATCCCCGTGTTAGTGCACCTGGAAGGAACAAACTTGATCAGTATGCTATCCTAAAGTATCCTCTCACCACCGAGTCTGCAATGAAGAAGATTGAAGACAACAACACCCTTGTTTTCATTGTGGACATCAAAGCTGATAAGAAGAAGATCAAGGCTGCTGTGAAGAAGATGTATGACATTCAGACTAAGAAAATCAATACCTTGATCAGGTATGTTTCCTACTGTAATGCTCTTCATTTCAGTTTTATCTTAAAATGATAAATTTCAAAAGTGAATACTTCCATATAATGAAAAATTGGTTGACACCCGAAAATTGGCCAATCTTTGCTAAGCTACTTTTTTGTGTTTCTTGTTCAGGCCTGATGGAACTAAGAAGGCATATGTGAGGTTGACTCCAGACTATGACGCTTTGGATGTGGCCAACAAAATCGGGATCATCTAATTAGTTTCTTGTTTAGAATTTTGATGAGAATTTAGAAATTTCATGAAACACTTTTAATGGAAGTGCCTTGTGTTTTGAATTTTGAATTTTGCTTTCCAGAGACGTATTTTGTTCCATATTTTTGTTATAATAGAATTCATCCTTATGCTATTAGTGAGTATTTGGCATATTTGATTTGCCCCATGATTTATCAGATAGCAGTTAGTTGTTTGCAATGGATCATATAGTTATTCATACAAATCTTAGTTCATGATTTATCAGATAGCTGTTAGTTGTTTGCAAAGTATTAACTTTAACTTACAGATGGTGTACACTCTGCACTCTAGTAAGATCAGGAATAGATACTCACAGCTTGCAATTTCTGTGACTTCTGCAGTTTAATCTTAAGCATTGTAACTCCATTTAAGTTGGTGACAGTAGGATTGACCTTTATATTTTGTTCTATCTTCATAATATATCTTTCATGTACTTTGTGCACTGTGAGTATAGCTTATGTTTGTACATATTATATACTATTGTTGTGCTCATCATAAGTATCAACCATTTAGCTGCAAACGGCATAGCAGTTATTGTATGACAAGGATTACTATATTTGTCTTGTGAAGAATCAGTTTTTTAGCATTGGATATTACAAGCAATGCATTTTATAGTCAACAGACAGATCTGAAGATGATAATTAGAGGGTTCTGGGTATAGATATGTAACAAATCATTTGGCCAATGACACCACTTCAACTAAGACAAACATAGACAGTCTCATGGCTCATTGGTAGTAAGGAATCAACATTCCTTCAAATTTATAACTAGTTACTTCAGAAAGTTAAGTTTCAAGTTGCCCCCAAATAACGATGGTTTCTTATAATGGTATAGTTATACCTCTTTCTCCCCTATTAACTGTTCAACTTACCTCACAATCTCATGAAACTTGACTTGGTACAGCTTCAAATGCATCTTTACAGTTCATTGATATTTGATACCTATGTTGTAGTCTGCTGGACATTGAAGTGTGGAGTTGTGCATTAAAAGTCTCGAAGAAAATCAGTTTCTTGGCTCTTCATTGCATGCTGGAGGAAGTACCCAAGAAGTTCATAAACCTCAGGCTTGTTGGTATGTCTCTTGTCTCCAGTAACAAATACATGAATTTTGCATTTGATTTCAACCCAACTACATCCAGGGACCGTCTTCAATCCTTTTTCCCTCATTTCATTCCTTACGACGGACACACTCTGCCATCTTCCAGCAGCAGAATGTGCATTCGAAAGCATCACATATGATGAAACATCTCCCGGCTCTAAAGCCAATACCTTTTCAGCAGCAGATTCCCCTAGCTTTGTGTTTGAATGAATCTGGCAGCCTCCTAATAATGCCTTCCAAAATCCTATACCTGGATCAAAAGGCAAATCATGAATGAATTTCTCAGCTTGTTGAAACCTCCCTGAACGCGATAGCAGGTCAACCATACATGCATAGTGCTCAGATTTCAGCAGATTAGCATCCCGAGTTCTTGCCTGCTCAAAATATGAATAAGCCTCATCAACAAGACCAACATGACTACACGCCAGTAACAAACCAAGAAGCGTAACACTATTTGGCTTAACTCCCATATACTCCATTCTCTTAAACAATTCAATCGCTACATCCCCTCTCCCATTTTGAGCATGACCACATATTAGAGCATTCCAAGTCACAACATTTCTTTCAGTAAGTCTATCAAAAACGCGAAGAGAATCCTCTAAACTCCCACATTTTGCATAAAAGCTAACAAGGGAATTGCCTACAAACACACCAACCTCACCCAAATACTTCACAGCACAGGCATGGAAACTTTTGCCCTTACCCAACGCTGCCATATTTGCAGCTGCACTTAACAAAGAAGGGAACGTAGATTGATCAGGTATGAAACCTCGTCTCAACATCTCAATAAAAAGATTAACAGCCTCTTCGTTACATCCTTTGTTGCTATAACCACTAATCATAGCATTCCAAGAAACAACATTTATCTCTGGAATTATCCGAAAAATCTCCATTGCTTCATCAAACCTCTGTTCTTTAAGATACCCACATAATAAAGTTGTATACGAAACCACATTTGGTTCATATGTATCCTCAAAAACAACCAGACCTTCTTCAATGCTGCTTAGCTTTACATAAAGATCCAAAAGTGCACTACCCACGTAAACATTCGAGTTAAGACCAAGTTTCATTGAAACACCATGAAATTGTTTTCCTAAATTTGGATCATCAAGAACAACAGATGAGTGAATTACAACACCAAATGTGAACTCATTCGGTCTAATATTCAGCTCAAACATTCTTGAGAAGATACTCATTGCTTTATTGTGTTGATTCAGTTGAGCAAAACGACTAATCAAAGATGTGGCCGATGCTACATCTCGTTTAGGCAATTCATCGAACAACTGAAATGCATTTGTATCAATTTGGGAAAAACATCTAATTTTTGTATATACTGATAGATATCGAAATGATATTCGAGTATAACGCGAATGTATCATACCAAAATCAAATTCTAATAAGAGGCCTCCAAAATTGGTATTATAAAAATCACATCCACATAATTTGCTGTATATTGTTTTGTTTTTGTTATTGTTACTATATAGAAACCCAAAGTTAAAACACTTTTTGAGTTTTTTTTTATGAGAATAAAAAAATAATACTTACATAATTTAGAAATACACTTTAGTATATATATATATGTAAATTACCTCACAACCTCTTACACTTTTTTTATTTTTAGCATCACCTGACTGTAAGAGCTGACCAACTCCATCAATGGCTATAGCCGCCGCCATTACAGTGCCTCTAACAACCCCAACACGCCGGTCTCTTTCTTCCCTTTCTGCTAATCCCAATCGATTCTCTGCTCCATTCACTTTACAATCGAACAAGCTCAAATTTGCCGCCGTACAGTGCCCTAGTTTCCGGGTTTCTGCGGTATCATCAATGAAAATCGAAGTTCCGGAGAATAGTTCTTCAGCTTCATTCCTTGATCGTAAAGAAAGCGACTTTGTTCGCTTTGTCAAGTACCATGGCCTGGGCAACGACTTTATATTGGTAATACATACACAATGCTCAATATTGAATATAACTTTTTCTAATTTTGGAGGAATTTGCAAGTAAAAGATGAAACTTGCTGCATTGGTTTCCAGCTATCGTTTTTTCTCCCCACATTTTACTAATTTGTTGTATGATGGTGTTTGACATAATTTAAAGTTTAACATGTTAATTTTCAGTAGTGGTAGACTCGTAGAAGAAGAAAATAATTGAGAAGTTTAGTTTATTTAATAGTTAAAGGGACTGGAATTTTTGAATGTTGTATGAAATAGTAACAATAGAATGATGTATATAAGTTGGAACTAAGGGAGTATTTAAGTATCTTCTTGTTTCTTTTGGTTTGAATACAGTGAAATTATCTCACTTTTATATATCTTGGAGCTCTTTTTCCCCTCTATCTTGAATTGCCTTATCTTTTTTGCCATTCTCTTTTCCTGTGTTCGCAATATGCTAAAATGCTGCTTCTTGTTCAATGAAATGTAAAAAGGATGGATTTTTACCCTAGTGATGACTTGTTTAGAGTTTAGTCTTGGGAAAAAAATGCAGTCTTGCGGAAGATAACTCACAGTTTTTGCTGGAATATTGATGGTTTTTAATAAACAGTTGACAGTTTACAATGTTGAAACTTGGGTATATTTTTTATTTGATTAAGCTCACAATAGTTAAGGTCTAGAGACCAAAATCCTATGTTTATGAATCACAAATAGCAGTCTATACCTGGAATTTTGACATTTGGGGAAATACACATAAAAGTATGGGTGGGAAAGAGCCATGGTTCTTTGATTAGATGCTTATCCTTTATATGCTTGTTTTGAGTAGGTTGACAATAGAGATACAACAGAACCTAAGGTCAGTCCTGATCAAGCTGTGAAACTGTGTGATAGAAACTTCGGTATTGGTGCGGATGGGGTAATATTTGCAATGCCGGGTGTCAATGGCACTGATTATACCATGAGAATCTTCAATTCAGACGGAAGTGAGCCAGAGGTAACATCACATGTTCTTTGAATCTAGAATTGATTGCATCTGTCTTGGGAAGAAGTAATCTGACATATTTGACCTCTAAACATGGTGTCTTTGTGTGATTGAGAGAATGATAGAACGTGTTAAAATGTATCTTGCTGTCCATTCTATCTCCCTCTCTCTCTACGTTTCTGATTCCTTAATTTTGTTGAATTTCCTTTAGTCATGCCCTTGCTTTCCTTGTTTGGTGGCAAGAAAATATAAAAAGGACTTCAGAAGAACATGATGTTGTCATTTTTCGTTGTGACATGTGTAAAGATATCAGTTTTGCATATATTCAATATCCTTGCATATCTGCTACCATGCTGTTGTGTCTGTTTCACCCTGTGCATTAGAGAAGTATATTGATGCATATGACTTCCTCCAGTATTTCAACTTGTCCTGGGCTCCTGGCAGCCCTACACTGCAGTTGTTTCCTCACATGGAGACAGTAGTTTTACTGTGCTTGGGTTGTTGGAGCAGCTAAATACCACAGGAGAGGTGCTTGTTTATTTGTGGTATAAATCTAATGTCGAGATCAATCTAACAGCAGGGATTTTGCAAAGTGGCAATTGGCCCGGGCTTATTGTCTTCTCTGCTGAGCAAGTATTGCATATTTTTGTGAAAAAACAATGTGCAAGAACAGTATTTGGACATTTGGGTAACCCCAAACGGTCTTGCAGCGATGATATAAATGAAGGAGCTGGTGTAACCATGAATTCTGATATAAGCTTTGTCCATGGCTTTCTGAATGATAGCCCTCAATCTGAGAAATGGAACAGTAGTATTTTTAGAACAGCTCACCTGCTGATCTTAACCAGTGCCTTCATCTGTCTAGTGGTCACTCAATTGTTGAATGGATTAACGGCTGCTCCGTAGTAGTCTTATCAGTCATTTTTGAGATTTGTATTAGACTCTTCTGTGGGTTAATGCCATTAGGATATCCAGTTACAATCATTTTAAAAAGGAGCAGCTACATCTTTTCTGATGACAAAGTTAGTGTGGAACTTGGTTGGTTCGAGCAATTTCATCTCAAATTTCCAATTCATAAGTTTGATCACTCTTGGATCCAAGATGGAATATGCTTGAGAAAAAGACAGTTTTAAGATTGCCCGGAGGCTGAAAGAGCAAAAGATTTTATTGGTGAACAAAACGAAAGAGCTACTATACCATATTCACGAAAGCAAATGCTCTATGAACAGCTAATTGACCAGCTTTAAAGTTGCCATTTGCCTCTCCATAATCAAATGTTACAGTTAGAAGGTGCAAACACCACCACAACACTATTATTGATGCTTTGGGAACTACATCATCTGCAAGGGAAGTTGGGCAGAAGGCTCCGACTATTGAGGATATTGGCAAAATAATTATTGCAATCAGCGAGCAGATGGAGATTATGAAAATGCTACAAGAAGCATTCTTTTCGCATATTTGTGCAGCTGCTGATTTTGTCTTAAGTGAGTTACAGGCAACGAATAACGCGTTGAAGATTATGTTAGCTGGAGATTGTCTGAAAATTGCTCCAAATTCTATGAAATGCTAGGGAAAGCTGGTGGGGCTTCCATTGGACTAAGGATGTGGTCTTGCTCTCAACATAAGATTAAGTGTTTGTTGGATGCTTTTGAAATTGGGAAGAGATATATAGAGTTGATTATATCTTTAGAAGATTCACCCCACAATGAATGTAAGCTAGTGGAAGTTGATTTTGTGTTGGGTGCTGGAAGGATTTGGTTCAAGTTGGCTGAGAAAGTGGCAGTCCCTTTGAGTGCTTTTTGGACTACATAGTACAGGCGCCAATGCCATAAATTCATAATGTCTTAGAAGAGTTGGATCCAACAATTCTCAATGCCCTCAGTTCAAAGCTCCATAAGGTGTTCAAAGTTGGTCCTTTAGGTCTGCCATCTTCTTCTCCCAAGGAACTCCTTGATGTATATCTTGTTAGACATGGATGCATCCTCTGGTTTGAAAAGCAAAACGAAAAATCATTGTTGAAAGTTGCTTTGGATATTGAAGCATCTACAAGACAACACTTTGGTCTCATTACGGCTAAATTTGAACCTTTAGGAGAGGTTCTTATTGAGGTGGGGAGAATTGTTCTGAATGTAACTAAGATGGAGGACGCATGTGAGAAGATGTCAAGTTACATTTGGGACCCCGGGAAGATGCCTATATATTGAAGAGGGAAATAATCAATTAGGGTTTATGCTATGAAGTTGTCTCTTTATTTCTTAGTTGCTTAGATTAATTCTGCAACCTCCCTCCATTCTTCCTTTTTATTTCTTCTTCTTCCCTAGGAAAATTTGTTACTAGTTTGTAGTAATTATAATGGTGAACTCTTATATTTGTAATTCCAATTATCCATTTGAATACAATATGGGTTCGTTACGTATTTCGTTTTGTCTACAAACAGATGTGTGGTAATGGAATTCGATGCCTTGCCAAGTTTATAGCTGAGCTTGAGAACTTCCATGGAAAGAAAAGGTATTAAATCCTATATGTTTCTCTATGTACAGTAATCTGCTTTATAGAGTCTCAAAACATCTGCCTGGTATTTACTGCTTTATATTTGTTGAATTACTTGCTTGTTTCTTTGTATTGAAAACCTCTGGGGAATTTGAAGCTTCTTTAAACTTACTTATTTGGTGCTTTGGAGGGGTAAATTTTGAATTTGCTTGACGAATTCAAGATTAGCAAATATCGTGAACCATCATGGAACATCAATACTGCTTCCATAACTTGATCATACCATTCACGTCTGAGAATTTTGTACTGCCAAGCAACATAGTTAGTTTTTCTTTTTAAATTCTTTTTCTGCTCAAGGTTCCCTCTTTATGTAATATTTGTGCTAATTATTTGAAGTGGCATCATGAAAAGCTCTACATAGAGATCCTAAGCACCATATGCTATTTGGTTGGTGTTTCAATATCTGTATAACTGAACATATTCTAGTGGCTTGGATGGTTTGCTGTTCTAATAAGCCATTATTCAGGATATAAATGCATCTTGGGACATCTGAAATTTAACAGTTGTGTGAATATGACCATCAGATCTCTGCATGAATTGAACAGTGATAAGAATCATCACTTTGTTGCTCAGTACACTTAATCTGATCCTGGTTGGTACGACTGATTGATTGAATAACTATCAATTTGATTGTTGTGGCTCACCAATCTTGGTGTTCTCTTAAATTCAATAATAGTATTATGGCATCTAGTGATTTGATTTCTTTAATTAGTCTGGCTGACTGACCGTCCTCTCTTTTTGTAGTTTCACCATACATACAGGGGCTGGACTTATTGTTCCTGAAATCCAAGATGATGGAAAGGTAAATTCCATTTTTCTCAGCCATTTTGCTAGATTAAGGGCTCTATTGCATGGATAGAGCAAAAGGATACATCAGATCATATAGCACCTCTTTCTTAAAAAGATCATATAGGCGCCCCAACTAGATTGGGATTGCCACTTAGTTGGTTGATTGATTGAAGGAGCTGCATGCTGTTTGGCACTCAACACTAAAGTCACTGAAATTTGATGTCAGATTATTTTGAATTAAAAAAAAACAAAAAACGTAATAGTTGTTTCTAATTCCAGGTTAGGGTTGACATGGGTGAGCCCATTCTAAAGGCAGCAGATGTGCCCACTAAACTACCCCCTAACAGAGATCAATCTGTCGTTAAATCAAGTCTAGATGTAGATGGAAGCACATGGAATGTAACCTGTGTTAGCATGGGGAATCCCCATTGTGTCACTTTTGGTACAGCACAAAGCCAGGTATCTTCTTTGGTTTAGTGCTATTTGTAGCCATTCTTTGGAATCAAAGGCAGTGGCGCTACAGTTGATATGAACTCTTGTTGCATAGGGATAATAAAATATTCCGTTATCTCTAAAAGGCTCAGGACTCTAGCCTATGAAAAGAATGGATAACTTCTCTTATTTCACGCAATTCTTTTGTCCATGCCTAATGCCTTGTCCTCTTTACCTTATATTTTTGATTGTAAGTTGAACATGAGAGTGCTAAACATTGTACCAAGCTGTTTTCTCTGTAAAAACGGCCTCTTAAAATATGCCATGTTTTATTTTAAAATAACAGGTCAATCATAATATTCTTAAGATGAAATGGAGTAAGGTATTTCATAGGATATTAATATCATCTTTTTCCTATGAATACTAGTCATTCTGTTTCCTGTTTCAGTTTTGTGGTTATCTGATTCATTATTTAACAGTAAACATCTGCTTGTGCAGAAATAGAAAAAAATCCACTGAGGGCTTTAAATCTCTCCCATTTATCGGGTTTTAATTACTTTCCTTTTCTGCTTATCATGCAACAGGACTTGCAAGTAGATGAACTAAAATTAGCAGACATTGGTCCAAAGTTTGAACATCATGAGATGTTTCCTGCTCGCACTAACACAGGTCCGTTTAAATCTTAGCATGAAGAAACTTAATATCTTTATTGATGCAGGAGTTGATCACATGCCAGCTATATTTTCTTCAAAAAGTATTTGAACTGCAGACCAAGATATTAGCATGATATTTCATTTGAAAATCTCCCTAATCCAATAGTAGCTGTGAGAAAGCAGAATTTGGTTTCACATTGATCACATTGTTCAAGCTTTTTACCAGAGTCATACACTGATTCTGAACTTTGTCAACCGAATTCATCATAACTCATTGATCTGCACTTACCTTTTCTTTTGCCTTTTGGCTTTGCTATTAGGTAGAACTTCTTTAGGGTGATGAAATGATAAAGCCTCGACTCCGACTTCTCTTTTTTCACTCCTTATGCCAAAAGTTCTTTACAAAATGATGGATTGTCCTATTTTACTGTTGGAATTTACCTAGAAATGAAATTGAAGTTTGAAAATCTCTTCAAGAGGCGCTGCAGACAAGGAAACCATGGCTGTAGCACCTTGCGTATGTCTGAGTCCAAGAAATCTGGCCCATGGTCTATGCCATAAGTTTCGAGAAGTTATATTTCAAGAATATAGTCATCTCCTGCTCATTCCAAAAAGTTAAAGATTTCTACTTATACCCCTTGGAATTTCCCTAGAAAGGAAATGGAAGGTTGAAAATTCCTAAAATTAATCTTCCATAGCCTTCATAGACCAACAAATGGAAGTACGACACCTGAAAAATATTAATCATATGCATGGCAGCTAATTTTGGCAGCATACATATATTTCTGTCCTTGCCAATAATTGCTCGACGGAAGGAATAATATCAGCCTGTCAAAAGGTTTGATATGGATCATTCAGAAACCCATGTCATGCCTAAGTAGTGATGACACCTATGTAAATAGTGTATATCTTGATAGACACTAGTTTTACCGATTTAACTAAATAATTAAGGTGAAAAGATAAAAAACAAATAGAATACCTCAAATACTAAGTCTTTCATAAGTATGAAATGTGAAAAAATTAAAATGACACAAGATTTTGGTGTCATAAGTACAAGAGCTTCTAAACTACGGTGCAAGTCTGAAACTAAATGACAAGTCTAAATGTAAGAAATATCTTGTTTGTATACTAAAACAACAGAATAAATTAATAAGATAGAGGAAGGTGTGAGCTGCGGAATAGCCAAGCAGTTCACTATAACTCCAAGATACTCCAAGCTCGGACTCAAAAAGCTCCACGAGGTGGGCTCGTATTCGAAATCAAATCTACACCACAAAAGAGTGCAACAAGTGTAGTATAAGTATGAAACCATGTGTACTCAACATGTCTCATAGACGAACAACGAAAAAGTAGTGACAGGGGTATACAAGAAAATCATCTTTAATTTTACATGTGTACATTATACTTATTAGTCAAGTTTCATCAAACAAGTATATAATCAAAGGTCACGTAATGTCAATCACCAATTAAGCACATAATCAAATAAAAATAAACGATGTTATGAGATACAATGCAATGGAACACCATAAAATGATATGCTTAAGATGCCAAGTACTCTCTTTACCGTATGTACACGATACTTCTTTGAAATACATTGAGAGATCATGACCCACGGGGTACTCGTGAGGTCCATATACCGACACATATGATCTCCATGTGTCTGTGCGGACGATCAGAACACACTATTATTAAATCAAACAATCCAAGCACGGACGATCTCCACGTGCCCAATTTATAATCATAAAATTGAACAATCTTCCGCACGGATGATCTCTACGTGCCCAACTTATACTCAATCTCATATCAATGCATGTGCCCAATATGATATCAATAACATGTGATAATAATGCATTTCAATCAATCAAATATTGATATGACATATACTCACCTCAACTATCACAAATATACGGGTTCAATAACGAAACACAACAACACAAAAGAACCCAAGTGAATAATACATCAGCTAATGCCCATATGCTTTGGCATTCTCGGATTACAATCCGTCATTCTATAGTAATAAACTTTCCATTTGTAACATCGATAGTCGTACTAATACTCGTCTTACCATTGGTACAAGACCCCCATCTTTCGCCCTTACCCATTGTATGTTTGATTTTTAATCTTTAATTATAAAAAAATCATTCAACGAAGTCTGAAAGTCTTAACATACCTTGAATGTCGAACGCGTGTCACGAATTCTCAAGATTTCGCCTTCCCCTTTCGTAAAGCTTCAAAATGTACAAATCTATCAAATAGTTATTATTAAGTAAACAAGTATGTAGACACTCATATTACTATATGTCTATCCTAAACCCATTAACTCACCCAAATATATAGGCAATTTCATAGACCTCAAGCCTAGAGTTAAGTCTTAATTCCTCCAAATCATACAACTCTAATGGTAGTTATACAGTACACCTAATTTGATATATTGGTATATGTAATTAAATATTTAGGTGTATTGTATTATATAAATACCATTAGGGTTATATTATTTGGAGGAATTAAGACTTAACCCTAGGATTTGAGGTCTAGAAAATTGCTTATAGATTTGGTTGGATTTGAGGGTTTAGGATAACATATAGTAATATGAGTGTCTACAGACTTGTTTACTTACAAATAATGACTAACTGATAGATTGTGAATATTCTGAAGCTTTAATGAAAGGGATAGGCAAAATCTTGAGTATTTATGACATGTGTTTGACATTCAAGGTATGTTAAGACTTTTAGACTTTGTTGAAGGATGCTTTTCTAATTAAAAATGGAATAGACAATGGGTAAGAAGAAAGATGGGGTTTTGTACCAATGGTGTGACGAACATTGGTATGACTCCCGATGTTATAAGGGAATGTTTATTACTATAAAATGACATATTGTAATTCGAGAATGCCATAACATATAAGCATTAACTGATGTAATATTGACTTCTTTTGTATTGTTGTGTTTCTTTATTGAACCCGTATATTTGTGATATCTGAGGTGATTATACGTCACACCGATATTTGATTGAAATTCATCATCCCCTGTTATTAATATCATATTGTACACACGAGATTGAGTATAATTTGGGCACTTGGATTTTGTGATTATAAGTTGGGCACGTGGAGGCTATCAGAGCTGGGATTTTATGATAGTGCATTGAGATCGTCCTCGCAGACACATGGAGATCGTCTATGTCGGTATATGGATCTCGCGAGTCCCCCATGGGTCACGAACTGTTGATGTATTTTCGAGAAGTATCGTGTATATACAGTTGAGAGAGTGACATCTAAGGCATGGTATTGCATTACATCGTTTATTCTTATTTGATTATGTGTTTAATTGGTGGTTGGGCATTACGTGGTTTTTGATTATCCCTATTTGATAAAACTTGACTGATAAGTATAATATAGACTTGAATTACAAGATAATTTTCTTATATACTGTTGTCACTACTTTATCGTTGTCGATCTATGAGACATGCTAAGTACATGTGATTTCGTACTCATACTACACTTGTTACACTCTTTTGTGGTGCATATTCGATTCAAATACGAGCACACCTCGTGGAACTTTTTGAGTCCGAGCTGGGAGTATCTTGGAGTTGTGGTGAACTGTTTGGTTGTTCCACAACCTACAACTTGCTCTGTCTTATTATTTCTTTTATTGTTTTATTATTTATTTTGTTGTTTTAGTATTCAGACAAGATATTTCTTACATTTAGATTTGTCATTTTAATCTTAGAAGATCTTGTACTTATAATACCAAAATTTTGGGTGGTATTTTAGCTTTTTCGCATTTCATACTTCTTGTTTATCTTTTCACCTTAATTATTTAGTTAAATTGGTAAAACTAGGGGGTTGGCTTACCTATCGGTTGGGAACATAGATGCCATCACGCCATGTAAATTTTGGGTCATGATAGTTTGGTATCGGAGCACTAGGTTCATCGATCTCCTGGGTACAAGAGCAATGGCTAGTAGAGTCTTGCGGATCGGTATGATGACGTCCATACTTATCTTTGAGAGGCTATAAGACATTTAGGGAACTTCTATCCTTTCATCCCCTATCGTGCACACTTGACTTTGTTGAAATTATATTCTTGTTGTCTCATTCTCTCACAAATAATGAGGACTCGTCATTCGTGATCAAGAGCTTGTACCCACACCCAGTGCTAGGTTTATTGAATGAGGTAGATGCAGGGATGAGGTCAAGTTAGAGGTTGTGTTGCACTACGTTTGATAATAGGCCTATCATGACCGTCAATGAGCAGAAAGTGTTTGAAGGGGTCAGGATGATGAATCCTCCAACCTATACTAGTATCTTCAGTGAGAATGCGTATGAATTTATATCACTTGTTACGAGGGGTTGCAAAATCTTTTATTAGTGGAGTCCCATGGAGTTAACTACACATTGTTTTATAATATTGGCCCTATCAAGTAGTGGTGGAGATATTACATTAATAGTGGGCCAACTAGACCATCTCCACTCTCATGGACTCTGTTTACTCAGGTGGTTAAATTCTATGTCTTGGTTAGACAAGCTTCAAATGTAACTTCCTATCGAGGCTGAGAGAGTAACTGGACACTTTTCAACTAATAGAAGCTAATTAAAAAAATATTATAGCCATTCACGATGCTTAAGTGGAAATAAAGGTAACAATTAAATGCAATATTTGTAACTAGAAGAAACTGAAAAAATTTAGATGGTGTTGGTAAAAAGAAAAAAAGATGGGAAGAGGGGAAAGAAGATAAAGGAAGGTGAAAACAGAAGTAACTAAAAGTAGGTTAAAAGTAAACGGAAACAAGAGTAAACAATAATCAAAAAATTTGAGGGGGATTATAAACAAGATATAAGGATGCAACTTGTCTACAGTGTACGTCACTGTTTGTTTCTTTGGGGGTTTTTAAACGAAAATGCAATTTCAGTATTTGGAAATGTACTAAATGTAGTAGAACTGATCTACATTATATAATGTGGCTTTGGAAAGAGATGAAGACTGAAAGTTAGCCAAAAAAAAGGTTCTGTTTTTAGTTAATCAGTTCGGTTGTATGTACTCTACGTTGACAAGTCGTTCATGGTTTATTTACTGGATTAACATTTATTTTGTAAAGTGACCGAGTGCTTGTCATTTGGCATTACCGAACGGCAGTTTTTTTGTCTGGCAATAAAGAACTTTAGGTGCACTACCAGTATCATTATAGGTGTAGGGTGATGCAATCTTTAAGTTTGTCGTCTGTGTTTGAAATGTAGCGTCCTGATTAAGATTTAAGAGCGCACTCGATTTTTGTGTTTCAAGCACTTGCTGCTCTTTGATGCAAGATAAAGAAGGATTACCAAATGTGTGTTTATGTCCGTGATGTTTCATTTGTTATTATTTCATGAATTCCTTTCTTGCATCTTTTGGGTAAACATTGACATATTTGGTTGATTTGCAGAATTTGTTCAAGTTTTCTCCCCAACACACCTTAAAATGCGTGTCTGGGAACGTGGTGCAGGTTTGTTTTCTGAACGAAAAAGGAAACCTTTACCTTACAAATAATTTGATGTATTAGATTGGTGCCGTTACTTGCTAAATGTAACTGTCAATTTATCCCTTTTCGAGTATAGGCGAGACACTAGCCTGTGGGACAGGAGCTTGTGCTGTAGTTGTTGCAGCAGTGCTTGAGGGTCGTGCTGCAAGGGTAAGAAGTTGATTACTTTTGGGTTTTAATGCTGGAAAAAACCAAAATCATGTCCAGTATGTGTGACCGTCTTTCCCATTTGTTGCGTTACTGATTGCTCCTTTTGTCAATGCTCTTCCCCGTTACCAAAGCAGCGTTGTACTGTTGATCTGCCTGGTGGACCACTTGACATTGAGTGGAGTGAGAAAGACAACCATATATACATGACGGGGCCAGCAGAGGTAGCTTTCTACGGGTCAGCTCTTCTTTGAACCCCTAAATGTAAGTTTATTTGTACTTCATCCTTTCTGTAAGTTTATTTTGATCTTCCAGAATTCATAAATTTGCTCCAAATCTTTGCCAACTTCGTTGGAGAATGAAAGAAATGCAGACGAATTGATCTTTGGATAAACCACATAACATTCATTGTTGCCTCAAACTGAAATTCTTTTGTTGTGCTTTCTCAAATCTGTGAACTTTTACTTTCTCCAATTTAGTCATTTCAAGGACGCGGAGAAAGTACATTAGTTTTATATAGGCTCCTTGAAGTAGTACAAGTATCATCACTAAACGGAGGAGGTTGTTCTTCTCGTAGAGGACACTCACACTATAGAACAAATGGGTTGTGTTGAGCTTACGCGAATTACATTAGACGTAGACCCATACATACCATGTATAAGGTCAAGCCCAGGCCATTGACAAACCTAGTTTGTGCCTTCAACTAAAATGAGTAATTAGTTGAAACTAAAAATCTCTTTATATAATGTGATTGCTCACTGTTCCATGTTGATGGATATATACACCTATCTTATGGGTAGATATTGAAATAAATGTCCAAATATTATAAAATTTGTTCAGTCCCATGTCTGACTTGTTAAAAGTAACAATTGTCCTTTACATATACTTTTAACTGGTAAGCTTTAAATATTTTGGTTGTGTGTTCAAGTGAAGCTCAGTCAAATGTTCTTATGGAAAAAGAAGTTGCAGACTTGGGTGTACTCGGTACGTAGGTTTTCAGTCTTCTCATGTTCGTTTGGTAAAAATAATAATTGGAAATCATCTCTACTAGGAAAACAAGTTCGCTATTGGAAAATGACTTTTAAGTTTCGTAAGTGATATTTCATATTGAGTTTGTCCTCTCTATCCTTCAACATATGTAACTCAAGCGAGCACCATATAACACAAAAAATTGAAATCATTTAATTTACTGAACTAAATACCATCAATTAGTTATAGTATAATTTACTAACTTATAAGTATTAATTGTAAATGGAAGAACATTTGTAAGGAATTCGTATATATTATGTTAATTTGCTTTTGATTTGACGATTATCTATATCGATTGATCAACGTATTCGATATAAAAGTTGAAATGAAAATGGAATATTTATATGTTTTAAAAATTGAAATACTAAATCAATAAGGATAATATTAAAGAAAAACAAATGTCTTGCCAATTGTCACATAGAATGTAGAAAATAGTTGCACGTTACTTGATATCATTTATAAAATGTAACGACTTTGATCCAAGTGTTAAGGCATTATTCATTTTAAATCTAGATATGCACAAATTCGTCTTTGAGATATATAACCCAAAGAACGCCTTAATGGTTGATTCTCGACTCATTATTATAAGATCCTTAATTATTTACTCTTTCATTCTGACGATTCACCTAAGATACAATATGCATTTCTTAGATTTTCTATCTATCATAACTAACAAGACGTGAGATTGTTATAAGTATTTTTTTATTAGTTTAGTTTTGCGTTCAGAAAATTTAAACTATGATTATTTATGAGCCTAATCTTTTACTTTTCACAAAAGAATTCAAAATGTAAATCTTTTTTAAGGTTCCTTTTTAAAAGCAAATGCTTCCAAGAGGAAGGTAAGTATAGGTAAAAAGATGATACTAACAAAGATAATTATTAAAATAAAAATAAAAAAGAGCATAGCATCACCTTCTTTTTTTTTTTAAATTAGAAAAGCCAAAAGTCATGTAAAAATATTCTTAATTTTTTTACCTAATCGTGTCACTAGAAAGCATGATAATTAGAAAATACTCGTAATTTTTTTATGAATTGCAATAAATAGAGACAAATTCAAGAATTAAATTTAACGAAGTTAAAATTTTAAAATTTTTAATAATAAAGATACCCTACTATTTATCTATATATCTATCTATCTATCTATCTATATATATATATATATATATATATATATAATCGTCGAAAGTTATGAATTCAAATAAAAAAAAATTAGCCAAAAAGACTATCTTATATGTAAAACTATTGATTAAAAAATAATTAATGTCAAAATCAGTACCACGTACAAACTGAAATCTGATTGATTATTACAATTAGAGGAAACAAGCTGCAATTAATATTTCAATCAAGGAGACAAAAGTCACCGGCCTATAATATTAGGTGAAAAAATAAAATTATTTATTTGATTTTTCTTTTTATATTCGGAAAAGGGTCATATTTGCCCTTGTACACTTAGAAAGGGTCATATTTATCCTTCGTCATACTTTTTTTGATATATTTGCCCTTAGCATCCTACTTTGGGTACATATTTGCCCTTACCACCCTACTTTGGGTACATATTTGCCCTTGTACAGTTAACTTTACCATGTCATCATTTTTTTAGTCCATTTGGCGCCTACATGGCTCCATGTAGATATACTTTTATTATAATAATAATAATAATAATAATATTTATTATTATTATTATTATTATAATTAAATTAAAACATTACTCTCTATTTAGTATTATATTCAACCCATTTAATATTAATGGGGTCGGGTTTTATTAAATGGGTCGTATATATAATACTAAATAAAGAGTAATTTTTTAATTTAATTATAATTATAATTATAATAATAATAATTATAATAAAAGTATATCTACGTGGAGTCATGTAGGCGCCACGTGGACTAATAAAATGATGACAAGATAAAGTTACTGTACAAGGGCAAATATGTACCCAGAGTAGGATGGTAAGGACAAATATATCAAAAAAGTATGACGAAAGATAAATATGACCCTTTTCTAAGAGTACAAGGGCAAATATGACCCTTTTCCGTTTTATATTTGTTATGAGACCTAAGAATTTTAAGAAAAAACATTTTTTTAAAATTTTAAAATCATATGTTTTATTTGACCTTGAGAGTCTTTCGGAATTGTTATATATTGTTAAGTGTTTAATTAAGTTATTTATTTATTTATTAATAGTGGTGCTCGAAATAACTTGCATTATAATTAAGATCATTATAAACTTTATATTCGCCACTTTAATTTGCTCATAAGATTATTATAATACTAACTCAAGGTTTATGATGTTTTACTAACTTATGTTAATTTGTCTACCCTAAACTCCTTGATTAATTGCTAACAAGTCTTATCATGGAGTTTAATTATTATCATTTCCCACTTTTTGAAGCAACTTTAAGTTTATGGTGATGATTAAAAGTCAAAACATGAAAGTGACTTTAGAAGGCAAATTTTGTAGATGGTCATTTCAAAGTGTATAAAAGTTATTCCCATCGTTTCAATTTATTTAACATACTGCCTTTTTTAGTTTGTATATATATTTTTTTTAATGACTTTTTAGTTTTAACTTTCTACTTGACATATTAGGACTTCAAAATTAATGAACATTTTGATATACTTTATATATCTTTTACAAGTTTCAAAAGTCCTCTTTACTATATTAAATTTCATGTCGAATTAAATCCAGACAAACAAGTTAAAGTAGAAAGAATATTTTTGTCACTTAAAAATCATCAAGCTAAATCCCAATTAACTAAAAATAAAACAGTATTATATTTTACTCTTTCGAACTTTGTAACTTTGACTTAATGCCATAAATATAAAATTTTAAATTCAGTAAATCAAATTAATTGTCGTAAAATTTTAAACTCAAATTTATAAGGTTCCATCTAGCTTAATAAGAAATGTTATATTTAGTTCTTTTTTTTATTTTTAGTGAATATTGTGTAGTCATTGGAATTTTGTAATCGCCAAAAATCCATGAATTAAAGTATACGAAAATCGATAAAATGGGGTTTATTAACTCAGGAGCTCGTTTGACCTTCAAAATGGGTCGTTTTGGCCGTCAGGGCCAACTGACTCCATATCTAACGTCTTAACAGACGTTCTCAAAAAATTTGAGCAAAAAAGACGTTGAAATTCTGGATCATCAAAAAAAATCGTAGATTATATCACACGCAAATCGATAAAATGAAGGATTTATCTGCTCTAAGACTTGTTTAACCTTCAAAATAGATCATTTTGGCCTTCGGAGCCAAATGAATCCATAAATAACTTCTTAAGAAAAACAATTTTAAAAAATGTATATCTATGTCATTTAAAAAAATAATATTATGAGCAACTTCAATCATGATAAATAGGCTAGATATGACCCTTAATTTTGTTTAGAGGGTATTAAGTATTATTTGTATAATGTATATTGTATTGTATTATATTATGTTATATGGTATTAAATAGGGGTGTTAAAAATGAATCCAAACATATATAACCAGCCCAACCTGTCCAGAATTTTAAGGGTTAGGCTCAAGATAATTTTGAATTGAACTCATTCAAGCTTAACCCATTTGACGAGAATTCTCAATTGAGCCCAATTCAATCTCCAATTTTAATTCGTTTTAAATTTTTTATTTAGGTATGTTTCTATATTTAAAGGTATAGATTATATCTATTTAACATATTTTGGAATTTATCTATCCATTTGTTACTTTTTTAACAAAAAAATTTTGAGCAAAAATTCAAATTGTGATTATAAAAGTTAATTATCAATATGTTAAATTATTGAAATTAATCGGGTCAAATTGGGCGGGTCAAGACCAACCCGTTTTTTAGCCCATTTGAGCCCAAAGTAAACTTGGGCGGGTCAAGACTCAACCCGATTTCTACTCAACTTATTATAATATTTTCAATTTCAACCCAACCCGACCATTTGACACCCCTAGTATTAAATGATTAATTACTCATATATACGGCCAAGATTAGTATTGTAAAAATTCTGTATAATTAACATTATCTCAATTTGGGAGGCAAAATTCACCGGCCTATATATAGTCTCTTAGGTGAACTATATATTATAAAAATAATTGGTTATTTCTTCAAACGTACACTTGTCATGTAACTTAAGAATTTCAAGACAACTTATGTTACATAACTTGAGGATATATATATATATATATATATATATACACTATGGCTACGAATTTATAATTTATTAGATTTTAAATAGTGGAATAATTATTGTTCAATATTTTGGGTGATTTAGTAATTTACAAAAGAATCAACAAATATATGATGGTTTTATATATTTAAGTATAATATACATATACATACATATCTATACATATAATATACAAAATCAATGTAAAATATTGTATATCTCGATCATATTGATAATAAGTTTGGCCATAATATCCTTACGAAAATATTGCAAAGGCTAATTGGTCGATGAATATTTTGGACTAAAGAAAAAGTACTAGAAATTTATTTATTTTGAAGTAATAACAAGTATATGGTGGTAAATTTGGCATTTTTCCTTCTTTCATTATTAGGCACCATTTTAATCTATCGTGAGGTAAAGATTTTTTCAAAAGTCTCTATATCATAAAAGATAAGAATAAAGTACATATATATTTATTTCTTTAGACTTAAGTTATAAAATCATACTGAGTATATTATTGTAATTAGCAGTCGTGTTAACTAGTTAGTTGAGCTACTCACGTAGTCAATTGAAAGACAAGTGTGCGATAATTATTAAATAAATAAAAGATTTTATCATTTTCTAATTTCTAAAGCAACATGATCCTTAAGTTTAATGTTAATTTGTCCCAAAAAGTCCAACCATGAAAATGACTTTAATTTACACAACATTGATGTAAAAAAAGAGATATTTGAACAAGTCTACTAGGATAGAAAGATGACAAATAATAATAATAATAATAATAATAATAATAATAATAATAATAATAATAATAATAATAATGTGTCTAAATTCCAAAGAGGGACATAAAATATTAGAAAATTTCTATTTAGATCCATTTGAATAGAGAGACTCTCTAATATACTCTAAAAAGCTATGTATTTAATGCACTTTATAGAGTCTCCATAAGCCTCAACCATCCATGTTTTATTTTCACATCTACCACCAATAAAAACAACTTTTAACATTGATAGATATGCACATTAATAAAGAATATGCATTAAAGCGCTTAACGATATTAGTCACAAGATTTAATATCGTTATATATTTTAGGAACTTTAAAAAAAATATACAATTGCCGCTAAAAACATATTTTACGATAAGCTATATTGTTGGACTTTAGAGGTCCAACAATATCCACTCTCATATAATCTCATTAATGCTTTATAGAACTTAATTTTCACTTTGGTAGGTATATTTATGTAGAAAAAAATTCTAATAAAGTCAAATTATATATTAACAAACCAAAAGATTCCTAAAGGAACCTTATAGTAATTTGTTAGAGATTATTAATTAAGCTACAAAACAATGGCCATCTCTAGTACTTAGGACTTTATTTTTTTTTTTTTTAAAAAGGGTTCAATTGGAGTAGTATTTTTGGAGAGAAATTAAATGATATATAATGGCTCTTCCATCTAATCATTGTAAGAGCAATGATTGTTATATAAAGATTATGCACAAACTTAATTATGATTAGTGGAATTAGTTTGTTATGCTTTATGCGATTTGAAGTAGTTAATTAATTGGACTTGTAATCTAAAAAAGTATATCACCTTTTAAAAAGGAAAATTAATTAATCTCTTTTCTAATCATCAAAATCAATTTTAGCTCTACTATGTCTTCTCATGAAGCCTGATTGATGCCTTGGCTAGGCCATCATCTAGACTATTATTTTCTGACGGGACGTTTGGTGTGATGGATAAAGAAAAATAACTCTAAGATAAGTGTAGATATGAAATACTACAAGACGTGTTCTATTTCTCTGAGGATTTTTGGAAATTATTCGGTCCAAAAATCATAGTTCATGCCTATATAAAAAGAGTATTATATTTCCTTAAACAGGTATCTCGAATATTTCGCAAGTTCATGAAATATTCGTAAAGAGATCAAATCAAAATCATCAAATTCGATAAACGCCACTAATGATCGTCGAGTCATGAATAATTCTTATTAGAGAAGAATCAAGGGAGGAACAAATTGTACTCATATTGATCTATCAATAAAATATTCTTGTTTCTTCAGATTTTATTTATGGTTTATTTAATTATCATATGTTTAAAACTTGTTGCAAATAATAAGTTTTTTGTAGTCCGCAATTCTTTGTTTGGTTACAAAGTGTGGGCTAACTTATTCCAAGATTAGTAAATTATGATTGCCATAAATTATCCTACTTGTCGGTGAAATACTAATTCCAAGATAACTTATCCTGAATAAAAATGTAAAATATCAGAAGTACGTCATTTATAAACAAACAACTTATTCTTAAAGGATATCTCTGTAAATAAACAATTTATCTTAGAAATTATGTCATGCATATTTGACAAATCAAACAATCAATAAAAAATAATCTCAACATAACTAATTTTATTTTAACTTATTTCAACATAATTTATACAATCATAATTAATCTCTAACATAACTTATCTTCTGATCAAACGACATCTAAATACTTCACCTCCCCATGTTGACTCTTAATAATCATAATTATTAACTAATTCTAATCACTTCAAGGAAGTTCAAGATTTCTTCTTCTTCCTACAAATGGAGAAAAACAAAGAAATAGATTCAACATTCCTTTTCTCTATAATTGTACTTAATATTAAATATTTTGCTTAAGATCATCAAACAATTAAGAAGCTTCCTTAAATACATAATTATTACAAGTACAGTCCTAGAACAATAATTCATTAGTCCACTTAGCTTCCATCCACAAAATATAATAACATATAAAATGATCAATAATGTATTTTATATGAGCATTTATTAATTTAGACGTAAGTTAATTATCATCACAATATATTATCATTAATAAAGACATTAATCAATGTGTTTAATAATTAATTAATGAGATCTCCTCTTATCCCTCTAATTTTCAGTTAATAAAGTAATTTGTCTATGATAAAAGTTGAGAATATAATTTTTTCCTATCACATGGGAACAAATCTCAAGTTAATTAACTACTTACCTTTATTTTCTTTTTTTATTAATGATTTTGGTTGAGTTGGTAAGCAATTGAATTAACACATGATTGCTTATTAATTAATTATAAATCAATATAATGTAGACAAGAAATATGTGATTATTAATTAGTTTATTTTAAGCATGATAATTAAAATTAACTAAAACCAATCAAAGTGGACCATGAATTGATCTCCATAAAGTATTATTGGTTCATTCCTTCTGACTAATAAGTTTAAACTCATGGATTTAACTATATAATACATTAAACAATTAAATTAAATTCACATTATATGTTGGAGGGTCCTCTTTAGGCATTAGACAAAGAATATTTCATTTATATATATATATAAACTTGTCCTTAATTTGAAATAATTTGAATATACCCTTAGATTAGGTTAAATGGACGAGTTCTAAAAAAATGAGCGATGAAAATAAAAATAAATTTTAATAGTAATATTTATATTTATGAAAACAAAACAAAGGCACACACGAGACACAACTTGTAAAAGCTACAAGGGGATTAATACATGCATGAGAATTGTAGCCAACTTGATACATAATTGTCTTTATCTTTAAACTTAAAACTAAATTTATAAATGTTTTGTATTTATTTAACCAACAATATTCAACACCGACTCATAATTAATCTGAATTCGCATTGGATAAATCCATTCTTGATAATCATAAATTAAATTGGACTATTACTAGTATTGTTATAGTATTTCTTAATATTCTAAAACGTCTATTTATTTTCATATAGATATATTATATTTTTGGAATTGAAGATAGGTTTTAATTTTTAATACTTTTTGTATAGTTGAAATACATTTTTGAGTCAAAGATTTTCGTTATGTTCAACATAATGTTTTTATTCTTATTTTTTGGGGAAATTAATTTTATAAAAAAGGAACATAAAGTTGGTAAACAATAAAAAAATCAAAAAAATAAAATGAGATGGTACTTTAATATAAGTGCATTTATGTAATGTAATCTAAGTCAATCCAAATAATAATTAATATAATATATCTTAATTTTACACTAATCTATCTTCTTCTTTTTTTTAGATTTCTTGGTCAATTGTCAACACTAATAATGGGTTAGGTTAATTTTGGCATGATTTTATAGAATCTTTTCAACCAATCAAAGTTGGCCACGCCATTTAAGAGTTGTTGATAATAACTTAATTACATTATTTCTTAATTAATTAAGTATTGGCGCATTAATCTTTTCTAATGTTTGACAACTCCTCTTAAACAAAATTTTTGGTATGAGATTAAGACTTAAAACAAAATTAACCAATTGTTTTGTAATAATTTCTTCCTCTCTTTTTTTCTTGAAAATAAGAAAGTAGTTTAATTACAAAATAATTTAAATAGCTCAGTTAGTTAATTATTTAAACTTCATATCACGAAATGGTGTCTTTTTAAGGTATAACCAATAATTATAGCAATTATTTGTTTTAAATTTTAGCTTGATTTGGCAATTAAAATTAAGGATAAAGCATAGTTAGGAGCCTAGCTAGCCAATATTCATGCATTACATTTCTCTAGGTTTTAATGTAAGAGAATAATTCATTCTTATCAACGTTTTATTTAAATTTATATACGAGTGATAGCGTAAAAAAAAATATTTATATAATCGTGTTATTTCTTTTAAATTAAAAGTTTGATTTAGTAATTAACCATTAAAAATTGGTCAAATTAAACTTAAGGGCTTCTAAAACCTGCAAAATTAACATGGTAAAACAACTTAATTGTACTAAGGTAAAACTATTTTTTTTTACCTGTGGGAATTTATTAAGATATATGTACTATAATAAATATAATAATATATTACTAGTTATATACAAATGTATATATGGGAGCTGCACTGCAGTTATACTTGTACTTGACCAATAATATTTAATCATTACTTCTAATTGTAACATCAAATCAGAGTTTAATGTATCCTCAGCTACTAAAAATTATTGCATTGCTAAATACTTTTCTTTTCTTAAAGTCGGATTAATATAGTTGGATAAATTTTTTAAAAATATAATAGATAAATAAAGATAGACGAAGAAAGTATTAGTAAGGACGACATAATTGACAATGATGGTAGATGTATGGTATTAATTATACTGACATTAGTTATATTTGGATTGTTATGCAGTTTTTTTTTTCGATGTATTAAAAATAATGTGCATTGAATAAATATTTTTGAAAAAGATTATTTTCTTACAAAAATCTCTCCATAAATAAGATGAAAATGACTTGGAAAAGATTATGAAGAACAATTATCTTTTTAATATATGCACCAAAAATTCTTACATTGCAAATACTATTGTTTGTCTTGTATTAGTTATATATATATAACATTACATCAAATATATAAATACAATTTCAATTTATTTTAATATTTTTGAAAAAAACATATTTAATTAGTGAGGATTAAGAAACATAAAACAAAAATTGAAAAACGAGAAGCCCATTAATATATTATTTGCCCAATTTTATTAACTTCATTTTACTTTCACCTTTTTAAAAAAATTAAAAAGACTTTTTATCGATTTATAATCTCACAAAACTCAGTCTAGAGAGAATAAAACGTACACAAAACTTATACCTAACTTAGAGATAGAACGATGATTTTCAATATATTCTCAATATAGAATATGCAGAACTTTTTTAACATTACGATCTTAAATATATTATTTATAAATTTAGAAATAAAAAATTATCAAATAAGAGAAAAATCTTTTTTAAAATGGGATGGAATAATACTTTTTCCCCTCAAAATGTAATTAAGATAGTATATTTTTTATTCCTTTCATATGATTATTCCAAGACTACTAAAGTTTTGACTATATATTCCACCTTTGCAAGTTTTATTCAAGTCTTAAAAGTTTTTCTCCCTTCTAGAACTTTTTACTAAATTGAAGTCTTACTTATTCAAGTCTACTTCATTTGAACAATCAATTTATTATTATTTCAAATTTTTTTAACAATTTATTATTCGATCATTTCAAATAATTTATCTCGATAAAAATGAATATTCAAAAATTGTTTTCTCCAACAAATTATTTTTGAGTGACTATATGCGAAAATTCTCCTTTAATTAATTAATTATACATAAAATAAAAAAACATACTGAACAAACTATTACTAAAACACAAAAATATTACATGCATTATTTTTGCTATTAATACATTTGGTCTATTAATTTGAGTCATAATTAAATCCAAATAAACCTTTCATTAAAATTTATGAGGCACATTTTTTTTATATAAAATAAATATATAAAATTAATGTCTGTCTTCTGCTAGGATTATGAGACATGTCGTAATTGTAGGAACCAAAACATTTTTTTTTTTAAAAACTACAAAGAAATATAATATAAATCCTAAATCCACCAAATCATTTCAAAATTAAACACTTGTACAAAGTGATATCATAAGTAAATTATTAATTTTCCAGGTGTTTACCTTTTCACAAAAAATAAAAAAAAATAAACTTACCTCATCTCAAATACATTTTAAAATTTCCAATAATGAATAAACTATAATGTTAAATAAAATTTTGTCTTGCCACAATCATGAATGTGGAAATTTACAGTAAATTGATTAAGCTTAGTCACTGATTCATGTTAATTATTTTAATTTATCCCAATTAAATTTGATTGTTCTATGTTTGACACGTTTAATCAAGATCAATTAAAATAATAAACCATTGAAATTGTGTTAAAAATTATAATTAAGTGTTTAACTGGATTACTACTGGATTCACTTTCACTGTTAAATTCATAGTATTAAGCACTTTTTCAACTTTAATTATGTTTTAAAATTAGTAATATTGACAAGTGTCTGATCTGCTTTATTAATTTAAACTAAACACAATCTAATCCTCGTCACATTTTGTTGGCTCAAACAAAACATTGCCTTTTCTCAATTTATTTAATCATGAATCCACATCCAAAATTTTTAAAAAAATATTATTTGTATTTTTCATTTTCTTAATTAATGAAATTTACCGACTAAGAATTCAAGACAAAAATTTGTATGCTTTTCTTTTAAGTATATCGTTATATTCTATCTTCTTAATAGTGTTTATTTCTGAAGAGATTAAAATAATTTATTTTTTTTGTTAAAATAATATTTATTTTGAAACGAAGTAAACAATAATTACACAACTTAATACTCCCTCTATCTTGATTAATATGATGCTTTTTTATTGGAAACTTATTTAAGAAAGAAAGATATTTATAGCTTAAATAGTTTAAATAAGTCCTAACGGTTGTTAGCGTGATCATAAATTACTTTATTCAGAATAAATTTTCAAAAATTAAAATGAAACTATTTAAATATATAAAAATGTCATTTTTTTAAGAAAATAAAATAAAAGACATTTCACATAATTTGGGGCGGAAGAAGCAAATGCAAAAAGATTTATTTGTTTGCTATAACGTAAACATAGAGTAATTTTTTAACATAAAAGGTTGATTTTAAAAAAAATTAATAAACTCTTTCAGATGAAATGTGAATAAATTCAATGCATGACATATACATTTTGTATAAAAATATACAAATATTATATTACTCGTATTTATTGTAGAACAAATCACTTTTTCAACTTAAATTAACGTAAAATATAAGTGATCTTAACAAGTGTCTGATCCGGTTAATTAATTTAATTAAACATAATCTTATCATCGTCACCATTTGTTGGCTGAAAGAAAACAATTAATTTTCTCAGTTCATGAATCTATAATTTATATATCGTCACACTCTTTTAATAGTACTTTTTATTTTTAATTTTTTCTTTTTCCTACGATATTTATATCAGAGCTTGATTATATTAAATTTCAGTGACGTTGTTTCTTCTTTTCTCGAAGCTTAAACCTGAGACATCTGTAATTTGAGTAAGGGTGGGGAAATCCAAATTTTGCGATTCATTTAACATTTTTAATTTTTTTAAAAATCATATTATATATGTAAAGCTTTTTTCAACCTAAATTACTGTACAAAAATTGTCTACAACAATGTGATCAATCTTTTTTCTTCTATTAATATATACATATATAGGCAAGATATTCTCTTAATTAAGTACTTTTTTTTAAAAAAAATCTCACGTGTAAGAATAATATCTTTTTCTTTTTTTGGTAAAAGAATACATTAATGAATCAATGCAAAACTAGTTGTATTAACAAAAGAAAATTATTCAATAATGACCAGTAAAATTAATTGAGCCATCTAAAGTGGAACAAAAGAATATTTATTCAAAAGTTTATTTGCTAATTATGTTGTTAATTCAACACAGTAAAGCCATACCAATGTGATAATGGAATAAAACGAATTTAACTATTATCTAACATTTGTAATAATTTACAAATTTAACTGATTGTCTAAATATCTTTTTCTCATACGATGTTTTATTCAAAAAATATTTTTATACGCAATTTAAAAATCACTTTTTGAGTAAATCGAAAATCGTGAAAAAAATTCAAGAAATAAAAGTTTTTAAAAATGATTAGAGGCAATGTTACAATACTAACAACACATGTAAAATGTTTATAATGCTTAATTCTATTGATTAAATATATATAATAATGTTTGCCTAATGACCTGAACAGTGAAAAACATATACTAAATTACTAATATAATATATTCCTTATTTGGTAATCTCTTTAAATAGCTAGAAGAACATATTCCTTTTTTACTATACACTTTTTGGATTTAAAGAATATGCATTTACTATATAATTTTTTTTACACTATTATGTATATATATTTTAATATGTTATATCAGGTTTAATACTATTTTTATTATATAGTTAATGTTTTATTTTCATGACCTAATTATATAAATATTAGTGTATATATTTAAATTCACGTCTTCTTTTATTATGGTATTATATTTATGATTGTGATTTTCTTGAAGTAATATTATAATTATGTTGACTTTATTATAAGAAAATTTGTTTCATTAATGAATAAAACTATTTGTTTGTTTTCAATAAAACTGACTTCAAATAATTTGACATAGATTGCTTAAGAATCTTTAGAAAATCTTTTGTAAACCTTAATTACTTGTACTAACAAAAAAACAATCCAATAATTCTCCTTTATTTAATCAAATTAAAATAATTAAAGCCAATCAGTTTTTGAATTTATGGCAGTAAATAATCAAGCAAAATATTTTAAAATTAACCAAAAGAGACAAACCCCTTCTACATTCGACTCCATTCTATGGCTCAAATCACAACCAATCAAAAAATAACAGATAAACAAATCTCATGTCCATGTTTACCTAATAGAGTTTTGGTGGAATGGATAGAATTATTCTTTCGTTAATCAGAAATTTTAAACGTGAATCTTAAACGTAGAAAATATCATGTTATAGATCTAGCACTTTCACCATTGGTAGAGGAAGATGAAGAAAGGTGAATAATCATTTGTTTGAGAAATTACACTATATAAACAAGATAAAAGTAATTTAATTATAATAGATATATAAATGTGTAATCGATTTGACATAAGATTTATTTTTGGATATCCTTTTTAAAATTCTTACATTATTAGTGCACTATTTGAATTAAGTCGAAAATCAAAATCAAATCAATTCGAATTCTAATTTAGATTGTTCTTTTGTATTTTCATTTTGGTTTTGGATTAGATCGAAAAAAATCAAACCGAAAAGAGAAAAATCAAATAGAACCAAATTATTTTGATTCGGATTGAGTTATACTTCTTCAAAATCAAAACAAAAAAAATATAAACTGAATAATACAAAATCAAACCGAAAAATTGAATCCATACCCTTATACACTACCATTGCTTTCACCTTGAATGAGTCTTATATGACTTGAATCTGAATTAGTGACACTCTAACACACATTTCAAATATTGCATAATGAAATGGATATGATCTCTTTACTGTTAGTCAAAGATCTCGAGTTCAAACCAAAGATATTTTAACAAACCTTCTAGGGAGTCAGGGCGGAGCCACACGATAGTCAAGGTCTTCAATTGTCATTTTTTTTATATTTATAAGTAAAATGATACATGAATGATTAAATGACATACTTTGAAGTTTGAAAGACATTGTTATAGCCAAATGCCTCGAATGAGCCAATGTTTGAATCTCACAAACAACAAGCCTTGTCCTTTTAAAAAGAACTTTTGTTGGACAATCACCCTTCGTGCTAATTCTAACTCCACCACTTCTTTCTCTTAGCAGTGCGATTTTAAATTAGCTACGATTTTAATGTAATTATCGAACATTAATTTATTTTTTCTATAGAAAATCAAAATAATAAAATGTCCAAGTTAAATTAAATTACCTTTCTACCCCCCTACAATTTTTTTTTTGGACATGAATATCCTTTCTCTCTTTCTCCATCATTATATAAATAGAGAACCAATTAAAGCCTTTTGCTTTTCCGAGGTAAAATTAAACTTCAATATTTTCCTTTCTCATTTCAAACACCAACCAATATTTCCCTTTTCTCTCTCTCTAATTGGAAAAAAAAAAAAGGATCCATAAATATGAATTACAACTAAAAATCAACAAATGTTATATGTCTTTCACTTCCTTTCAAAAATCAAGATATTCTATGTAAGTATTCTCAAAAGAATTAAATTTACATCACCAATGCCATTCACTCTTTACTAAAACAAGAAGAAAAAAAAAACACCAATTTTATTACTCTGTTTCTGTATCTTACTCTGTTTTTTTTTTCTTGGAACTTTACTTGGGTATGGGTATAATCTTTATTGTTCAATTTATTTTTATTCTTATGAATTTGTTCAAAGTGAAAAAATAAAGTTAATATTTGCTTACAATCTCCACTCTGTAAAGTCCCAAGAATAAACATAAAAAAAAAAAAGTAGGATTATTTAACAATTTTTTTTTGAAAATTTGATTATTTTTGAGTTGGTTTCTTTGTGTTTACTCTTCGTTTTTAGTAGTTGTCTCTAAATCTCCTGCAAATGGGTTTTTAATAATTTAAATTCCACCGTTGAAAACTCCATTAATGACTTATTTATAATACTAAACTATGTATAGTTGATATTAAATAAATTTTCTTTTTGTGTGTTCTTATGTTGACTTAAATTCTTAAAAACTTATAAATAAAAATATCAATACCATCTTCTTTCATTTTTTTTTTCCAGCTTCATTGGTGGCCATGAAAACAGAGCAAAATTTATCCAAGGTATTTTTTTTTTAATCATTTGGATATTTAGTATGTTTTATTCGTTCCATAGACTGCTTTCTCATTAATCAGAGTAATGTAGTATAAAAATAGGGCCAAAATAAGGGTGGAGCTAACCTCGGCCAATGAGTGTCGAGGTTAAAAAATTACATCGTATATATAAGTATAAATTAGTTATATATAATATTTTTGACAAAAAAATTAATTAAAATTATGTATTTTATTCCTTAATAAAAATCGTGGCTCTGAGTTGATCTTGACTTTTTTTTTTTTTGCAGTCTTCGTGGACTAAAGTAGTAGTTAGGAAATGGTTGAATATGAGGAGCAAATCTGAGGAATTTCATTCAGATCATATAATAGATGGTAATATTTTCACATTTATTGAATTTTTCAACTTTTTTTTTAATTTATGTATATATTTTTTTTATTATGTATGAAAATAAGATTTTTTTTATTTTTTATTTTTGTTTTAGTGATGGGTGGTAGAGGAGAAAGAAGAAGGAAGAGTTGCTCCGACGACGGGGGTTGCGCCGTCGTGCCGGAGGAATTATCCGGTAAGAATCTCCGGTGAACGGAGGAGTTTTTTTTTTTTTTTAAAAAAAAATTTCCGGTGAATTGCAGCTTTTTATTTTGGATTTGATAGAATCATAAATGAACTGTATGCATCTCTGCCGTTGATTTGATTGACTTTTTTAATAATGTGATTTGACTTAAAAATATAAATCACTATTTATGGGTTAATATCTAATCATTGCCTCTCCTTGTGCCACGTGTACGTGGCCATACTTTTTTTTTTTAATTTTAGGTTTAGGAAAAGAGATTACGAGGTGAGAATCGAACTTTTATACACGTTACGATAAAATAAAAATTAATTAGTTAACTAATTAAACTATTAAAATTTGTAGACTATTCTCAAAGGTAATCTATGGAATAATCTTGTGGTTATGATAATATTTTTGTTAATTTACTCAATAGAAATACTTATTATTTATATATATTCAAAAGATTAATTAATAGTTTTTATTTAATTGTAGTGTATTTGGTTTAAAGATGAAATTTGTATTGCTCTTTATATTATTTAGCATGAAAGTATGGAAAAGAATTAAAATAGTAGCAATATACAATTTGAATGCTTGTTATATTTAGAAGATTTCTACTGTGTAAAAAAAGTAAAAAATCTTGTGAAAAAGACAAAAAAAAAAAATTAAAGAAAATTTTGTAAAAGATTACAAAACTAATTAATATAAAAGTAGAAATGGGAAGTAATCGATTTTATGATTTATTACAAATGTTCTTTTAGCGATATGACCTTTCCACATGAAATCAATAAAATATTACATAAAAATTGGGTAAAATAAATTATATAGTTGTTCTTTTTATGTTTATTTTCTTCTGATTAAATTTCTAATTTGTAGATCTTTTTTTTTCTCTTCAAATTGTGATGCATTTATTATTATTATTATTTTGATAAATAAGAAACTAAACTTTGAATTATTATTTCTTATTTTTGAGAAGCAGAAAGTTGGTTGATAGAAAGAAATAGAGGAATTGAAGAGCCAATATTGGAGAAAGAGAATTCTACTCATCAAAACCTTAGGTAAGCCAACAAAAAACAAATATACTTTTTATAAAATTTCACAAAAAGTTGTAGAATTTGATGCATAACCATGTTATAGTTCATGATTAGATCTTATATTTTGATTAATTAATTTAAGAGAGAATAAACTTGGAATTAATAAAAGCCAGAACATTGAACAAGAAGCCACATATTATGCTTTAAGTACTTTTTTGGGCCATGTGAAACTATAGTTAGCTGGTTTCCATAGCCTTTCTAAATAGATACTAAAATACCTTTTTAGTTAACTTTGAAAATATTTAATCCATTTGATCATTAATCTTCATGTGGTATTATGTAGTAATAAATACTCTTAATTATCTTTTAAGTAAGTCCACCTTTTTTATCTGTTTTTCAATTGAGCTAAACGTTCATTATCGTATAACAAAATTAGTACTGTCAAATTTATCGAATTCTTATTTTCGTGCGATATTAAATTGTTTTATTATCTAATTTATAGTAAAAATAAAGCTTCTTAGAATTATTTTATTTTTCAAAATGATATTTCAAAAGTTATCCAAAGTAAGTGATAGTGAGAGTTGAACTTACATGCAATTAATTAGTGACTTTGATATATAATTATTTTTTGATGTATTTTGTCTCTTGAAAAATTCTTATTCTTATGATGTAAAAATAATAAGTAGGATGTTCGTGGGGACATGGAATGTTGGAGGCAAGTCACCACATGAAGAATTGAACTTGGCTGATTGGTTGAATTCTAGTGCACCAGCTGATATTTATGTTCTCGGGTACGTTTATAAATTTTATTTAGATATATAAAGTATAATCTAATTTGATTAAATATTCAAACTTATGATTAAGTATTTTTTATAACTCGAGTTCTAAAAAATGATTTTTGTGAATATTTTGTCAAGTGTCTGTTTAATGTAAAAGTTAGCTATTTATATAACTCATGTCCTTCTTGAATTATACGCATCAACTTCGATAAATCGTAAAATTACTTGCATATGAACAGGTTCCAGGAAATTGTCCCTCTAAATGCAGGCAATGTACTAGGTCCAGAGGACAATGGACCAGCTTCCAAGTGGCTATCGTTGATTCGCCAAACTTTGAACAATGACACAAACGTCCCTGATCTTTCTCATAATTACAACATCCATAACTCCGAGCCCCCGTCCCTTGATGACTTGTACCACCAACAATCTAGTCTGAAACCAAGGGTCAGCTTCTCCGACTGGGAGAGGCTGTACCACGATGTATCTCCTAGTCCAAATTGCTTATCGAATCGATATAATTACAACCCTTCTAGCCAAGTGCAAAATGGTAAATATTGTTTAGCAGCAAGCAAACAAATGGTTGGATTATTTTTGTGCATATGGACTCGTAAAGACTTGTATCAACACATTACCAATTTGAAGGTTTCATGTGTTGGAACAGGTATCATGGGCTATCTTGGAAATAAGGTACAAATTAAATAAACTCGTAAGATATTGAATTTTTATTTATATATAGATGTATTAACCTACATTTTTTTTCTCTCAATAGGGTTCGATATCAATCAGTATGACATTGCACCACAAGACATTTTGTTTCGTTTGTACTCATTTAGCATCCGGAGAAAAAGAAGGCGATGAGATTAAAAGAAATTCTCATGTCATGGAGATATTGAAGAAAACAAGATTCTCCGATATCGGAAAATCTCACATTTTGGATCATGAGTACGTGATAATAAAATTTGAACTACATATAGTAACAATGTTGTGTAATGACTAATGTATATCTTTTGTTAATGTAGCAAGATAATTTGGCTTGGAGATTTGAATTATCGTCTTGCATCGAGGTGCGAGGACACGTATGAGTTGGTTAAAAATAGCGATTGGAAAACACTTCTAGAGAAAGATCAGGTACAATAATAGATTTTATTACAAAACAACTCATAATGTTTATATTAACTTCTATATGTTTTATTCTATTGTATTTCAAAATGAATATTTAATTTATTTATTTTAAAAAATGTTATGACAGTTAAGGATAGAGCAAAGAGCAGGAAGAATATTTAATGGTTGGAAGGAAGGAAAAATTTACTTTGCACCAACATACAAATACCTCTATAATTCTGACCATTATGTTGCTCATACATGTACATCAAAGGAAAAGACAAGGACCCCTGCCTGGTAAATTTTCTCAATTTACACTATTTTAATATTTATTATCGATGAAGTTCATAGCTAATTTTAAATTTCGATATATTAATAAAGTGCATGTATGTGATATACATTTATCAATCGATATTGCAGACTAATATATAGAAGAGTCTAATAAACAAGTGTTAGGTCATCTTGCTTGCTTTCTAGTATGTGTTGAAAGTACTAGATTAATATGATTTCATTAATTAACTCTATTTAGTGGTATATTGTAAAGAATTATGTACAATCATTTTTCAATTGACTAATATTCCATACTATATACTATATTCTTGAAATTCCAAGTCAAAGATGTAGAAAATTAGGGAAGGATTCACTTCAATAGGTCTTATTTATTTTTTCAATATTTTTATGGTGGGGTGGTGGAATTGATGCACCGACCATATATAATAAGGTTGCTCAAATAACAATAATCTTATGCTAAAAGTTATGTCAACTTTATACTTAAAACATATGTAGAAAATTTAACTAATATTGATGGTTTTCCCACTCAAGATGTCTACCTTGTAGGCCCAAAACACTAATCTACATTATCTCTAAATATAGAAATTTTGAAACATATTCTAATAGGGGGGGGGGTGGGGGTTGGTTTTGTGGTGGTAGGAACATCTTTTTGTTCCCACTCGATGTCTGTGGTTGTAATACTAAAAGTTTCGATTAGTTCAGATTCATGTCGTCATTCTTTAATTTTACAATTAAAACATTACTCTTCTGAATAAAGATAGAAAAATCCTATTTATTTCAGTATAATCCTTTATAGTAATAGTGAGAAAACTATTTATATTATTTGAACATCATAGTTGAAGACCATCCAAAATTTTCCAATTTCATTTATGCTACTACACAAATAAATATTCAATCATAGTAATCTCAATTTTTTGCTTAATTAATTGCACATTGATACTACTATTTTGTTGTTGCTTTAATTAATTGCACATAGGCAATAAACCTATTAGATTTTGTTCCATATAGTACTTAGCTTGTCAAAAAGGCAATATTTAGCCTATCTACTCAACCCCTTTTTTTTTTCCAGGATTCTTGGACTTAAAATGCTTTTATGTTGTTTATTTTTGCATGCTAGTACCCTATTTTACTCCTTTATGAGAAAAATAAATTGTACTTAAACATAGTTTTTTCTTCTTAAAATAACAGGTGTGACAGGATATTATGGAAAGGTGAAGGACTAAAGCAAATATGTTATGTTAGAGGTGAATCAAGATTCTCAGATCACAGACCAGTTTATTCACTTTTCTCTGTAAATAATAACTTTACCCAAAAATTATCACAGTAAAAAAGAATATTTTACCACTCTTTAGCCCCAAATCTTTCAAATGACATAACGGCTCAGTCTAACTCAACCCGTTATAGTTACTCACAGTTTGATATATGGACTCGGCCCGATAAAGTGACATGAGGGTCACGCTATGGCAAACGTAATGGGGTTTTGACACGTGGCAATCAAGAAATGATGTTCATATTTTTTATTTTTTTTAAAAAATTACGATTCTCTCTCTCTCTATTTTTTTTATTGTTATTTTTATTGTGTTTGGAAAGAAGAAAAGTAAAGTTGGAAGGACTAATTAAGCACATGTAAAAAGGAGTTTTTTTCTTTTTTTCTTTTTAGTTTTTGTTGAAATATTAGTTGAGGAACTTGAGTGAACAAGAGCCTATGGGCCTAGTCAATTTTGTAATATTAATTTCTATGGAATGGTTTCATGTATTTGTTTCTTTAGATAATAACTATTATTTTATTTAGAGAAAAAATAATAAATATATTTTTGAACTATTGTTAATTACCTCTAAATATTCTCACTTATATTTTTAGGACACTAATATCTTTATAGAGTGTATATACCTTTTAGCCTAAGGAAGAAATACATGTTGCGATTTTAACGACCTATCCAAATTTTATTTAATTTTTACCCAAAATTAAAAAATCGATCCGAATAATTAATTAAACAATGGCAGCAAAGAAGACACTTTTGTAACTAAAAAAAGGCATAATACAAAAATGTGCCCTTTAACTTGGCTTCAAATTAAATTTATGCCCTTCAATTTTGGATGTTCACAAATAGACTCTTAAACTTGTATAAAGTTAACAAATAGACTCACATGTCCCGCATGTCATCCTACAAGTCATTTTTTGTGCTACGTGTATTGTGTCATGTAAGACTCATGTGTTTATTTGTGTAAAAGTTGGACAGTTAAAGTGTCTGCCTGTGCATTATATGAAAGTTGGAGGTCTAAATTAAAATTTGAAGCCAAATTAAAGTATAATATATGTATTATGCCAAAAAAAAAAAAATCAATCTCAAGTCCATGGATTGAGAAATCCCTTAAGTTCTACCTATACATTCAAAGAGTTTCTATTTGTGTCCTTTGTTATGTCTAAAAAAAATTTAGTGGATCTTACTTCGTTAATGATAATCATCTAAAATTAGGATAGCAATAAGGTATTTAACTAAAAAAACAACCTCTGACCTTCTCTTTTTGGAAGGAAAACATTCGAGAAGATAGTCTATTGAAGGTTTGGGGTTATAATTTGGTGCTAATCTTAAATTATTTGGGTTAGTTTTTACTTATTCGGAAGGACATATACACTCCAACAATTAGACGATAAGGATATTCATGTCCTAAAATATATTAGAGGAAATTTAGATATCATTTACAGTAGTATGAGCGGTATATTTATCCTTTTCCCTTAATCTACATTACTAAGATACTTTAGAACAATAAATTTGTAGAACTTTATAAGAGACAATAAAGTTTAAAGTATATTCTCAAAATCAGAAAGTATAAATCAATAAAGAAAATATAATCCAAAACAACACTGAAAAGAAGAAAATCGAGCTTACTGAATGTACAATGTGTCCTTAAAAAATTATTTCTCTCATATATCCTAGATTAATGGAACATATCCTCTCAAGATAGAACAATTTTACTTACCAGTGTATTGCTACCTAAATCATGGTGTCAACAAACCACCCAGATATTAAAATTTATTTGTGCAGAATAAGGAGTTCATAAAATTCGTTATTGAATAATGAGAGAAAAACTCTTTATTTATAAACAACTAAGGGCGGTATGATCACAACCATTGGAAAAGTTATAACTCTTCAAAAAATCACAACCCTTTGTAAAAGTCATAACCTTTTGAAAAAATCGCAAATTTTTAGAAAAGTCACAATCTTTCAAAAACTTTCAATAAAGTTACAACCATCTTTTTCCGTTCATATCTTTTAAAATCTAACAATCCCCCGCATAAATAGAATAATGACTCTAAAAAATGATACATGATGTATTATGATATAATAAATACGTTAAAGAAATCACATATCTATTTGATACTTTATGTTTCGATGACTGTCCTTCAGCAACAAGGTTTCCATTTGGAAGAACAATTATGTCCAATCATGATTGTCCTTAAGCAACATCGATCTTGCCATTTTTCATTACAATCATGATTGGTCTGCTCGATTATTTTCATAATTAAGATGGTCATTCAAGAAAATGGCCATGATCCAATAATAAAAATTGGTTCGTTAAAAATGATATCATATCCATTCTTCTGACAGTCTTGTCTATGTGGGTCAGAGTTCAACTAAGTTTAGACTAATTTCGTAAGGTGGGGAAAATTTTAGTATTGAGTTTATGCAATTTCATGTAATAGGATAAACCTTCACAAGAACGTTGAGTCTATAAGAGGATTTGTATGTAACACCCACACATAAGATAAAGGAGTTAGAAGTTGACAAAACTTAAGATAAATGTTGGGTATATAAGTAAGTAGTCATTACACCCCTATAATCGTGTGTACTAGGTCCAAAACATACAATATTATTAGCAGGTTGAAGTTTGATGTTAATATAATTTAGTAGGTCTAGTATGTTGCTCTTTTTTCCTATTGCTTATTCATAGATTTGATCTATTTAGCATAGGGTCAATTTATGGTTTAAGGTTACAATCTTAATATTAGTTTATATGTTGATTGATGTTCGAAATAGATTAAATGAAATAGGTAAATTGCTTAATACTTGCAATTCAATTTTGATTACTGTAGCTTATTCGAAAGAGAAATTTTAGTTCAATTATAATTGTCAAATCTGCTTGAAAGAGAGATTTTAGTAAGATATTTGGTTGATTTTTATTTTCATGTATGAGAGTGAAAGGAGATTTTATGATGCATTGAGATTGAAAGTAGAATTGTGTTATTGACGATTGCCCAACTTGTCTATGTTTATCAAGCATTATTGAGCAAACACTTGTACCCCTACTTGATGTTGATACCAACTGCCACACCCCTAGATCGTCCTTTACTTGTTTAAACTGTGTTTTTAGTTGAATTATTATAGTTAAATACAAAATCTTTGTATTAACTTAGATAAAATCATCCACCCACTTGTTCTAATGGCTAAAATGAATTGATTTACATCTTAATTTTTCTAATTAAATTTCTTGAATTATATCACTCCTCATGATTTTGTTGGGTATTTATTTACTGACGATCGCTTACTCATTTAATTATTTTTGTGAGTAATGTAAGTGTTATCCTGAGGGAGAGATGCAAAAAATAATTACGAGAAAATTTCTTAAAAAGGTTATTGTATAGATATATATTATGTCTTTCTACTAGGACTTTTGTTATTTACATAACATCACTACTTTTTTATTTTATTGTTTTAGAGTTCTGGTGCAATTGTATCACATATATAATAAAAATAGTTGTCATTAAAGATGCAAACTCTTTGACTTATGCAAGTAATAGTGTAACAATGTGATCAATTATATTAATTTATAAATTTTATGCTATTGAGTTGTTTTATATTTGTAAATAAGACATCAATCACAATTTATTTCAAAAGATTTTTAAAAATATATGAAGATTTTCATTTTCTCATTTGCTTCATTTTCTTTTTATTTATTGAGGTAGATTTGTGTATCAAATTAGTTTATTCTTGTGGTGTATCAACTATGTCAATCATTCAGTTATAATACAATATTTCGGGATCCAAAATTGAGAGAAAATTACATATAATCACAATTACATATATTATGAAATTTATAGTATATTAATATCTTTCTCATATATGATGTATCATGATAATTTTTGATACATTATGACATGACACATTTTCGATTGAAGATGCGCCATGATACCTTTATAGCTCATGACATAATGATACCTCTTTGATATATGATTATCATGATACCCTTTCGATACATGATTCAATTTGGATACACGATGTATCATAATATAATGGAAATTTTGAAGAAATCACAAACCTATTTGATAATTTATGTATGAATGTTTGTCCTTCAGTAACAGTCTTAGTATTGGAAGAAGAAAAATAAAGGTACTCTTAGCTTTAATTAAAATCTTTATTTGGTGAATAATAACAAAGCACACTTATTAAAATCTCTGATTTGAACTTGAAAAAAGTAAAAGTAACTCGTGATAAAGTGATATAGTTATAATATGAGTGAGAAATACCGATAGTGCAAGCAAGAAAAAATCAGTCAAATAAAATGTCTCATTATGCGTAAAATAGAAGAATAAGTATAATCATGTAACTCTTTTTTTACAAAAATGATACAATAACTTTGAAATATAATTATTTAAAAGTAGGATTTTAAAGAGTAAATATAAAATTTATGTAAGTTTAATATACCCTTCGTTATACTTTCGGTCCAAATATACCCCTCATGTTATACTTTGAGTACAAATATACCCCTCTCATTATACTTTGGTGCAAATATATCCTTAACTTTGACGGAAAAACATGTTACAAACTCAAAATCAAATTATTTACTCTCAATTTGCTTAGAAACTCATTTGTGTAACTCATCCCAACTCATTCCCTCCATTTTGAGCTCTTATTTTCATTTTTCCATTCATAAATCTATTTTTAAATTTCTTGTACTAGAAATAATGAAATATGCATATCACACAACATCATTGTGCTACATTTTTTCCTCACAAATTAAAAATCTTCAAATTTATTTCTATAAAATTAATCATTGTAGCCACACCTTCTTACTATTATAAAAGTACAATAAAATTAATTAATGTAGGGAGTCATCGGTTTTTGGATGCTGAAAATTCTTAGAACTTATCTCAGTAGTGTATTTTCTTTGATTAATAGTTACACTTTTTAGAAGAGGTTAAGCGTGATAAAAAATTTAATAGAAAAACCTCAATTCGAAAGAAAGAAAAATCATATTAATTTTTTAATACGATAAATTATTAGCTTCTTTTAAGAAGAAGATGCAAAGAAAAGAATTCAAAGCAGAGGAAATGAGTTTCTAAAAGAATTAAATATTTGAAATTCGAGATGCATTATTTTATTTTGAGTTTGTCACGTGTTTTTCGTTAAAATTGAGGCTAAATTTGTGTCAAAGTATAATCCAAAGGGTATAATTGAACCCAGAGTATAACGGAAGGGGTATATTTGGACCTAAAGTATAACAAAGAGTATATTTATACTATTTCCAATAGTACAAGGGTATATTTGACCCTTTGTCCTCCCACCATTAGCCTAGAGTTATCAAAATAGGTTGGCCCAACCCAATCCTAACGAGCTAGAGAGTTAAATTGGTTGGGGCGGGCTGACCCTTTTAATTAAAGGGCTCAATAAATAACGGTCCAACCCATCCCTAAGCGGGCCCTGAGTTGATCCTTCAACAAAAAAATGAACAATATTACTCTCTTAGAAAGAGTATCTAAGAGTATCGAATGCTGACGTCTATGAACACAACATCAATACATATAAATTTTCATTTACGAATCACACACTTCAGTGTATACACAGAAATATATTTATGAATCTCACAATATATATATATATATATATATATATATATATAATATTTTTAAATATTCATAGCCCACGGGCTGGCCTCTGAGGCTTGTGGATTGGGCCTACGAGGCTAGCAGGCCAAGTGAGGCTGGGCTAAAAAGCCTCGTTCCTAAATGGACCAAAAAAATTAGGTCAAACCCCTCTTAATTCAAGGGTTAGGTTGGGCCGGCCTCGCGGATCAAGTCCATTTTGACAGCTTTACATTAGCCCATTCTCCCATTAGACCTTTAACCCTAATTCTATTAGTATAAGTACCTTCTTATGAATTAAAAAAAAGGGGAAAAAATAGACGGCGAAATTTGTTTTCATTTTCAGGGATTGAGTATAGCAACTATTTCCAGATCTACTTCAGTAACATAAATTGTTGTAAGTTACTTAAACTCGTGTTTATAGATATCCTAGATGTTAAGCCAACATGGATGAAATTCTCTTATTCCTTATTTTTTTTATAGCTAGATCCCTATTATTGGTAAAATTTAGTTTATGTTAATATATAATGAAAAAAAGACCATAGAAATCTTAACTCACTCAATTCACATGTTTATTCTAACTTTGATGTTCATTCAAGGACGAATGATCTCATGAGGAGAAATTGTAACATCTTGCAACTCTATTTTTGGAATTTGAATCTTCCATCATAAGTATATAAGCTTGCACCGACTGATATCCTTTTTCTTTATGTGTCAAGGTTCATTTCTATGTGTGGAAAGTGTATTCAAAGTGGTTTTGGGTCATAAGATATCTCTAGTACTTAGTCGAGTTCAAATCTTCCTACCTGCTATGTTTTTTTCATTAGTTCATGCAATAGTCAACTTCAAGTGATCATATCTCTCTGCATATAATGAATTAGGTAGCTCATAACCTATCAAATTAAAGGATTATGATTTTTTTCCAATGCCACCAAATTTGCCTTATTTAGTGTTCGGAGTATAGGTTGTGAACGTTTAATCAAAGACTATCACAATAGAGGTTTCAGAGTCAATGACCTACAAATCTCATCTACATGTTATAGATGAAAGTATGACCCGTACCATTCACTCGTGTAATAAAGTCTTGGAAGTCATTTTTTGGGTGCAATTCCTACGGACCTAGTTACGGATCATATAAGCATCTACATGTCATAGTTTAAGCCCATAGAATGAAGAACTAAAACTCAAAATTTCAGTTTGTCTTCCACGGATAAGATCTACAGTACGTACATCAAACCAAAGCCCGTAGAAGGCATTGTGGAAGGTTTTCGACAACTTTTTATTTGAGATTTTTTTTTATCTTTTCCCACTTTTTATAATTCTAAGCCATTACATTACACACATCTTAAAAAGGATTTTCACGCTCAAGACTCAATTCCTTCACTCTGAACTTCCTCAAACTTAGAAATACACTAAGCAAAATAGAAACTAGAGTTTCAACTCTTTCAAGGAAGATCTTCTTTCAAATCTCAGTCTCTCAAGTATGTGAGGCTTTAGTGAGAGTATCACTTCAATATCATGTCTAAAGTATTTTGATCTTCAAGGATATTACTATATTTTTAGAATTAAAGTTAGGGTTTTCTTATGAAATTATGTCCTTTCTTAAATAAGCTATGCTTTCATTGTTTCATTTTGATTTTGAAACCTTTTGATACTGATTTAGTATGACTTTTATTGTCATTAAAACCCTTATGGTTTTTAAGCATGAAAAAAAAACTTGAAATACAACCTAAATACAAGTTATTTTTAAGATAGGACTTTTGATCTTAACATCATTTATGATTCAAGATGACAAGAGGCTTATATACCTATGAGAATTATTTGAATATATGTTATTTTGGATGGACTATTTAGTACGAGAGGACAGGGTTTAGAAAATTCAAGTCTCATAACTACGCACCAACATAGAATTAAGTTTCGCTTCGCTGCTTTATTTGTTGACCTTCTGGCCATGAGAGACTCAAAATTAGTCGATCCACATATGATAAGATATGATTCCACACTCTATCAAGGTATATTTCATCCCATCCAACTGGAATATAAGTTGATATCATGAGCTCAAATGACGTATGTCGATTCTAAGAGACTCCTTAGTTATACATTTTATGATATGTTTTAAGATTATATGATTTCTTCTAAATATGTTATTTTATATGTACAATTATGCAAGTTATTTACTTAGTACATTCAACTTATTAACAAATATATTTTTGTGCGATAATTCTTTTTTTGACGCAGATTCCAACATTAGCACTCAAATTCGTGGTTAGTGTGTAGATTTTGGCATCTTAGAGGTTCCAGCTCTCTCGGATACATTTTGGTTAGCCCTTCTTATTTTTAAACTATGTTGTTTTAGATTGTCGAACTGTTTTCCTTGTTTTGAGATTACTGAGGGTCATCGACAAAATTATATTTTCATTTTAAAATAGTTAGAAATATAGTTTCATGAATTTTTAAATTTTATTAATCGCTTATGAATTTCAGATTTTTCTTAGTTTCTTTATGTTATGGTTTTATATGTATGAGAATGGTTAGTTTGAGATTACTTGTATGGTTAGTTTGAGATTACTTGTGGTTTCAAGTACCGTGTCATGATTATGGTATAGATTTGGGTCATGACAAAATTGGTATCAGAGTGTTAGGTTCAAGTGTGTCTGATAACACGCATCTAGTAAAAATTCTTTTATGAATGTGAAGCAAGTCACACTTGTTGGGGGGAGGGGGGGGGGGGGGGGGGGGGCTACCTGATGTTAAGGAAATGTTTCTCTCATTTTTACTTTAGATCATGAACAAATCTAACCTCTAAGAAATGTATGTATATTCTGACATTTCTCCAATTTGTCTAACTATTCCTCGTCTTCGAGCAGATAGAAGTCATAAATCTTGATTCTTACTGAAAAGGTGTTCTCAAATAGAACTATAAGAATTATGGAGACCGTAGAAAGGACTTGAGATGAGCCCAATAGTATGTAAATCGTGTTGTTGAGCAAAAATAGGGGTGACAATTTCAGCCCATATAAGTGAAATGAAACCATTTTGTCCATATTTAATTAAATGGATTACTCATATTTTCTTTCATTTTCTTAAATGAGTTAATATGATCTTCAACTTATTTAAGCTCACACAAATATGGACAAAATGAGTTAACACGAGAATCCATATTCAGCCCATATAAGTGAGAAATGAAACCAATTTTTTTATTTTTGGAAAATAAAAAAATTTAGGAGTCGGTTGGTGGAGGGGAGGGGGGGGGGGGCGGCTGGTGGAAGGGGATAAACTTTTTTTTTTTTTGAAAAACATAATTTTTTGTTTTTGGAAAACAAAAAAATTTAGGGGTAGGTTGGTGGAAGGTTGGGGGGAGGGGAGGGGAGGGGGTGAATTTTTTACTTTTTTTGAAAAAAGAATTTTTTTATTTTTGAAAAACAAGGTGAGAGGGGCTGCCAAGGGGTGGGGTTGTGCCCGCAAGAGGGGATAATTTTTTTTTTTTTTAAACTTTTTTTGAAAAACGATTTTTTTTTTTTTGAAAATCAAAAATTTTTAGGGGTAGGTTGGTGGAGAGGGGCTGCCAAGGGGTGTAGGTGTGCCCGCGAGAGGGGGTAATTTTTTTTTTTTTGAAAAAACATTTTTTTTTATTTTTGGAAAACAAAATTTTTTTAGGGATAGGTTGGTGGAAGGTCGGGGAGGGGTGCCCCGGAGAGGGGGTAAATTTTATTTTTTTTGAAAAACAATTTTCATATTTTTGAAAAACAGAAATTTTTAGGGGTAGGTTGGTGGAGGGGGGGGGGTGTTTGTGCCCGGGAGAGGGGGTTAATTATAATTTTTTTTGAAAATAAAAGATTTTTCTTAATTTTTTGATATTTTTTAGGGGTAGATTGGTGGAAGGTCCGGGGGAGAGAGGGGGGGGGGAGGGGTGTGCCTGTAGGGAGTTTTTTTTTTTTTTTTGAAAAACAAATTTATTTAAATGGATTTGAACCACTTTGCCCAAACCATAGTTGACCAAATCCATATTTGTCCATCTTATATTTGGATGGATTGTAATCCATACTATTTTTTCTTGATCCATTCCATATCTAACCCATCCAAATCCGATCCAATCCAACCATTTGCGACCCCTGTAAAAATATGATATGCATCCAAAAGCTTCTATAACTCTTTGTTACATAGAACATCTATAAAAGGAAAAAGTAGGTGTCCAGATTCTTGGACATTATTGACACCCGAAATATAATATAATTAAGGATGTTATTATTTATTAGTTGAATGACCCAAAATTTGATGTGTGAATCTGTAAGTATAGTATCCAAAATGGTGGAGATATAGAAGTTATCTATCCAATAAGTTAGAATTGAGGTGATATGTCTTCATGTGTTAAATAAGAAATAGTAAGTCAATGCAGATTTTATCATGAAAGATCTTACAGTAGAATGTAGAAAAGAATTTATTGATTAATGTGAATTAGATTATGATTGAACTAGGAAATGAGATTATGATTCAGGTTAAATAATGAAAGTACAAGGTCGTTAAAGTAATGACTCAAGAATTTAGTTTGATTTTCTTAAAAGGAACCAATTTGTGCTTATAAAGCTATGAATGTAGTTTCGATGTAGGAATGGATAGGTAGTAAAAAGTATTGCATTCTTAGAAAGCTTTATTCTCTATTGATTCAAAGAAATATGAACTTAAAGATGGTATATTAGTAGAATAACAAACAAGATTAGGTTTTGAGGTGCTAAGAAAATTGGTTATGTTTGCTAGTAAGAGTTTCCGTTATTATATAATAATGATTATATAAGTTTGAAGAAGTACTCTGAAAGAAATACTATATAATGAAGCTAGTAACTTCTAATATAGATAATTGTCTCAATATGTTAAGTCTGCATGTGTGTATGAATGTTGAGTTTAGAGGATATGGAATAGGCTCATAGACTTAGAATGTCGACCTTGGGGAGATGATTAGAAAAAATACCAAATTAAGTCTTATGAATTAGATTGTGATGCATTTTAGAAGGAATTATGACAAGATAGCAAATTAATTTTACTCTAGAGCATTCTTCAGATTTCAATCATTATGACATTCTACTCATCTATTGCGTCTTAGCAGCATGCTCGTTACCAATACTCATGCACCTCTTACATATTTCTATCCTTGCTCGTAATCTGGAATAGAAAGGAATAACTTCATACCAACGACCCCATATTACTCTATGAATCTATGAGTTATAACTCTACGATATAAAACTCTCGATGCAATATGAGACCATGATTTCTTAATATGCTCTATCCTATGTACTCATGATACATTCTTGAATCACAATACGTTAAGTATGTTTTGGTGCATGTGTTTTTTAATAACTCATGCTTATGATTACCATGGGTGCATTCACCCATGGTAATGTTAGATAGTTGTAACATTTTCTATGCTTAGAAAGCCTCTATAAACATCTAATGCTTCAAGTACATGAAATACTCGTGCCTATTACACTTATCTCTCCAAGTTCCCCATTTATGAGTGTCAAAGTCATGATAAGTATAAGCTGTGATTTGACAACACGACCTAATTATAGATACTCATACTTTAGTCCTTTAGTAACCTTTCCTATATTGCGATAGTGATGTTAATAAAAGTTGAATGATGGTTTTAGATGAGAAGGTAGTAGTTTTCTCTTATCGTGAAGATTGGAGTATGTTTAATTTATCTATGGTTATAAAAATTGATGGTGAAAATCAAAGATCTATCGTATGAAATAGTTAAATGAAAAGTCTTGGTGTGACTCTTAGTAGTAATCCTTGAAAATTCAGCTTGTAAAGACGTTAGAAACGCTAGAGACTAATAGACGTGTAATAAAGTCTTGGAAGTCATTTTTTGGGTGCAATTCCTACGAACCTAGTTACGGATCATATAAGCATCTACATGTCGTAGTTTAAGCCCAGAGAATGAAGCTCTAAAACTCAAAATTTCAGTTTGTCTTCCACGGATAAGATCTACAGTACGTACATCAAACCAAAGCCCGTAGAAGGCATTGTGGAAGGTTTTCGACAACTTTTTATTTGAGATTTTTTTTATCTTTTCCCACTTTTTCTAATTCTAAGCCATTACATTACACACATCTTAAAAAGGATTTTCACGCTCAAGACTCAATTCCTTCACTCTTAACTCCCTCAAACTTAGAAATACACTAAGCAAGATAGAAACTAGAAAACTCTTTCATGCAAGTTCTTCTTTCAAATCTCAGTCTCTCAAGTATGTGAAGCTTTAGTGAGAGTATCACTTCAATCTCATGTCAAAAGTATTTTGATCTTCAAGGATATTACTATATTTCTAGAATTAAAGTTAGGGTTTTCTTATGAAATTATGTCCTTTCTTAAATAAGCTATGCTTTCATTGTTTCATTTTGATTTTGAAACCTTTTGATACTGATTTAGTATGACTTTTATTGTCATTAAAACCCTTATGGTTTTTAAGCATGAAAAAAAAAACTTGAAATACAACCTAAATACAAGTTATTTTTAAGATAGGACTTTTGATCTTAACATCATTTATGATTCAAGATGACAAGAGGCTTATATACCTATGAGAATTATTTGAATATATGTTATTTTGGATGGACTATTTAGTACGAGAGGACAGGGTTTAGAAAATTCAAGTCTCATAACTACGCACCAACATAGAATTAAGTTTCGCTTCGCTGCTTTATTTGTTGACCTTCTGGCCATGAGAGACTCAAAATTAGTCATTCCACATATGATAAGATATGATTCCACACTCTATCAAGGTATATGTCATCCCATCCAACTGGAATATAAGTTGACATCATGAGCTCAAATGACGTATGTCGATTCTAAGAGACTCCTTAGTTATACATTTTATGATATGTTTTAAGATTATATGATTTCTTCTAAATATGTTATTTTATATGTACAATCATGCAAGTTATTTACTTAGTACATTCAACGTATTAACAAATATATTTTTGTGCGATAATTCTTTTTTTGACGCAGATTCCAACATTAGCACTCAAATTCGTGGTTAGTGTGTAGATTTTGGAGGTTCCAGCTCTCTCGGATACATTTTGGTTAGCCCTTCTTATTTTTAAACTATGTTGTTTTAGATTGTCGAACTATTTTCCTTGTTTTGAGATTACTGAGGGTCATCGACAAAATTATATTTTCATTTAAAATAGTTAGAAATATAGTTTCATGAATTTTTAAATTTTATTAATCGCTTATGAATTTCAGATTTTTCTTAGTTTCTTTGTGTTATGGTTTTATATGTATGACAATGGTTAGTTTGAGATTACTTGTGGTTTCAAGTACCGTGTCATGATTATGGTATAGATTTGGGTCATGACAAAATTGGTATCAGAGCGTTAGGTTCAAGTGTGTCTGATAACACGCATCTAGTAAAAATTCTTTTATGAATGTGAAGCAAGTCACACTTGTTGGGGGGAGGGGGGGGGGAGGGGGGGCTACCTGATGTTAAGGAAATGTTTCTCTCATTTTTACTTTAGATCATGAACAAATCTAACCTCTAAGAAATGTATGTATATTCTAACATTTCTCCAATTTGTCTAACTATTCCTCGTCTTCGAGCAGATAGAAGTCATAAATCTTGATTCTTACTGAAAAGGTGTTCTCAAATAGAACTATAAGAATTATGGAGACCGTAGAAAGGACTTGAGATGAGCCCAATAGTATGTAAATCGTGTTGTTGAGCAAAAATAGGGGTGACAATTTCAGCCCATATAAGTGAAATGAAACCATTTTGTCCATATTTAATTAAATGGATTACTCATATTTTCTTTCATTTTCTTAAATGAGTTAATATGATCTTCAACTTATTTAAGCTCACACAAATATGGACAAAATGAGTTAACACGAGAATCCATATTCAGCCCATATAAGTGAGAAATGAAACCAATTTTTTTATTTTTGGAAAATAAAAAAATTTAGGAGTCGGTTGGTGGAAGGGGGGGGGGGGGAGTTGAATGATGGTTTTAGATGAGAAGGTAGTAGTTTTCTCTTATCGGGAAGATTGGGGTATGTTTAATTTATCTATGGTTATAAAAGTTGATGGTGGAAATCAAAGATCTATCGTATGAAATAGTTAAACGAAAAGTCTTGGTGTGTCTCTTGGTAGTAATCCTTGAAAATTCAGCTTGTAAAGACGTTAGAAACGCTAGAGACTAATAGATAAGTTATTGGTTACATTAAATTCCTTGAAGTGGTTGTAGTAATAGGCTTGAATAATATGCTGATAACATATGGATGAATGCATTATACACTTATAGCTTCTTGATTTGAACTCGTGGTTAGTTGAATGGTATGGTAAGAAGAAGTTGTATTCTTGGGACGAAGTTTCCTATAGAAATATAGGTTTAGTATGTTGATTGTGTAACACCATTTGACTCCAAATTAGGCTTAAACATGGTGCGAGCATGTAGTAAGACTCAAACTCGAATAAAAGTAGACGTATATGTTTGGTGCTAGACGCCAAATTTGAAATGTGTACGATCACCAAGATGGAAATAAAGTATATAGTGTGGGGATAGTGATGCTTATTTTATGGAATTGATCTTGTAGGCATGAAATAATATATGTAAGAATTCAGGGTACTCTGTAGTTTAAACAGGTCTTAACAATTCATGGATTGGTTTTTTGCAGTTGAAGAGCACTCGATATATATAAACGAAGGAAATGGATCTAGAGGAAATTAATATTCATGATCATGGAGATAAAGTACTTGATGAGAATCATAAGTCTAAAGCTAAGTGCAAGTACTGTGCTAAAACAGTTACTAGCTTTCATAGGCTTAAGTTCCACTTAGCAGGTATTCGTGGAAACGTCAGTCCTTGTTTGGAGGTTCCTACGCTTGTGAAACAAGCATTTAATGCTGAGATTCTTGCGAAGAAGAGTTCTCAATCCCCACAAGAGATTTCGAAATCTATAGGGAGATTTTTTTATGAAGCAGGACTCGACTTTGATGCTATCAGATTACCTAGCTTTCAAAGGATGTTTAAAGCCACTCTTAGTCCCGGGCAGACAGTAAAATTCCCGAGTTGTCAAGATTTGAAAGGTTGGATCCTTCAGGATGCAGTGCACGAGATGCAACTGTATGTAACGGAAATCAGAAGTTCATGGGAAAGCACAGGATGCAGCGTCTTATTAGATGGATGGATAGACTCAAATGGTCGAAATCTGATTAATGTCCTAGTGTACTGCCCGAGGGGTACTATTTATCTTCGATCATCAGATATAACATCTTTCTACGGAAATGCTGATGCCATGCTATTATTTCTCGAGGAGATTCTGGAGGAAGTAGGAGTTGAAAATGTCGTGCAAATTATTGCACACTCGACATCTGATTGGATGATTGTAGCAGGCAACAAACTTATGGACAGATGCAAAACTGTGCTATTTAGCATCGATGCTTCGCACTGTGTGGAACTGATGTTACAGAACGTAACACAGATAGACTTGATAAAACAAGCTTTGCAAAAGGCGAAAATGTTGATTCAATTCATCTACAGCCACATCACATCCATGGAGCTTCTTAGAGATGCTTTCCCAGAGGTCGAGCTTGTAAAGTCTTCCAAAATTAAGGCAATTGTGCCTTTTTTGACTCTGCAAAACATCGTATCACAGAAAGGCGGGTTAATTAGGATGTTCCAGTCACCTGCTTGGCGGACCTCACAGCTGGCTTCTACGAGTGAGGGGAAAAGAATATCCGAAATGATTAAAGATGAATCATTTTGGATTTACGCTACGGTGGCTGCAAGAGTAACCATTCCACTTGTGGAAGTTTTAATGTTTCTGAATGGTACTAATAAGCCACAAGTTGGTTTTACATCTGATAGACTCCATCGAGCTAAAGAAATCATCAAAATGGAATTCAGAAGCAGCAAACTGTGGCATGAAGAAACCTGGAACAAGATAGACGAGACATGGAAGAAATATCTCCACAGTGATCTCCATGACGCGGGTTACTATTTGAACCCAAACTTTTTCTACTCGAGTGATTGGCTAGGTAATGTGGAGATTTCTGGTGGTCTTTGTACTTGTGTTGCTCGAGTGACAGAATATAGTCGTATAAATGAATTGATCACACAGCAAATTCAGGAATTTGATTTTTATGGTTCCAAACAGATACTATCAGATATTTCACCAGGTTAGTACTTTATTGTATTACTTCAAATTTTTTAATGTATTTTACTATGTGTGTTTTAATGAATATTCGTTATGTTTGCAGCACAATGGTGGTTAAAATATCAAGTTGAGTATCCAGAACTTGGAAGGTTTGCTGTTCGGATCCTTAGTCAGACGTGTGATGGTGCGTCACATTACAGGCTGAAAAGGAGTTTGGTCGAGACGTTACATACAAAAGGGAGGAATGAGATAGAGCAGCAGAGGCTGAAGGACTTGGTGTTTGTGCATTGTAATTTGCAATTGCAGGGATTTGATCCGGAAGGAGAAAATGATATTGCAGAGGACGTTGTTGACCCGATGGATGAGTGGATAGTCGGAGAAAGGGCAAATGTGGTGTCTGAAAACTCGCAACGTACATGGATGGACATGGAATTGGGAAGCAACAAACGAAAGAGAGAAGTCAACAACGTGAAGGAGGAACCAGAAGAATAGATACTTGCAGTACAACAATACAACTAAATTTAGCTTTTCATGTTGAACTAATAAGGATATGTTTTTAATTATCTTTGCTCCTTGAATGGAAAAATTATTATATATATCAAATTGTTAAATTAAACATATGTTCATTTCAATATTTCATTCTTACTAGTTTACTACTAATTGAAAGTATTTTTTCAATTACAAGTATCTATCTGACTTTTATAGGCAGCCAAGCTAAGTTAGAGATGTAGTTGAATTAGTTTGAAATTTCATGTCATTGCCTAGGTGAAGGTTTATCGTTCGCATATCGTATAATATCAGTTAAAATTATTATAGTTTGACTCTAAATACTTTTGAAGTTGACCTTAATAAGTAATATTAAATTTCGGATAAAAATATAATGTGTTTTTTCTAGAATTTCTTCCATTTAACTTCTCTTTTCTCTCTATTTATTTTTGTTTTTGTTTTCGTTCTTTACTTTTTTTTATTTCATAGCTATAGTTTATTTTTCCTCCTCGTTTTTCTGTACTTCTCCTTTTTAAGTTTTAATCTATATTTTTTATACACTACAAACATCTAACGTAAGAATTTTTATATCATTCTTCGTAATTCACTCTTTCTCATTTTTATAATTCATATTTTTTTATATAGTTATTTAAATTTAATAGAAATTATCTTACACGCAAAAAATTCAAAATAATACAAATATATTATAACTAGGGCTATTTAAAATTAAACTGGAACCGACAACTCGAATTAAAAAATAAAAATTATTGCTTTATTGATAATGGTTATTGATTTAGCGGTTTCAATAATTGTTTTGACTTTTTTTATTATCGGATTACTAATTTGTAACAGTTTGAGATTTATTGTAACGGGTTAAAATAATCAAACAGTAAATTAATATTATATTTATACCATTCGATGTATAAAATTTTTGACTTAGAATTTCATATTGTTTCAAACTTGTAGTTATTCTACAATATATCAATATTTGTTTTTTGAGCAAGATGTAATCTATCAGCTCATATGCATGGTTGATCAGACTTGTCACTTGTTAAAAAGTAATTTTCATGTCAAATTAAAATAATTAAACCTGTCAACCGATAAGTCAATATATTTTTAATAGTTTTATAATGGTTTAGCATATTATAGACCGACTTTAAAACTAAATTGAACCACTGATACACAACCCTAATTATACATGTAAATATATAATATTACATGACGATGAAATATATTAAATAAATATTACATTAAATTCTACATAAATATTTAACTTATAATATACTATATTAAAAAAATAAAAAATATTAACATATTTAGTAGGCAGCTATTTTGAACCTATTAGACACCAATATTATCATTTTGTGAGTAAAATAACATCAGAGTGTATTAATGGCAAAGTTTGCAGTAAGCTTTTTGTATTTCTCCTTCTGTTTTTGTCAGTTTGTTTTAAAAACTTTTTCTCTTCCGTTACACTTATCAGAAAATGCCAATCCATTTTCCAATGAAACAGAGAGAGAAAATTGTATAGAGTGAGAAGTATAAGTAACACATGGCAGTAGAGTGAGAGTAAGAAATGGCACTATTTCTTGATTTCTTCATACACCCCTTTTCACATTTTATACTTGTTAGCTTTCCCTTTTCTTCTCTCATGAAAAGAAATTGAATTCAGCAACCAATATTGATACTATTTCTCTACTTCTTCATACTGGTAAAATTGCATGAACCCCTTTCTTTGTTGTTTGTTAAAGTTGTGATCTTTTTTGTTTTTCTTTGATTATTTGCTTCTGATTTTTGCTTAGTTTTGTCAAAGTTGTGATCTTTTTAGCTTTTCTTTGATTATTAGCTTCTGATTTTGCTAGTTTTGTCAAAGTTGTGTGATTTTTTTAGCTTTTCTTTGATTATCTGCTTCTGATTTTTGCTTAGTTTTGTCAAAGTTGTGATCTTTTTAGCTTTTATTTGATTATTAGCTTCTGATTTTGCTAGTTTTGTCAAAGTTGTGTGATTTTTTTTAGCTTTTCTTTGATTATTAGCTTATCATTTTGCTCTGTTTGTGTTTCAAACAGAGCAAAATTAGTTGAGTAGATTACTTGTTGGTTATCAAACTTTTCTTCTTCTTGTGTTTTTTTGTTTTGTTTTGTTTCTACCCTTTTTACTTCCTTTTTTTTTTCTATAAAAATGAGTTCTTGTGCTTGGTTTCAAAGGGAAGGTTTTTACCCCTATTTTGGTATTGTATTTTATACTTTTGGATAAATGAGTGAAAATAATATTGTTTCCTCCTTGAATTGTGGATGGTCTCCTCTCAATAGCATTTAGATGGTTATAGAAATGCATTAAAAGGTTGTGTTACTTATAAGAAGTATATTAATGATGATACTTTAACTTTGTCTTATATTGAACATGGAAGAAATTGGTATTGGGAGCTAGGAGTGGTCAAATAATCAAGATGGAAAGTATGGCTAGTGTTTTTTTTTTTTCTGTCTCTACTAGGATTTGAACCCTGATGAACTTCCGTGGTTGTCATCGTCTTCATTGAAACCGCTAGATCACACCCTTTGATGCCTAAAATGCATATTTTCCCCCATTTTGGATATAGCTCACATCAAGATTGTTTAAGACTTAAAGTTAGATATACTTGCCTCTTGCTTGTTTATCTTTTTTACCTTGTTCTAATATGTTAAATGCTTCTTGTACCCAAGGGTGTGGCTTAGTGTGTCGACAACCGTGAGGTGTCATGTACAAATAACACACTAGACATTGTTTTTTGGGATGTTCTGATACTTTACCCTTCTAAAATGTAGTGACAACGTCAAAATTTCCTCTTTTGTTAATTTATTGATGTAGAACATTCAGGAAAACTATTTTTCAATGTAGATGAAGATTCGACTAAGCGGTTATAGAATCTTGCTTGGGTATTAGTAAAGACATACCATATAGTTCTTTTTGTTGTACTTTTAATGATGCCATGCTTCAGATTAAATTGTCACTTGCATTTTTCATTACAATCATGATTGAATGTTTGTTCTGTTTTCTGCCCTGTTTATTTGGTTATTGTTTAACTGATATCAAGGATCATATAACTTTACACATTTTCGGAATGAAAGTTATGGGTGCTCTCCAGTTTAAAGAGGTCTTAACAACTCATGGATTGTAGTTTTGCAGTTGAAGATCAAATGACTAGAGATAAAATTGATATTCGTCAACATGGTGTGCCAGTTGATCAGAAGAAGTTAAAAGTTAAGTGCAACTATTGTGGTAAAGTTGTATCTGGTTTTAGTCGGCTTAAACAACACTTAGGAGGCATTCGTGGAGATGTAACTCCTTGCTTGGAGACTCCTATACTTGTGAAAGAAGCACTTGAAGCTGAGATACTTAATAAGAAAAATGGAAATTTAATCAAGAAAGTTGGGCAACTTCAGCACCCAAACCTTCCTTTGAAGAGGAATTGGTGCCCTCGAGATGGTGAACCAAATAAGATTTCTGAAAGTGTAAATAAAAAACATAATGGTGTGAATTCAAATGTAGCTGGTACTTCTGTTGTAGATTCATCCTCACAAGAGATCTCAAAATCTATAGGGAGATTTTTTTATGAAGCAGGAATCGACTTTGATGCTATCAGGTCACCTAGCTTTCAAAGGATGTTAAAAGCCAACCTTAGTCCTGGGAAGACAATAAAATTCCCTAGTTGTCAGGAGTTGAAAGGGTGGATCCTTCAGGATGCAGTGAAAGAGATGCAACAGTATGTAACGGAAATTAGAAAGTCATGGGCAAGCACCGGATGCAGCATCTTGCTAGATGGATGGATAGATTCAAATGGTCGAAATCTGATTAATATCCTAGTGTACTGTCCGAGGGGCACCATTTATCTTCGATCATCAGATATTTCATCTTTCAATGGGAATGTTGATGCCATGCTAGTATTCTTTGAGGAAGTTCTTGAGGAAGTTGGAGTTGAAACTGTGGTCCAAATAGTTGGATACTCAACGTCTGCCTGCATGATGGAAGCAGGCAAGAGACTAATGGAAAAATGTAAGACAGTTTTTTGGACAGTAGATGTTTCTCATTGCATGGAACTTATGTTACAGAAGTTCACGAAGATCTACCCCGTACAAGAAGCTTTGGAGAAGGCAAAGACACTCACACAATTTATTTACAGCCATGCTACTGCCCTGAAGCTTCTAAGAGATGCGTGTCCTGATGAGCTTGTAAAGTCTTCAAAGATCAGGTCAATTGTGCCCTTTTTGACTCTGGAAAACATTGTCTCACAGAAAGACTGCTTAATTAGGATGTTTCAGTCTTCTGATTGGCGTACCTCAATCATGGCTTCTACGAATGAGGGTAAACGAATATCAAAAATGATTGAAAATGAATCATTTTGGAGTGAGGCTTTGATGGCTGTAAAGGCAACCATTCCCCTGGTGAAAGTTATAAAGTTACTCAATGGCACTAATAAGCCACAAATTGGTTTTATATATGACACACTAGATCAAATCAAAGTGACCATCAAAAAGGAGTTCCAAGGCAAGGAATTCCTTTATGCAAAATTCTGGACAGTGATTGATGACATATGGAACGGATATCTCCACAGTCATCTTCATGCTGCGGGTTACTTTTTGAACCCAATCTATTTTTACTCGAGCGATTTCTATGCTGATGTGGAAGTTACCTCAGGTCTTTGTTGTTGTGTTGTTCGCATGACAGAAGATCGTCATATACAGGACTTGATCTCACTGCAAATTGATGAGTATCGCAGGGGGAGGGGCACGTTTCATTTTGGAAGTTTCGAAGAAAAACTAATAAATATTTCCCCAGGTGGTATGATTTATACATTTTCTACTATTTTGATCATCTTGACATATAATTCATATGTTAACCTGTAAGTTATGTTTGCAGCACTTTGGTGGTCACAATATGGAGTTCAGTATCCTGAAATTCAAAGGTTTGCTTTTCGGATCCTTAGTCAGACATGCAATGGTGCTTCACATTATAGGCTGAAAAGGAGCTTGGTCGAGACATTACATACAGAAGGTATGAATCCGATAGAGAAGCAGAGGCTGCAGGACTTGGTATTTGTCCATTGTAATTTGCAATTACAAGCTTTTGATCCAGATGGAAGCAATGAAAATACAGACTATGTTATTGACCCCATGGATGAGTGGATAGTCAGAAAAGAGCCAAATTTGGTGCTTGAAAACACTCAACTTACATGGATGGACTTGGAACTTGCAAGCAGAAATGGAAAGGAAAAAGCTGTTATCTATGTAAAGGATGAAGCGGAGGAGGAAGAGGAAAGACGAAGCTAAATGTATATAGAGTAGCAAATGTGTAATGGTAATTAGTCTTTCTAAAGTAGTGTCATGAACAAAGTAATTTGTGAGCAAGAAATCACAAATTTTGGATCCAAGAACTCATCAAGCCTAAAGTAATTATCCTCTGCTGTCTTTTTTGTATTGTGATTTCTGCTCAAATGAAAACTTAAAAGGAAATATTAGCTTTAGAGCTTGAAGATATTTTCGACTTTATATTAATTTGTTTCTCTATGTACATTAGAAAGTTGAGTGCATTAATCAACAATTATTCTGCACTTAAAATAGAAAATATTTGCAATTGAATGTCAACATAGTTCTCATGGAAATGTTACCTTTATTGAATGTTTGAATATACAGAACAGTGAGATGTTTTGCCTACACATAATATGAACCTATGAACTATTGGATGTTTGAATAAATGTTATTGTACAATGCTTTCCTAAGTAGTCTCAAACCTATAAGAAAAGAATAAAAGTTTCAAAATATGAGAGGAAAAATTGTTTCTTTTTTTAGGACTAACCTTTCCTCTTCAGTAACAAAAATGAGAAAATGCCAATACATTTTCCAGTGAAATAGAAAAGACAAAATTGTACTCATATGATATTGGCAGTAGAAATAAAGAAGCACAGACCCTTTTTCAGAGTGTATAGCAGGGTATGTACTATTACCAGAACCCCTTTTTCACTCAGGTTCATTACTCATACTTATTGGCTTTCTTTCCTTAGAAATCAACAAAAATGAATCTACTATGGTATAACTCTTTTTCCTTCATCTTGTTAAATTTTATGTCATTATTTGCTTGTGATTTTGTTTATTTTTGTTCATGAACTACTATGCGCTTTTATCAGCTTTCATTTCAGACTGTAGAAATGGAGGGGCCTTTTTAGTTTTTTTTTTAACTTGCTCTTTGTAGATTTTCACTAGCAGAATACACTTGTTTGTTTTCACAACTATTGAATATCAAAGCTCTCCCCTTTTATTCAAGAATGAGTTATAAGTTGCAGTAACAGGAGGAACAAGACAGTTTGTTTATGTGGTTTGAGAGTGTGTTTACTCATTTGATGCAAAAATATTAGGTAATATATTCAACTGCATAATATTAGTTAGTATCTGTGCAGATGGGAGGTAGAAGTGCTTCATGAAATTAATCGAGCTGTGTGCAAACTAACCTGACACCACGATTAGCAAAACAAAAAAGTAATAGGACTTTCCTTTTTAGTTCGTTTAATAAAGAATATATCTTTCCTTTTTTAGCAACCCTATAATACTTAACTTTCCATCTAACATGTTTAAGAACACGAGATTAAAGGCACGTTCCACATATCTTTAGTTTAAGATCACAAGAACATGTTGGCTTGGAAATGGAAGGTTTAATAAGAATAGAACTGTCACATTAGCCTTATTTTTGCTATTCACTTAGAACAGGAGACTCTGGTTTTGTTAGTCACTGTTTTAACTGAAATGAAGGAATGGAAGTTAAGCATGCTCCTGTTTCTCAATCTATAAGATGGTTTAACAACTCATGAATCATTGTTTTGCAGTTGAAGAACAGTCAATATAAATGCGGAAAATGGCTCAAGATAAAATTGATGTTCATCAACATGGTGTGGCATTAGATCAAAAGATGAAGAAAATCAAGTGCAACTACTGTAGTAAAGTTGTTTCAGGGTTTACCCAGTTTAAATATCACTTAGGAGGCATTCGTGGAAATGTGACTCCCTGCTTGAACTCTCCTACACTGGTAAAAGAAGCACTGAAAGCTGAGGTACTTGAGAAGAAAAATGGCAATTTAAGCAAGGAAGATGGGCAACTAAACTACACAAATCGACCTTTGAAAAGGAACTTGTGCCCCCGAGATGGTGATATCACTCAGAGTTCTGTAAGTGCAAATAAAAAGCATAACAGAATGAATTCAAAAGTAGCTGGTAATTTTGGTGTAGATTCATCCTCACATGAGATTTCAAAATCTATAGGGAGATTTTTTTGTGAAGCAGGAATAGACTTTGATGCTATCAGGTCACCTAGCTTCCAAAGGATGGTAAAAGCCACCCTTAGTCCTGGGCAGACAATAAAATTCCCTAGTTGTCAGGAGTTGAAAGGGTGGATCCTTCAGGATGCAGTGAAAGAGATGCAACAGTATGTAACGGAAATCAGAAATTCATGGGCAAGCACAGGGTGTAGTATCTTGCTAGATGGATGGATAGATTTAAACAATCGAAATCTGATTAATATCCTAGTGTACTGCCCGAGGGGTACCATTTACCTTCAATCATCAGATATTTCATCTTTCAATGGGAATGTTGGTGCCATGCTACTATTTCTCGAGGATATTCTGGAGGAAGTTGGAGTTGAAACTGTGGTCCAAATTGTTGCATACTCGACAGCTGCTTGCGTGATGGAAGCAGGCAAGAAACTAATGGAAAAACATAGGACAGTTTTTTGGGCAGTAGATGCTTATCATTGCATAGAACTTATGTTACAGAAGTTCACAAAGATAGACCCGATACATGAAGTTATGGAGAAGGCAAAAAAACTCACACAATTTATTTACAGCCATGCTACTGTCCTGAAGCTTCTCAGAGATGCTTGTCCTGATGAGCTCGTAAAGTCTTCAAAAATAAGGTTCATTGTGCCCTTTTTGACTCTGGAGAACATTGTATCACAGAAGGAATGCTTAATTAGGATGTTTCAATCTTCTGATTGGCATAGCTCAGTCTTGGCTTCTACGAATGAGGGTAAAGGAATGTCAGAAATGGTTGAGGATCGATCCTTTTGGACTGAGGCTTTGATGGCTGTGAAGGCAACCATTCCCCTGGTAGAAGTTATAAAATTGCTAGACTGTACTAATAAGCCACAAGTTGGTTATATATATGATACACTTGATCAAGCTAAAGAGACCATCAAAAAGGAATTCAAACACAAAAGATCCCAATATGCAAGATTCTGGAAAGCCATAGATGACATATGGGATGGATACCTTCACAGTCATCTACATGCTGTGGGTTACTTTTTGAACCCAACCCTTTTTTACTCAAGCAATTTCTACACTGATGTGGAAGTTTCTTGTGGTCTTTGTTGTTGTGTTGTTCGCATGACAGAAGATCGATATATACAGCATTTGATCACACAGCAAATTGATGAGTACCGCAAGGGGAGGGGCACGTTTCATTTTGGAAGTTTCAAAGATAAACTATCAAATATATCCCCAGGTGGTATGATTTATACATTTTCTGCTATTTTGATCAACTTGACTTATAATTCCTATGTTAACCTGTATGTTATGGTTGCAGCACTTTGGTGGTCACAATATGGAGGTCAGTGTCCTGAACTGCAAAGGTTTGCTGTTCGAATACTTAGTCAGACATGCAATGGTGCTTCACATTATAGGCTGAAAAGGAACTTGGTCGAGACATTACTTACAGAAGGGATGAACCCGATAGAGAAGCAGAGGCTGCAGGACTTGGTATTCGTCCATTGTAATTTGCAATTACAAGCTTTCGATCCAGATGGAAGTAATGACAATACAGATAATGTTGTTGACCCCATGGATGAGTGGATAGTTGGAAAAGGGCCTAATCTGGTGTCTGCAAACACTGAATTGACATGGATGGACTTAGAATTGGGAAGCAGAAATGGCAAAGGGAAATATTGTGTTGAAGGACCTATAATTCATGTAAAGAAGGAAGAGGAAGATAATTGGTGATAGAATAACAAATGTAATGTGAAGTGGCAATTAAGTCTCTCTATGTATGAGTTATGTCCAGTTTGTGATAGTTGTTAATACCATGACATGTTGAATCTTGTGATTGATTTTGACATATTTGGTCTCAATTCATATTTGTTTTATTATATACCTATCCTTTTGATTTCCAGATATGTCGATGAAAAATCTAGGAGTCGATGAGATATATATCATGAAGCAGAATACAGAAACAGTGCAATACATAACCATAGGGAAGTCTCAAAATACTTGATTATGTATCTTACACAACTGACACTAGTCGTGTGAGGTTTCTTTTTGCCTCACAAAAGAGTGGACCTAAAAGTTTCAGAAGTCCTTCTGGCTCACTGAATCCTTGCATTAGGGATAACAAGTTAACCAAATCATCATGAACAATAGCAGTTCAGCCACAAGTGATAAACACAGAGTTCATTTGATCAACCAGAAATCGACAACATTCTGAAACTTCTGGGGAACTGAAAAATGCATTGTATAATATAAATCTCATATTATTGAAGACAACAATGTTTACTTAAATGGTAATGGCAGTAGACTAACAAATGCCTTAGAAAGCCAAGTATATTCCTAATTTAGGATCATGGTATACCATCAAACTGCAATAGTTTTCTTCAAATAAATGAAAGCTGGATATCAATTTTTTTTTCTCAGATAGCGTATAAGACCTAAAGTACTCTAAATTTCCACCGAATGCAATGTTCAATGCTCTAGCAACAGCTAAACGTTCAAAGAGTATTATGCCTTGACTTTCTTGTATTGCTTTATCTCCTTAATTATTCCATCGGTAAGCATGTCAACGTCGTTGTTCTTCCCAAAAAACTTCACAAATTCCATCTTAGGATCCATAAGATACCTGCAAATTGTATCATCAACCTCATCAAATTTCCATGCTATAGTAACATCCACAAACTCACTTTTGAAATTAGAGCCATTGACAATCCAAACCTTTGTTAAAAATAAAGATAGATCCTTTGAAGAGATGTCATAAGATTTCAACTTCTAGAAGACATAAAATATCTCAAAGAATCTCTTTAGGCTGGAACTTCACATCAAATTACAAGATGGATCATAACAATATTTCGCATGAAACCCTTGATATGGTAAAAGCCTCAAGCATTTGGACATGATTTGGTTGAAATTTGAAGAAATGAGTAATTGGAAGTCTAAGGTGAAAGAGTATTTGGACTTGCTGGTGTTTGGACATGGATAAAAAGTTAAAAAGTTCCGCGAGAAAAAAATTGAAGTGCTCCTACAACTCTACTTTTCAAACAAAGAACCAAATTGATAAACAAATACTTACACGAAATTATCTTCAAATATTCTAAATCGTAGTCATGGTCAAACGGTGATTTGTCCATTGATGTATCAACTAAGTGGGCTAAGGAGACAGTTGTCTGCCAGTAAACAGAAATACAAACTACTCCCTCCAGTCCATATTACATAGTGTTTTTATATCTTACATTTAGTCCAAAAATGAATCTTTTACATAATCAAGAAGATATTAATTATTTTTACCAAATCTACCCTTATCTTAGAGGGTATGTCAAAGCTAACACCTCTTTGAGCTCACTCGCCAGCTACCACTTCCAACTTAAACTATATTTCCACTCCATTCCACATATAAGTTATTTCTTTATTTAGTGGTCTCCATCAGGAAATATCCAACTCTATAAGACTTTGATCACACACATAGGTCCTAAAGCAGGCATACTTTTGAAGTGATCAAATGGAAACTGAAGGCTACAACCACTATAAGTAGTGCTTTCCAGATGGAAGGTACATGGAGATAAAAGATAATGAAAATTCTTACCACTGTAATAAAGTTATTTTCTTATGCTTACTGTTTATGGTATTACCGGTATACATGTATAAATTTGAATGATCCATAAATATGTGAATGACGTCATCTAAAGCACCATATTATATATCATTAAAGGTGTTTAAAATTTAAAAGACTATGTATGCAGGATATACGACCACTTTGCAGAAATATTAGAGGTGTTCCCGTGTTGATACAGGTTGTAGATATTGAACTTGCAAGGCAATCAGAACTGACAAGTGCAATCATATTGCAATAAGAAGGATCAAATAAAACATACATGACTATTGAGTGATCAACAAGGTAGTCTGAGCCTTCTTCTTCTGTCTTCATATAGTAAACCCGATAAGCACGTGCTGTTTTCTTTATTTCTTCTGGGCTACCAGTGAGGCCAATCAAGTTTGGGTGGAACTCTAAACATTGAGTGCAAAATTGTCAGTTGCAACATTACAAGTATATCTAATTAATGCACAATATATAATCAGTTCTATCTGAAACACACCTTTAACATATTCGCCTACTTGCTCAACCGTATCTCTTTCAGGATCAACTGAGATAAATACAGGTACTATTTCAATTCCAGACTTCTCCTCTGCATATTGAATAAATTATAAATTAGAAGATTAATACATCTCTGTATGCTTAAATTAAAAGGAAAAAGACATCATATGAAGCTAAAGCTTATAACTTGTGGGCTTTTCTCTCAGAACAAAAAACTGGAATCATACAGTCAGTAGCTGCCTTATTGTGTCTGCTACTACACTAGCTAACAACTTCTCCCCTTATGTAGCTGAATGATCAAATGTCCCTTTAGGAGAATATTAAACCAGTTTGAACATTTTCATACACAAAATGGAGTGACAATTGAAGCACGCAAAAAGGATACTGTTAGAGTTTATGCACTTCATGCTCTTAGTTGACATGATACTAATATGCACCATCAGTTTTTCTTCACTGATACAAACATTGACAATTGGAATGTCCTTTTAGTTCTGTTATTATTGCCTACATCTGACCAAGCAAATTGGTAATCAAGTCTAGATTAAAACTTGGATAATTAGACATTAACTTGAAAGGCAAGAGGAAGGATAAATGTAAAATGGAATGAAAAACTAATGTCAGATATTGACGAAATGATCAATCACAATAACCATGCAAAACTTCATCCATTTTTAGGCACAGAACTATGATGAGAAGGCTTACTAATTATATCAACTGCAGCAGCGAGTTTTTGTAGCTCATCCGGACATATATCTGGACAGTGAGTGAAACCAAAATATACAACTGTCCACTTGCCAAAGAAGTCTTTCTCAGTTACTGGTTTTCCATTATGGTCAATAAGACTAAACGGACCACCAATGGCTGCTTTTCCTACTGAAGGTCCTTGCTTTACGGAAGTTGAGGCATTGGTGATATCTGTAACAATAGGTAACAATCTTAATCAGCAAAATAGAATGAGAGGAACTTAGAGGCAAGGCAAGAATCATGTGGTATCCTATGATCTTACAATCTTCAAAAAATCAGTACAGAAAACTTAAGGCTTCCTGAACAAAAGAAACAAAAGGGAGGAGTAATATATTGGTCCTTGACTTTATTATGTGTTATTGCCTTTCAGGAGCACAAAATTTTAGTTGTGGATCAAAGAACAAGAAAAAACAGAGATTTAGCAGCAGAGGCCCTTATACAAATGACAAATAGATAGATGCTAAATTATTACTCCAGAAGTGATGTGATTTTGTTATTTAAACTTATATTTGACAAAAGGAACAAGCAAAAGTTTCATTCTCCAAAAAAACGATGACCAAGTAAAAGTTGACTTTTGAAATCCACTGTTCAATTACTGACTCTACATTCCAACATATCTGCCTATACACACACACAACCATTGTCGGACTTATACTTAGAGTGGGGCAGTACTACAACCAGAGACCTAAATGCATGCATACTGACAGGTAACTAGCAGCCTAATCAGACACGTGCCATTATAAACACAAATTACAATGTAAGAAATTATCCTCCTCCTCAGTGTTTCCAAACCCAAAGTCTAATGAGCCCATAAAAATCTACTGATAAGCTGCGTTTCACCAATGTTCCTACGTGATTAGCCTACCACAGTTCTTTTCCTAAAACTAATACAACTCACCATAGTAATCTACCTTCAATATGTCGTTTCTTTTCCCTGTCATAATAGACAACCAATCCTGCTCCAGTGCAAACAAGTAAAAAGAAGCTCATCCATGAAACAGGCTGCAACATCAAATATAACTTATCAATCACAGACTCTATGGAACAACAGAAATAAAAAAAGCTTTGACACCCTACTATAAACAGATGAAGTTGCATTTGCGTCCATACTATTATCCATAAAAAAAAAATGCAGCTACCCAAAGCAGAACAGGAAAATAGAACTCGCAATCACACAATATAACCAAAAAGTCTGCAGTTTTATCCGACTTGGAGCAACAAGCTCAATACCCAATTAATTCAGCAAATAACAACAGTTCTATATAATCAAAATATAACCTTTGTCAAAACATAACAAAAAACATAGCCCAGATGCAAGTGTTAAACTGCAGGTTTTCATAAAACACTACCTTCAGACTCAATATGTTACTAATTTTGCATAAATTAGGAACTAAGTGATAAATTATTTCATTTTCTAAACTGAACAAGTAAATGGGAAGGGAGTATATGTTTGTGAATAAAGAAAAGAACTTACACTACCCCGAATAGACTTTCCCTGTTTAGTCTTCTGAGAACCACCAGAGCTCTCACTGTTTCCAGAATTAGTTCCGGCAGAAGATCCACCTGACCCAGAATTCGATTGATTACTAGAACTCGAGGTGCACAGAAACCTGTAAGAAATCAACCCATTTTCCAATCGATCCAAACGCATAGCCTGTAATCAAAGAAAAAGAAACCCATTAATCAGAAACTAGAAAAAAAGACAAACTTTATTAGAATGAAAAGAAAATTGAGTAGAAATCGAAGACTAACCAATGGAGAAAAGGGTAAAGATTTGGTGGGGGTGGGTGTAATTGAAAAGCTGTGTAAGAGATGAAAAGAAGGCTTTGTTGAACGGCATTTTTGGGAAGAAACTGAGTGATAAAGATAACGAATGTATTGATTTCTTGATATTGATTTCGCCATTGATGTTTGCAGATGAAAGCTTTGTTTGAAAAGTACAAAGAGGTCAAAAACCCTACCAAAACCGCAGAGCAGAGCTTTTGATTTTCTTGTCATTATTTAAATACTAAAGTAATTAGAAAATGTATTTTTTCTATTTAATGTCCCATATTTACACCGAAATTCGATTAAATTTGAGTTTCTGTAAAAAAGTCTTACGTTAAAATTAGGTAAAATATAATATTATAGATGATATATAGAGAATTTACAAAGAGCGTAAATGTCATTGTCGTTATAGGTAAAATATAGTATCATAGAAGAGTAATATATAACATGTCAAAATTGGTTCCAAAGAAAATCAAGCTACTATATTGTGAAATGTTATTATAATGAATCGTTGTTATAATAAGGTTTGACGATCGTTATTTAGTTGAGGAAGTACATTAATTGTGACTTCAGAGATAAGTGTAATCCTGTTCTTTATTTATTCAATTGTAAAACTTTAATTAAGGACTCGTTTGATCATGAAAAATCAATACTTTCTATACAATTTGATGAGCTTGAGTTTCAACAACTTTGAAGGCAACTTTCATTTACTTTGCCATATTGATTCAATGTACTTTACAAGAAATTCATACAATTTTGCAAAGAAAGTATGTTTTTTTCTAACATGAGAGTTTTTACATTCTTTTTTTCTTGTTCTCCATAGTGTTGTTTTTTGCTACAAATATGCATAAAGCATTCTATTCCAAGTATCAGGAACTCCAGGCAAACACCAATGAATACAATCTGCAAAATGTGAAGGATCTGCTTTCTGTTTATCAGTTAACAATTTGCCTCCTAATTCACCGTAAACCGAAGCATGTCCATCAATTCTGTACTCAGATAATTGTGTTATGTTAAGAACAGTAACAGCAACTTTCATTCTTCCTATTACATCAACTACTGCCTTCATTAAATCTTTGTTTGAACCAACTCCCCAGTGCCCCTTCTTCATCACTGGTCTTGTCTCGTTGAAACACCTCGTACCGTTCATATTCCCCCAATCTTCATTTCTGAATTTCAGCTCAAACAAGTCCGGTTAAAATAGTCTAATGAGAAAGCATTCGTAGTAGCAGGTAATGTGTATTAGAAACGTACCTTTGGTGCGTAGGTGACATAGTGGTAAAGAACACCTTTGTTTTATTAGTATCGATTGTTGAATCAATCCAATTTGCCCATGTCCTCAATGCTAGCTTGTAAGGAATAGGGGTATCGAATTCTTCATATCCCTCTTCTCCATTAGCAAACTCTCCCCATCTGTCGAAACATTTCATAAGCCATTTGAGAAAAATGCAAGTAGAAGTTTGGGAAAATGAATTCAGTTACTTACAATGCTTTGGCTTTAAGGCCACTCATCCACCAAACATAAGTATTGAAAACAAGGAAATCTACTCCTAACCACTGTTTGGCACGCTCCGCGATAGAATCCACTTTGATGATTCTCTGTTTTGAATCGGCTTTTATATGAATATCTGTGTTTGACTCAACCATGAATGGTGCCCAGTAGAATTCAATGCTGGCATTGTATTCCTGAGGAATGTTCGAAATGTTTAGCAAACAAAAATCTTCATGTTTGAGCAAATTCTTGAAAAAAGGACAGATTTTTTTTTGGACTTGATTACCTTAGCTTTGAAGACGGAATAAACCTGACCTAGTTTCATAGACTTTTCGCCTTCTGGGATCACAGATTCAACCAAACACACAAAAGATTCCCACATATTTCTCTGTATTGAGTCTCCAACAAACATTATCCTCTTTCCTTGGAGTTTTCTAAGGGCAATCGTCGGATCAAACCTGCATTTCATTGTTAAGAATTTAGTTTAACATGTTGCTGTATCAATAATCGAGATAACAGCTAATGACAGTACTATGTATCTAATGACATTTCGATGAACTTGCCAACCTTGGCAAGATGCAGTCATCAGGCCGCCATTCCCAGTGAAGATAATCTGAATCGTCTCGTCCATTCTTAGTACAAGAATATTGTCTGTCAATATATGGACAAGTTCTATCTGTATATAATGGCTTAATCGAAGTATTAAACACCCATTTTCCGTTATTGAGGCTGCATTCCTCGGGATCAAACACGAACCTATCATCTGTTGGATTGTCTAGTGGACTGCTCTTCAACTCTCTAATAACACCTGTTAAGCCACATTTAGCACGACAACAAAAAAATCTGATCGAAAAAAATAAAGAAGCTGCAAGTGCGCACCTGTATGATGTTTTTTCAACTTTGCAGCATTTCGTCTCGGACAAGTTTTGATCCCAAAATGAAAACCAGAAGAAGAAGTAGTGATCCTTTCAGTGTACAATAAAACAATGAATGTTAGTGCACAGAAAATTCCTGTGATTACAGGCAAAGATAGCTTTCCTCTGGCATATTTTGCCCATCCCATGATGAAATAATGCTTAATGTAAGTGCACCAGAATGATGAAGACTGACATGAAATAAGTTTTTGGTGGCTTTCTGTTTTAATAGATTCTTGATGAGTAGGAGTAAAGTTTAAGTCATGTATGGTTGGACATTATAATTTATTAGAAAGTTGGCAAAAGGCTCCAAAATATTTGACCTTTTTTATGAGACATGTGTGCAATAAAAATATTGTTGTAATGAAAAAAGAAACCAACTCAAAAAGCACCAACAGTGTCGGCTAGTGGTCAATAAAGTGGTTGAGAGTCATGAGGTTTCAGGTTTGAATTCCAGCGGAAACAAAAACACTAGGTTACCTGATACCTGTTACTAGTACAAGATATCTCGTGAAATTAGTTGAAGTGCGCAAATCACGGTCGTAAAAGAAAAACTAATATAAAAAAAGTTCACACACTGTTGTGTAACTTTCTGCAGAACCAATCAGTAGGTGAGTAAAGGTTTTTTTGCTGTAGTAATGTCAATTTTTTAGCTGTCTTAAGTCTCAATCATTCTGTCTCATAAGTCTATGACTTGCATTTACAGTCATTAGCATTAGTAGATGTTTCTGCTACAATAGGTTCAACTTATTTGTCAAACTGTTACATCATTTGGGATCTGCTATACATGTATTTTTGTACATCCACAGAGGTATTTCTGCTTATTTGCTTGTAAATCTCGGATCAGCTTAGGCACATCTCGACTATTTCACCAGATACTTGTTATCTCTCGCCAGTTAGGAGATCAGGTAACTTAGTCCACCAAAACAGAACTCGAGTAGGTTCTTTATGAATTGGCGAAACTAAGTGTTTTGAAGGGGGTTCAATTGAATCAGCTTCGTTAGGAAACTACACTATTCAAGTAGGATAAAGCAAACATTTTTGTGTATTCGTGAACAGTTGAATATCCTTCGTGGTTAGGTGTATTCACGCACTATGCAAGTTTGTAGTTTTTGAATCCTCAGCTTAAAATTTCTTGCTTCGCCACTGGTGACAACATTTTTTTTTATGTATTATTAGGTAGACTATGCTTGCAAATGGAACTAGAGATTGAAGATCATTTAATAATGAAACAAGTGAGATGCATATATCAATCATGTTATGAACTTAACTATTAGAGAAGCATCTAATTCTGACTGGCAAATTATATGTTTTTTTGTTTTTAGAGTGTGTTAGTGAGTAATTATTAACTAGTCATTTGTTAAAGACAAATAATTTAACAGATTAAAGTTATCACTATTTCATAATATGAGAATCAATCTAATCATTTCCTTTGATTTGATCTTCTATTAATAAATAGCCATTATAATCAAACACTCTTCCTTGCAATCATTCATCTCAACCAAATCCTCATGGCCCTGACCTAGACATAACAACCAAAGCAAGATTGAACACCCTATTTTCCCGTATATGCAAGGAACTGTACCATCGATAACGAGGTTGGACCACGTAAACTATAGTAGATGATAACAGATACCAAAAGCCAAAGATTACGTGAAGAGAGTAATAATAATACAATAGATACGATGCTCTAAACTATCACTAAGCCAAAGACTAAAAGAAAAGATTAATACTAAGACAACATTGAACTACCAAATAACCTTCTACATGTTGAGAATATCCATAACAAATAAAAAGTGTGCTCTCTTTAACAGCTTAAGTTTTCAGATGAGATGGTCACATACTTCAATAAAGTATCAGAGCAGACAGAGGTCCTGGAATTGAATCACCTTGTTAAGATGGTCACGTACTTCAACACTACATTTATCGACGCTCTTCACACTCTCCTACACGCTCCTACACCCTCCTATCTGAAGTCATCTCCTCGACAATTATGATTAGGTGTTTCTTGAGAAAAGAAAATCATTGTTAGGTGATAAAATGAGGTTAGAATGTGTACTAATTAATCATGATAATAAAAATTTATGTGCAAATATATATTGTGCATTTATATTTGTTTGATATAAATAATAAACTTTTTCTATTGGTGTTGTGAGATCATATGTCCTTAATCAGCAACTAATTAAGGTGGGTCCAATATATGATGTTGCACCATCAACATTCAATATTATGAGGTTATATATATTTGTATTTTGTAGTGATGATATAAAAATATTTGCATAATTAAGTCATTTATTAAATAATCTCATGCAAATCTCTGATAAACATTAAATATAATATGTTAAATATGGTATGTAATATGTTATTACACCCTTTATAGGTAAGGTCGATGTACATTTCACTTTCTCAATACTTCTCTTGTTGGTAAGTGTATACATAGATCGATTTTGTTCGATATTTTCAAATCAAATCATTTGATTTATTAATCCCAATTTTTTGGTTTGGTTTTTTCCGCAACACAAACATGTAACAAGTGCCTTCAAATATTATTTTTTATCTTAATAAGATCGATACAATAACTATATAATTGTTATTGGTGATAAGAGATAAGTATTGAAAACACCACTGAATTTGGCATGAGTTGTTATATAGTTTCGTCCTCGAATTATTGACAATCCGAAAAACATACTTCAACTTAACTAACTGAACTTAAATACATCCCCGATCTTCCATGTGACATAGCAAGTGGTCTCAAATAGGAGTGTGAGACTCTTATAAAAATCGAAAGAAGTGTTGAAAGCTCCCCTAAATTTGACGAGAATTTAGGGATGTATTCACTCATGATGCAAGATCATGGGTGTAATTTAAGTTTAATTAGTCAAGCAGACGATATTGTTAATAGTTTAAGAATGAAACTAATAGTTCACGCTAAATTTAGGGATATTTTCAATACTTATCATAACTTGCTATCACAACTCACAAGTCAAAATTCACTAACAACTTATAAAAAAAAAAATTATAAAAACGTAACCTCCCTATATATGTATTTTTTTCTAATGTGGAGTTTAGGTGTGATTTTTAAAAAAAAAAAAAGGAAAGGAAATAAGAAAAAATTTCAAAATCTTTTTTGACTAAGTTGTACAAATTTCAATATTGACTAAAGAAAAAAAGGATGAATTATCAATTAATTATTAATAATAATAACCTAATACAGTATCATTATTTAGGGGAATCAATGAGTCATGATTTGCAAACAATTGATTGAAAAAACAAGAAAGATAGCATACCAACTAACTACATTATAATTTAAATGTTAGGCAGCATAATTATTATTTTTTGGGGGTAAATCACAGTATATTATATTTAAATAAATGGAATTGATAATCTCTTTAGTCTTTAGGTTCAAGATTTTGGGGGTTATGTTGGAATTATTCCTCTAAGTTTTTATATTTTTAATTTTGATAATGCAAAGAACACAAAATTTCTTGTTATCCCTTTTCCAATACTGAAGAAATAACATGTAGCCATGGAATACAGCCTTGTTACTATTTATCTTAACTTTTTTATAAATTTAAAACACCTTTTGAAACATAATAAATATCAATTATTAAGTTTTTTACAAAAAAATAGACGTAAAATAATAGCTTATCGGTAGCAAATTCAAATCATATAATTGAAGTCCACAACATCAAGCATCTATCAACTATTCTTAAAAAATTCCAAAAACATTCACAATATTTTCTCTTCTGTGATTTATCATGCCGTACACATGATCTAATACTAATATCGATTCAAAATGTTACATTCTTATTTATGTGAATCATGTTGTTGAGTAAAAATATGATATGCATTCAGAATCTTCTATAAGTTTTTGTTACATAGAATATCTATAAAAGGAAAATGTAGGTGATCAAATTCGTGAATATTATTGGCACCCGAAATATAGTAGAATTAAGGATGTAATTATTTATTAGTCGAATGATCCAAAAATTGATGTGTGAATATGAAAGTATAATATCCAAAATGGTGGGGACAATGAATTATCAAGGTGTAGTATATACACACACCCGTGCTTAGTTATTATTAGTGACAACTTTTGTTGCCTCTAAAAGTTATTAAAGTCGTCACTGAAACATATTACTAGTGACAACTTTGTCGCCGCGAAAACATATTAATGTCGCCACTAAAAGATATTATTAGTGGCAACTTTTGTCGACTATAAAACGTATTTCTGTCGTCACTAAAAGAAACTATTAGCAACTAAAAGCGACTTTTAGCGACGACAAACCTTTAGCGGCGGTTTCAGTCGCCACTAAAATGGACTTTTAACGACGACTTCATATCCTTTAGCAGCGGTTTCAGTCGCCACTAAAATGGACTTTTAGCGACGACTTCATATCCTTTAGCAGCGGTTTCAGTCGCCACTAAAAGAGACTTTTAGCGACGACCTTCCTATCCTTTAGCGGCGGTTTCAGTCGCCACTAAAAGAGACTTTTAGCGACGACCTTAATATCCTTTAGCGGCGGTTTCAGTCGCCACTAATAGAGACTCTTAGCGACGACCTTTATATCCATTAGCGGCGTTTCCAGTCGCCACTAAAAGAGACTTTTAGCGACGACCTTCATAACCTTTAGCAGCAATTTCGGTCGCCACTAAGCTACTTTTAGCGACGAACTGTATATCCTTTAGCGGCGTTCAAGTCGCCACTAAAAGAGACTTTTAGCGACGACCTTCATAGCCTTAGCAGCAATTTCGGTCGCCACTAAAGCTACTTTTAGCGACGACCTGTATACCCTTTAGCGGCGGTTTTAGTCGCCACTAAAAGTTACTTTAGTGGCAACTTCAGTCACCCCTAAAGAAACTATTATGGACAACTTTTGTCGCCGCTAAAAGTTATTAGTAGTAGCCGTTAAATGTATTTTTTGTCGCAACTAAGTCCTTGTTAGTGGTAACTTTTGTCACCGCTAAAATTTATCGTAGTCACTACGAAATATTTATTTTAGTGATAAATTTTATTGCCGCGAAAAAGGTTTATTTAGTTGCCACTAAATGATTTTTAGTGACATTTTTAATTGCCGCTTTAAGATATCTATTTTTCATTTTAAGTTATTTTTTGTCACCACTAGAAAGTATATATAGTAGCGACAAATTTTGTGGCCATAAAAGATGATATTAGTTGCTAGTTCCCTACCAAGTAGTGGGATGAGCACACTGCTTGGGAGGTAAGCATTGGTAGCAACTTCGTTTCCTGTTAAAAGATATATTAGTCGCTATTAAAAGTCAGCATTTGTAGCTAATTTAGTCGTTGTTAAGAAAGTACGCTGTCACCTTGTAAATGCTTAGAATTATTACCAACTTTAGTCCCGCTAAAAACATAAATCATTACTAAAAAAATTATGTTAATAACAACTCTTGTTGCCTTGAAAGTCTATATTTATCGCCTACAAAAGTTTGTATGAGTACCTTCTCTAATCGCAATCATGATAATCGCCACTAAAAGGAAGCAAGAATTAGAAGCAACGGTTATTTTTCTTATTTCGACTTTCTTAAAGAGCAAAATTAACTTGATGAGTGCAAATAAAAAGTCGAAATAAGAAAAATAATAATTTCTTTCTTGACCTTCTAGTGAAGGATAAGGGATACGTTTTTGCTACTGAGTAAATAAATAATCAACGTAAAATTTTAAGACTTAGCCGAACGTTATCGAAGCTCGTTATATTTGGGCTTCATTTATGGGCTAAAATGACTCCAAATGATCAAAATAGCCCAACTTGTTGAGATTTTAACTCATTCAACTTCAGTCCACTCTCCCACTATCCACCATTTCTTCTTCTTCTTCTTCATCTTCTCTTCCATGGCGACCTTCAACATCTCATTTCTCACACAACCTTATTCTACACTTCCCATTTTCTCTTCCCAAAATACCCCTTCTTTCTCTTCATATTCACTTCCCAAAACCTCCTTTCTCTTCCCTTCCATTACTCTCCGTCCCAAAACCAGAACCACCGCTCGCCACCATGCGAGCATCGTTGTTGCTGCTCTGAAAAATCTTTCTGAAACAGACCCTTTAACCGTGCCTCTACAGCTTGATGAAATCGCTGGAAGCTTCCCGAAGGAATCTGGTGTATATGCGGTGTATGATACTAATGGTGATCTCCAATTTGTTGGCATATCACGCAACATCGCCGCCAGTGTTGTTTCCCATAAGAATTCCGTACCTCAGCTCTGCTCTTCCGTTAAGGTAAACAATTTTGATTACTTACATGTGTAATCCCTTTTTAAATTCTTGCTATAGTGAAAAACTGCCATGTCCTCAGCTAAGCATTGTTAATTTATTTGATAAGGAGGATTCATAGAGCTGACCCAATTAATTGAGATTAACGCGTAGTTGATTGATTGATTGATTGATCCTGTGTGAAATGGTTGATTGAGAGAAACATATTTATATTTCTTGTCAAAAGGGTAAATGGAAGTACAATTTTTTATCAGAATGTGTCTTGGTGATGCTATGAGAAAACTCATTTAGAAATGGATTTGAATCAGCATGTTCAAGTTGAATGAAGTAATATGTGATGTATTAGTAGTGGAATGCATACTGCTGTGAGAATATATAAGTTAAATACACTCGTCGCCTGAGAAATGAAATCGATTTTGCTTTTCTTTTTCGTAAAAGTGGACTTGCCATTCTTCCATTGGGGATATGAATTTTGTTCCCAGCCTTGCTTTACCTTGTGCTGACTTGAACAACTGAAAGTTTCCTCTCAATTGAGGGGGATAGCTCATATAGTTTAGCGAATGCAACTAATTTTTTTTGGGAGCTTGCAAATCGTGAGAGCGACTTATCTAGTTCTACTAATGATAGAAGAGTGAGCAGTATAGCACCAATATTCTCATTATTGTTGATGATGGTTCTGATGCCACTTCTGTACTGATTAGCTTGATCAACCTAAAAAAAATATTTATTCTTTTGATGACTGAGAAATCGGTTTGGAGTTGACCCTTTAGGCCAACTGCTGCCTTTGCAACTTGGGGATGATGGCCGCCTTCTACCTTTTTCTGCTTGCATACCATAGTAAGTTCGCTTGGCGCAGCGAACAAACTGATATATAGGATACTTGTTTTTTGGTGCTTAAAACTGCTAGAGCGGGAGATTGTGCTAGTTGAATGCACACAGGTGGTCAACACTTATGATTGAAGGCATTTATTTCATTCTAGGTTACTTACCTCACTGACATTATACCTTGGCCAAAAATGGCATTTGTTTTGGTTGCTGCTGGGCGTCTTGTAGTACCACTCTTTTGCTGCTTCCTTTAGTTAACATTCTTTATCGTTAGAATGTTTCTTCTATGACATAGTGCAGCTGTGAAGGGGAAATTTGACAAAAGTATAGTAATTTGTGGCAGTGTTATCAAAGGTGAAAAGCGCCAAAAAGCACTGAGATCTGTTGGGGCTTTAAAGCAAGGTGCAACTAAAGCGCAAGCTTTAATGAAGAAACGAGCAAGTGAATATAAAATCAAAAACTTATATCTGTAATTCAAGAATAATAATTATTAGCACTATTGATAATTATATTGACAAAAGAATCTAAAAATTAAAATTAAGAGAAATGTGTATTGTTAGTGTCGCCTCTTTGAGACCACACCCATTGGTGATGAAGTGTACACCTTATTGCCCTGTACTGAAGCTCTGGCCAGGCGAGGCAAAGCGCCAGCTATTTTGCACCTAGCTTCAGGACTTAAGTGAGCCGTTGATAACTCTGCTGTGTGGAATGATGATTTATAGTGCACATAACACACCGTGCTGAATAAACAATATCTTTACTTTAGAGAGCGAAAGCAATATATTAATTCTTGGCTAAGCATGTTACTATTGTTTCACATATGAACATTTCCGAATCATCTTATTATGTGAATGTGACTTTGTCAAACATCACAAATACTGATATTCTTGCTTAGAATCTCAACTGCTGTGTCTGCACCTTGACTAGTACAAGGAGTCCTCTAACCGATAAGAGCATAATAAATTGCAAAGGATTCCTCTAAGCAGTATAAGTGTAATACATTGCCTATCTTCTTAACACTGAAATACAAGTCTACCGGTTATTACTTCTGTCAGTTTCTTTGAGTACTTAATAACTGGTATAATGTTTGTAGGTTGGTGTGGTTGATGAGCCAGATAGAACCGCCTTAACTGAATCTTGGAAGTCATGGATGGAAGAACATATTGCGGCCAATGGAAAGGTACCACCGGGTAATGAACCTGGAAATTCAACATGGGTACGTCAGCCTCCAAAGAAAAAGGCTGATCTAAGGTTAACACCAGGCCGTCATGTACAGTTGACAGTGCCCTTAGAGGACCTCATTGACCGGCTAGTGAAGGAAAACAAGGTGGTTGCTTTCATTAAAGGGTCAAGAAGTGCACCACAATGTGGGTTCTCACAGAGAGTGGTATCCATTCTCGAAAGTGAAGGCATTGATTATGAAAGTATCGATGTCCTTGATGAAGAGTACAACTCCGGATTGAGGGAAACGTTGAAGAACTATAGTAACTGGCCTACATTTCCACAAATTTTTGTGAAGGGTGAGTTGGTTGGTGGATGTGATATCTTGACCTCCATGTATGAGAAGGGTGAACTTGCCAGCTTGTTCAAAAGCTAAAAATGTTTTAATTAGCAGTAAAGAGTGTAGCTTTATTGTAAGAATTACATATTTTTGAACTTATTTACTCATCAGTGTATTGGTATTGTGGAAATAGTGGAATAGTTTGAAGAAAATTCATTGTTAATGTGTACAAGAGAATTTTGTTAAAAATGAAGGCATATTTCCTTTTTTCATCCTATCCCATTCATACATACCATAAAAGTTCTCTTGCATTTGTGTCATTTCATGATCTAAAAAGAGTCGCACTTATTAACGTCAAGTAACATCTCAAAACCTATGGTTCATTTGATATGTGGAAAAGTTTTCTTACTTTTGTGTCAGCTCATGATCTAAATGAGTCACACTTATTACCATCACTAAGTAGCATCACAACAAAAACAACGGAAAAGGGTCAAAATTGCTACTGAACTATGCGAAATAGACCATTTATATCCTCAATTACATTTTGGAATCAAAAATACTCCCGGTGTTATCCTATGAGACCACAAGTACCCTCAGGAGTTAACACCCCTATTTTTTAGCGACGTGGCAAGTCACATGAGACTAATCCCTCCACCTAAGCATTGTCAACTAAGATTCACTACAAAAGAACTTTGTCGGCACAAAATCTCAAAATATTACCACTAAAGGTTATGAGTGATTTTTAGTGGCGACTAAGGCTCCAACAACCATTCGCTAGTAAAACCTATTTTTTCAACAAAAAAATATGATAATTAATTTTCGATTGCAACCTAATTTTCTAAAATAAATAACTTGCAATATCAATATTAAAAATATCCAATATTATTACAAAAAGTCATCAAATTTACTTCTCGATTCGAATCTCCAACTATATATGCATCATTATATATTTTATACATTTGCATATGACATAAAAATAAAACATACAATGTCTTCAAACTCCTACTTAAATGGAAAAAAACACAAAATTAAAATTGAATGTTAAAAAGTTTTAGTGATGATTTTCTGGGCTTTTGTGGCGACTGTTGTCGCTACTAAAGGTCAAATTTCATTGTAGTGAATCCTAGTTGGCAACGCTTAGGTGGAAGGATATGTGATTTCTTAGATAACAGCAGGGACATTTTTTATCTCAAAATATAATAAATAATATAAGTGATCTATTTTCACATAATTCAAGGCTAATTTTGATCCTTTTACGAAAAAAACAAAGATATCTTACAAGATTAAATAAATGAACTTTGGGAAAAATTTGCATTAAAAGACAAAATTAGCGATTACGTTGTGAGGAGCAGATGAGGACAAAAGCTGATAGTTTTTGAAGTGCGTTCTTTGGGGACCGACTCAAAAATTGTAGTTTATGCATATAAAATTTTTATTTTTTAAAATTATTAAAGTTTAAAATCAATAATTTATAGATATAGAAAAAATATTTTTAATAAATTTAGTTCTTTAAATTTTTATTAAGCGAATTAGATTATAGAAATACTATGTAATGTGTGTTGCATAACTTAATTTTTATCTGTTATATATCGAGCAAGACAAAATTCTTTAAACTTATATCGATCGAATTAGTTCATCAATAAAAATACTAACTTGATTCATAATAATTTATAAAATAAACAAAAAAAAATGATATTTAAGAACAAAAATTAATAACCACAAGAAAACAAATACCATTAAGAAAACATATTTTTTTCAACTATTTGAAATCCGTGGCACAAAGTTGATTGCCAAGTGCCTCTTCGTATATTGTTTAAAAAAATCATTTTAATTTTCACTAAAATACAAACCCCTTCAACAATTTCTGTATATTATTTTAAAATTTCCTCGATTAAGATAAATTCAAAATTTAAGTTTTCAAGTTTAAGTTATTTAATTGAGTTTGTCTATTACTATTTGTTAATATTTTTGTATATATAATTTATACTCGATATAAAAGATACTAAAAGTGTTATTCGTGCGATCATCATATAAATAGTAAGAAAAATAATGAATGAAAAATATGGTTTCATATTCAGATAAAAAAAATTGTATTTTTTTAAAGAATTTATTTCTCACACTTGCTCAAGGTTTGAATTATTCCTCTAATGACAAGATGGAATACATCTGATTATCATTATAATTATGAACAGAAAATTAATTGTCTAAAAAAAATTATCAATCAATTACACCTCGAAATTGAAGTCGAATCGACCAATCGATGACAAAATCACACTAGATGAGTCTCTCTTCTCAACTCTTAATTAATTTTGATAGCTAATCAAATTAACTCTTCTAAAATGAAAACGATACAAAATTATCAATCAACTACATATCAAAGTCCAAACTAAATCGAGCAACCAATGACAATAACCACATAAATAAGTCTCTCTTCTCAATCTTGATTTAATTTGATAAATAATCAAATTAACTCTTCTAAAATGAAACATTGAGTAAAAATGAACGATACAAAATTATCAATCAACTACATATCGAAGTCCAAACTAAATTGAGCAACCAATGACAATAACCACATAAATAAGTCTCTCTTCTCAACTCTTAATTTAATTGTAATAACAAATCAAATTAACCCTTAAAACACGAAACATCGAGTAAAAATAAATGGAGCGAGTAATTTTCCTCTTCATGTTCAACTAGAATGCATTTGAATTTTGAAATCCGTGACACCGAGACCCCTTATTGGACATGAAAAAAGTGATAGAGAATTAGCCATTTGTCATTACGTAAACATAGAATTGTTAGGTCTCATCTTATGAAGCCAAGTAGGATTGACAAGTGTCTCTTTCTCCATATTGTCGTGCTTTATTTATTTAAAAAAGAATAATTTAATCTATCTCGACACAAAATTCAAGAAAATAAAACTAAACTCATGTCAAATATACATTTTTGTCACATGAAAAATTATAATTAATTAAAATATTTTTATGTCAAATCAAAATCAGACTCTTCCAAAGTACTAATAAATTTGTGTGTGTAGTTTACTACTTTCCTTTGATAAAACTCAAAAAGAAAAGAAAAAACCAAATATGCCACCAGGGTCATCAAGAGCCAACATAAGTGTTGGTTCATTTGAAGCTTTTCTTCAAGGTTGGTTAAGACGTCAAGAACAATTCTTGAATGAACTTACAATAACACAAACCACACTTGATGAATCAATTATACGAAACCTTATTTCGCGTATTTTAGCTCATTATCAAGAATATTACGAAGAAAAATCAAGAATGTCACATATAAATGTTTTCTACATGTTTTCTCCATCATGGTTTACTCCATTAGAAAAAAGTTTCTTATGGATTGCTGGATTTAAACCAGGATTAGCGTTTCCCCTTTTAATGAATTCCGTTAATGATTTGACTGAAGATCAAATCGAAATGATTAATGGCCTAAAAATCGAAACGAGGATCCAAGAGAAGGATCTTATGGACAAATTAGCTAAAATTCAAGAAAGTGTCGCTGCACCACCGTTGATGGGACTTGCGCAACAGTACGGAATGGAAATGCTTCGAGGTATTTGTGTAAAAGCTTAAGTTATTAGAAATAATTATCCTTATAAAACACATTTATTGCTAATTTCAAAATTGTATTTGTATAAAAAGAAAATTATAAGTAGATAAAGATGTCGTAATTGGGATTATATTGAATAATATTATTGTTATAACTATTTTGTAATATATTTTAATTAAAAAATGATAAATGAAGCTTATATCATTGATTGATTTTTACTCAAATGTCAAAACTTCATAGATTTTTGAAAAAGGACTTGCTATTGTTGATTTCAATGTCATGTTTCAATTTATGTGCCATCATTTGAATTTCAAGAGTCAAATAAATTTATTTTAACTTGATTGGTAATTAAGATATTCTATCTTTAAATTTTTTGAAATAAAATTTACATATCGGCGAACTAGTTATAAAAACTAATACTACGTTATAAGTTATAATAACTAATAATTCAAAAAAAATAAAAATACAATCAATTTTTTTAATTCAGAGTCTCGATAATTCAAACAAATATTTGAAAAAAGGACCTTTGGGGAGTACACAATCATGTTATGTCTCGATACACATGTGGAGTGCTAGATCAGATTTATCAGCGGACAGTTGAAAAACGATACGATCCTTCTATTTCCTCTTCATAAGCCCAACATGTAGAGTTATTTTATTTGTTTATTTATTTTTCCCTTTCGAATGATAGTAAGATTTAAATCTAGGACCTTTTGTCTGCTCTGATACCTTGAAGATTTCATATACTTTTACTTACTTAATTATATTACGTAGACGGAGAAATTAGTGAAGTGGATGAGGAGATAGAGATACTAAGAACAGCGGTGGAGAATGTAGTGACAGATGCAGATAGATTAAGGACAAAAACAGCAGATAGTGTGGTGGGAATACTAAATCCTTTGCAAAGTTTGAAGTTTTTGGCAGCAGCAGCACAACTTCAACTAAGAATAAGGATGGTTGGTATGCAGAGAGAAGCAGAGAGGAGACACCAAATGGATACATCAAATGGTTGGTAGATTTGGTTTTTGATTCCCGCCCCGAGGGCGGGAACCAAATAAATGACTACTTGAATCGCGGTTTTGAGCATAAAAGACTTTTTGAGTTTGGGTTTTGAGACTTGTTTGATAAATAACAAGTGCTCTAATAATGTAAGATGAAATGTTTTTTTTTGGTGTGTTATATCTAAGTTGGGATTTATTTTGTAGTAGTGGTTGTAGATAATTTTTGGGTAGGCAATATATATACATATATGTATCTCATAATAATAAGACTTTGGGTGAATGTTTTACCTTCTTGCTTTTACAAGAGGTAACTTTGATGTATTTTTTTAAAATCATCATATTATGTTTCAGTTAATTAGTTTTATGTTGATAATTGTTTTTTTTCAATCGTAATAGCGGATTCAGGATTTTCACTAAACAAGTTGAGAAAAAGTAGATATAAGTAGTGTTTTCTGAACCCCTAATTCATTGTATCAACTTCTAGTTTTGTGTTTAGAGGATTCACAATCATATATAGCGAATTTAGTTTATATATCGGTCTCTTTGAAACCCTATGCTCTCTCCTAGATTTGGTGGTGTTTAGTACTATTTTTTTTAAAAAAAAAAAGTAAAATAGGAAAACTATGTTGTATTTTTATTAGGAAAACATATTTATGTTACATAGCTTAATATAATATACTTTTATATATTATATCTGATTTAATTCATATTCTTTTATATGTCATTTTGCGCTTTTATACCAAGTTAATATATCCTTTTTTGATAATTTCTTTTCTTTTTGTCTATTCTTTTGAATAAATCCTCAACCAAATGAGTCAATGAAGAAATTAAACTTAATAGTAAAAAAAGATTATGACCTATTGAGGGATGAATGTATATGTATTTATTATTACTTTTCATTATGCAAAGTATATCGAGTGAGTTTTATATAGTACAAGGCACATGCCAAAAAGGAGGGTTTGTGTTGGTCCATATATCATGACAATTATCATCCACAAAATTAAACAATGAAGTAATGGACCACAAACACATAAAATTGTCATTTCTTCCAAATCTATACTATTAGTTTTCTATCATAAATTAACATACTCATGCCCTTTTCCTTTGGCATTTTCTTATTTTGGAGAATATTTGATTAGGGATGGCAAAGGGACAAGGTGTGTAGGGCGGATTTAACCTTACACGGGTGTAGAGCAAGGTGGGTTTGATCTTACACATATGCAATATTTTCATCATAAATACTGAATAGAATTCACCAAGATTTATACTTCACCACAAACAATAGTAGAAAATTCTTCAAGTTTCATGTGTGTGAAAGATATTGTCCTTAAAGATATTTCATCTTATATAGGTGTATTCTCCAAAATTGAACAAACTCTTCTAATATAAAACTAGGAGCCAGAAACTAACAAAGATTTTATCAGTGAATATTCAACACTAAAGTATATCTTTACGTAGGAGAAATTTTTTTATTTAAATATGTTCTTTTCTTCACTTCCGTCTCTATCTATATTCTAGGAATAGAAGATATATATATATATATATATATATATATATATATATATACTCAACTCAATTCAAATGAACGTTCAAACAAAAACATTCCAGCATTAAACATGGTAAAAACATTTATCCCCATCAATCCTTTATTACATTATAGGTCTTGCATTGTCATATATTAATGACAAAAAATCGTTTAGGCCATTAAACGATATAATAACATATCTTTAAAGATATAATTAAAATACTAATAAAGTTTAGTATAATAATTAATTTTTTATTAATAAAACATTTCTTTTTGTGATATTATCTTATTTTTTTCAACACTTACAAGTACTTGATTTAAAAAAAAAATAATATATGAATTACCATGTGAATTAACTCCATTTTAATTAAATTTTTAGGTGAATAATTTTCTCATGAAAAAATAAAATGTGATGGAGATGCGGGGTATCGATCCCCGTACCTCTCGCATGCTAAGCGAGCGCTCTACCATCTGAGCTACATCCCCATTGGTGACTAAATGTTCATCAAACGCTCCAAGACTAAACTATTATCTTATGTGAAACAAGGACATAATGTACTTCTAGGCTACTAAGTCACTTGACATGTGTCGGGAATTATAGGAAGGAATTCAACCTATAAAGAAGTAAACACACGAAAAAAAATTAATTTATATTATAAATATAAAAAATAATTTAAATTTTGAATTTATATTATGATTAATTTTAAAAAGGGTTCGAATATATGAATTAAGAAATACATACAATAACTTAGAAGTTAAAGAGTAAGTTGGTTAGGTTTAGAAATAAACCAAGTCTTTCAAACATAACAAACTTTAAAAATGAAGGCAAAAAATGAAAAATTACATATTATAGAGTAACAAAAAAATATTCTCAATGTATTGAACTATTATTGTTGGAAAACTCTATTGTTAATCAATACTTTTATATATATATATATATGAAGAAACTAAACAAATATTCCATAAAAAACAAATTAATTATAAATATATACTTTTTTACATTCATATCTCACTAAAGAATTATATTAGATACCTTCCAACTAATCTCACCTAATTGATACTAAATCAGTATTATATACTGCATTAATATTATTAGGATTGATAATACCACTTAGTTGATACTAAATCAATATCATATATTGTATTGATATCATTATGGTTGAGAATGTCGCTTACAGTATCAGTTAAATGAAAATTATCGGCCTTAATAACATTAATACAATATATAATAATAATTTAGTATAAGTTAAACAAAATTATCACCCGGAGCATCGATTGTGATTATTTAGGGTGCATGGGTAAAGAAGTATATACTTGTAATTAATTTATATTTTGACAATTGCAAATTTGAGATTTTTATTTGAATAATAAGAAATAAATTAAGGAGGTTCAACCCTTTTATGTTAGCGTATATTTCGAGAAATGAATAATTTTTTTTAAAATTTTTAATCAAAGTCTCAAAGCTTTATACCATTTGAGCCAAACAAACAGAAGAATGCCGAACGCCTAAAAGCCAATTCAAAATAGTGTTAAAGTAATTCACAATCGGAAATCGATCCAACGATTCTTCACTTCTCATTTCGCCATGTTCGCGAAGAAGCTTTTTCAGAAAGCTACACAATATCATCATCACCAGGTGCGTTTTTTGTCTTCTACTGTTATTCAGTTGACTTTCTGATGTTTTTTACATTTGAAATTATTGAGAATGATGTTCATTTCAGTAAGAATCGTGTTTTTAGGTATTAAATTTGATAGGAACCCTGTGAAATTGATAAAAATTGGTTTTGTTTTGCTGAAATTGGTTGTTTTTAGGTAACTGAGCTGTGAAAACTCGAGTATTTGATGAAATAAATTGGTAAAAGGTGTTTTGATCATGCTCGAGGTTTATACCGGGAATTATGTGGAGTTGTTACTTATGAACTCTGCTAATTTGAGCTTCTCTAAGTTTAGGTTGTCACTGTAAGGATAGGAATGGGGATATAGATGATTTATATAGATGGGGCGATTAGTTTGGGATTAAGGCCTAGCTGGTTGTCAATATGATTTTGAATAAGATTCCAATCTTCAAGGAATTTGGAAAATATCTTTGGAACAACTTATAGTGAATTACTAACTGAAGAGAAACATATAGGACATTGGTTTTAGATAATGTGATGCTAATTTGTTTGGTTGATGTTACTCTATTGGTGCTTAATCGGCTCCGGTATTCATTCCATCCATTTTGTAAGACTTGAATGTAATTGTGGAGTAATTCTTTTGTTTCTACTTTTTCTTTTTTGTGTGTGTGCACAGACAAATGGAAGTGGTTTAACAGCAAGTGACCTGAATGTTCGTGCTACTGTACATTATGGTATCCCGTCAACCGCATCAATTCTTGCAGTAGACTCCGTCCAGCGCCTATTGGCTATTGGAACATTGTGAGTTAAAGTTTTGATCTTATGCACTTAATTTGGATGGAAGCCTGTCAGCTCAGCTGTTAAGCAAACTACTGTTTCCGTTTTGGCTAGTTACTTCCTTGCACACAAAAGTAATGAAATTGTTGCTCCTGATATGCTTCTTTGAAAGCATTGGGTTGTTGAATCCTGGTCATTCCAGTTTCTACAGTTCAGTTCAGCATTGAACTTCCCCTATATAGGTGTAGTATGTAAGCACTAGTATCAGTGTATCACAATTTTTTGGTGCACTTGTTAGAATATGCTCGGATCATTCAAATAGCTATGCACACATCTTGCGGATCGAAATATATTTTTTTAGACAGTGGATAGCTTTTGGTAGAACTGGAAATCGCTGCTGTTAGAGTTCTTGAATTCGGTTGATCAGAATTGCTAGGTAAGATTGAAGTGGCTAGAGAAAAAGTGTTGGCTTATCAAATTTTATCTTTGCCAAGTGATAGCTGGTTGATGCAATAGGCGTACAACCACTGTTATTTGGCTGCAGAATCACGTGACACCCCACTCCCTTGTTTAGTAAAAGGTACTTTTACCAGTTCCCTGTACTCTTGCCAGACAACATGATGACACAATACATCTGAGAATTTAAATCTACATGAAAAATATTAAGTTCTGATATTTTTAATTTCAAGATTATGACGTAGTATATTTATTTAACATGTTCTAGTCTTCCCATGCACATGTTCAAGTTTTTTCCTGAATTTTCAAAAATCTTAATCAAAGGTTTTTCTTTTGACTCTTGGGAAGCTAAACTGGACTAAAATTCTTGCAATGGGGAAGTTAAAAGTCAGGTAATGTGGTTTTGATTTCTAATAATAGGAATTAAGATCTCATTTTCAACTCTAGGGCAAAACTTGATGTCATACCTAATTTCTTGAGCTCAATTGATACTTGAAGCAACAGTATTCTTGAGCTCAATTGATCCTTGAAGCTCATTATATTTTTCTTGAAACTATGATCCTGCCATATTATATTATTATGGTTGATTAGGAAGACAGTCCCTCACCACATTATTTTGAAATGTAAAGAACGAATGGAAACTTTATGTTTAGATTAACAAATCAGTTAGGCACTGGTTGGTAGGGGTCCGGGAAGGAGTCTCTTGATAGTGTGTTAATCTCAATAGGGGAATTTGAGACTTAATTAAATGAATACAGAAGTCGCTATGCATTTTCATTCTCTTTTCCCTTGTTTTTTTTGTGATTGAAAAGGACTTTTGTTTAGGTGGTGATGAAAATCTATTTCAGATGGATTTGAAATAAGTTGAAGGCTCGGGATGTACATTTTAATCTGTCCATACTATCTTGTAGTTGTAAACTACTCATTTGTATAAATGGTTTGATGGCTCTATCTTGTTAACGTAGTATCCAAACATTTTTTCAGGGATGGTAGGATAAAAGTGATTGGTGGGGACAATATTGAAGGTCTCTTGATTTCTCCTAAGCAGTTGCCATACAAATATCTAGAGGTTTGGTTTTTGCACATGAAATCATCCTACAGATTCTTAGATAGGTTCTAAAGTTTTCCAAGTGTATATTATTTGATATTTTTCTGGAGCATTTTGTAACACCTCATTTCTCTGATAATGTCTTGGATAGGAGAAAATTGGGACCAGATTTCCTTATCAGAAGATTAAGGTCTCTGAAAGATATTGTCTTTAGAATTGATAATGTCAGGTTTATGAACAAAGTCAAGAAAGAGCTGGATATTTTATCAAATTTTGCTCAAATATTTTTGTATGACAATGTCCAATGATGACCATTTTTGTTTTGAGTGTTGATTCCATGTGTTTACCTTTAGTAAGAGCTATGTCGCTCGGACTCTTCAGAAATGTCAATGGGTGCGTGTTGGATTCGCCAAAAGTAGTGTATTTCTGGAGAATCCGACACGGATGCGGCATCAAAAGTGAAGAGTCCGCACAACTAAGAGTAAGAGGACAATTAACTGAAATAGGCCTATATTATTCTATATCTCTTTCTTTTCGGAAGTAAGTTCCATCCTCATGAGGCCTTCTCCCTTCCTGAGGCTAGGTATTTTCTTTTTTGTCAAAGCTAACTCAGCTTTTCTGTTTCACTATTTTGGGTAGTGTTTGTCAGACTCAGACATAGAAAGGTTCTTGGCTGAATAAAGCCAAACTTCACAAATTATGTTCTTCAGTGATCTGGCTTACTTGCTTTATTTTCCTATAACTGATCACGTCCTATCCTACACCTTGAAATGAAGTGTAGTACGTTCGTAGCAATAATAAACCTAACAAAGGTTGGGGTCGATCCCACGGGGAGTACACGTGTGCCAAGGTGTCCAAGAGTGTGCAAATTTGATAATTTCTAAGTTTTCTTCTAATAAAAGAGTGATTGAGTAATTAATTCTAAAACTAGACTATTTTCTAAGCTAGGGATTTGATCGAACACTTGGAATGCAATAACAATGTTTTGTTTTTCAATCAAGAGAGGGTCGGGAGCTTTAGCCTCTAGCTAGTTTGTGAATAGAAGTATCTTGCTCAAATTACTTAGGATTAATAAAAATGATCCAATTGATAGTTACTTACTAAAATTTTCCAACTCCAGCAATCTAATCCCCAAAAGTTCTTCTAAATTCAAAGAAAAATATTAAGATCAATTGATGGACCCAAGTAGGAATTTCCCTTCCTAGTTCGATTCCATTAATCAAGCACAATTAGTTCCTCAATATTCTCAATTCCTTGCTACTTGCTTGATAACCCAATCCAATTCTACTCTTCTAAGCAAGAAATGGATGTGTAGGGCTTAATCTAGTGTTTGCAACCACCGAATTGACATAAAAGAATGCAAACAAGTAAATAATCACAACTCAAGTAAAAAATAAGCAAGATAACTAGTCTTCAATCACATAAATGCCATAAGAGTCTACAACCTCAGCTAATGGGTTCAACTACTCATGCTAGAGAAAGAAAATACAAGATGAACGGAAAAGAAAGAAATAATTAAAGAGTAATTAGGAAAGAAAATTGATACTCTATGGTGAAATCCTTCAAAACCTTGCAAAAGTAGCTATGACTGCGTATCTACTTCCAAAATAAAAAAAAGTACATAAGAAAATTACCTAAAGACTATTTATAGTTGTCTAAAATCTGTGACAAAAATGCCATTTTCAGGTGCAAAGTGTGGTCGCCAAATAAAGTGCACACCACACTTCATTTTTTTTTTGCTTCAGTGAATTTTCGCTGCCACACCTCCAATTTCTTTCCAAATTTTATGCTAAGAAGTGCGGAGCACACTTAAACGTGTGCTGGCACTTTTCTCCTTCTTGTCTTCTACATACTTCCACCATTTAAAATTCTTCCCTGAAGTGTGGCCTTCACTTTAAAGTGCATCCACATTTTTCGTGGATTTGGGCTCCACAATTTCTTTGATTCCCAACTCCTCATTCCTCTGCTAGAAATTGCGGCCAACACAATAAAGTGTTGGCATACCTGTCTTTGCTCTTTTTCAAATTTCTTGCTTTCTTTCACCTATTTTTTCATCATTCTTGATCAAATCCTTGATTGATTGTCTTTCTTGAGTTCCAAATCCTTAATGTCACCACTTTAAGTTAGTTTAGGTTATTAAGTTATACTCAAAAACTCTTAAAACTCAAGAAAAAGGCAATCATAAGTTGGTATTCTTTCAACTTATCAATAACATTGGTAAACTGATGGTGTCTTCATTTCTTGCACTTTGACTAACTTCATGATTTCATGAATCTGTCTCTTTTACAATCTCAAGATATATGTTTAATCTGTTCTCTTTTATTTGTCTTTGCCTGTGGCAGTTCCTTCAAAATCAGGGTGTTCTTGTCAGCATCACAAATGAAAATGATATTCAGGTATTAATTTTTTTCCAGGAAGTTGGCTTTTAATGTCCTTAGTGCAGCATTCTCAAACATTAATCAAAGATGGGAAACTTAAGATCATTTGTGTGTCGTAGTTTGTATTGTGTTTCTTGTTGGGTTTTGATGCCTTCTTTGGTGCAGCATTCTGAAATGTTAATCGACATGGGAAACTGAACTCGATTTGGTGTGGTAGTTTGTAGGTGTATAAGATTTCTCTTTCTCTTAATTTTGTGCAGGTTTGGAATCTCAAAAGCAGATCTGTAGCTTGTGATTTGCAATGGGAATCAAATATAACTGCCTTTTCAGTTATCAATGGCTCTTCCTTCATGTACGAAATCGATGTGCACCCAAGAAAGTTATACAGTGGAAACAGTTGAGAGTATTTTATGCTTATATTAAATTTGTCCTGTCATTATAGGTATGTTGGAGATGAATATGGAACAATCTCAGTTTTGAAGTTCCATGTTGAGAACAGAGAGCTGCTGCAACTGCCATATCAGATCTTATGGAGTTCTCTTTCTGGTGCTTACTGCATAATCTTAGTGAAGATCTTTTATCTGATTCCTTAATTCCAAAGATTATGTTTGTTACCTATTCTTTGTAAAGTGACTCTTGTTTAGTTGACATTCTTTTTACTTGTAGAGTCTTTTGAAATTTGAGCTATTTCTTGGCAGATGTTAAAACCTTGGGTTACAAGCATGAATTCATCATTCACGTTCAGGGCAGGAAATTGACTAAAAACAGCTGTGGGTTGCCATACCAAGATATATCTTCCCATTTCCAAAGTCTAGGGATGGAAATTGCAGATAACTAGGTCTAGTTTGTCCAATGCCAATAGAGGGACATGCCTCTTGATTCAGAAGAGGTTCATGTTCATTATACTATGGTTCAACCATTTTGTTGCCAGCCGCCTAGAAAAGTTCTCATTAGGCTTGATATAATTTTGTGTCTAGTGTTAGAGGCTATTCAATGAGTTTTTTGCTGGCACCATTTGCACCTGTAATTAACAGAAGTACATGGATTTTCCACCTCATAACTTATTCTGGCATAGCTATATTTTCTGGTACATTAGCTCTGGATCTAATTTCTTCTAATGCAATCAACCCGAGTAACCTTTTTTCATATCCTTATTATTCAATATATGTGGGATGTATGCCAGTGATTAGCTCCTCTAGAAAATTATGGCCACAGATAGTAGGTTTTATTTTGAAATTTTTAGATCTTTCTATCAGACTAAGCATCTTCACCAAACATATTTAATTTGTTAAGAGAATACAAACTCACTTGATTTAACTTCATAATTACCTAACAACCTTTTGTTCTTCTGTCCAAAAGATTCTCTTTTTTTCAAATGCTCATGTGCTTTACTATAATTCAACCAACCTCTAAGGTTGCCTACTTTTGGATTTTTTTTTTTTTTTGCAGAAGCAACTGGTTTTCCATATTCAGATCATCAACCAGTTGTTGGAATTCTCCCGCAACCTTTTACATCGGGAAATAGGCAAGTCACAGTTATTGCTTATTGTTTCTTCCTCATCCATCACTAAGCTCGTGTTAACTAAATTAAGCCCTGCCCCTCTTTTGATTTTTTTCTATTTGTTTTCAATGGTTGCCTTACAAGTTATATGTTCTGTTATTCAATGTTGGCTTTTGGCATACAAGTCAGAGAATCTTACATGTGCATGGAGCAAGAAAAACAGAGAAAGGTCCCTGCTTGCAGATTTTTCTTCTAAGATACATGCTCAGTTATGAGATGCCATTTGGTGGTTCTTCGGGGATAAAATAAGTAGTTCTCATGGGATTAAAAAGAATTGTTGTTGAGCAATTTCTACTAGTCAAGCCCCCGCTTGTGGGATTACACTGTGTTTGTTGTTGTTGATGCAATTTCTACTAGTAAATTACCTAATACCAATATATTTTGGTCATGAGAAGCCTGTCAATGTAGTAAAAGCTATAGATGAAGTAACATCTCCACTCATTTACCATTTGGTTCAACTGTAGATGCCTTCTCCGGCCAAAGTCCTTTTCTTGCACTGTTTTGAGTTAGATAGAAAACCAAGAAACTTAGTATATTTCTATTTATCGATAGGTAGTGCCTGGGAAATACTAAGCAAAATGGAATGGTGAAGGCATCATTTACTGGTAAAAAGACTATAATTCCCCTTTACTAGTGGCAACTAACAAAATACAAATCTGTCAATTGATGTACGGGGATTTGTCTATATGATTTTATTACTTTGGTGTGGTTCATTAGAATTTTGAATATGTTTTTTCTTTATAAATTCCTGAACTGATGACACTTACTGCAGATTATTGATTGCATACGAGTGTGGTTTAATTATACTATGGGATGTCGTCGAAGCCCATGTTATCATTGTCAAAGGTGATAAAGATCTCCATTTGAAGGATGGTGCTTTTAAAAAGAACGCAGATTCCAGCTCTCCTGATGATCTATTGCAGCACCAATTCGAGGAGAAAGAAATAACCACACTTTGCTGGGCATCCACTGATGGATCCATTCTTGCTGCTGGGTACATTGATGGAGATATTCTGCTTTGGAAAATGTCAAAATCGTCTGCAAGCAAAGGTCAGGAAGCCGGACCATTTGATAATGTTGTTAAGCTACAGCTGTCTTCTGTTGAAAAGAGGCTTCCAATTATTGTCTTACACTGGTGGGCAAACAGTAAATCCCGGAATAATAGCGATGGCCATCTCCTCATTTATGGCGGTGATGAAATAGGATCCGATGAAGTCATTACGGTTAGTTTTACACTTAAATCACATAAATATTCTCATTATTGTTCCATCATTATGCTATATGCTGGCTCACTAGCTAAGTAGACTTAATTTGTCATTTATATAACTTCAAATTATAAAATGTTGCATTAGAGTTATGTGACCAGTTTCATTTTTTTTTATATAAAATGTTGCATTTCTGGGTCAACATGAACTGCACTTTGGGCCGAATAAAACGGAAACTGAACAGTGAAATCTAAAAACCAGAACTTGTACTTCCTATGCATTTTGAGCATTCAAGTATTATATTTGCTTGTCTATATCATTTTCGTGGATATACGTATCTTGTAAAGTGATTGGTGTACTCCAAGTTATATCTTAGTGTGTGTGTTTTTAGATTGCAAGGATGTTGGCTTTTGAAGTTTGAAATGATCTTGATTGAAAAGTGTATTTGATATCTGATGAGTCTACCGTTTTCGAGTTTTTGTGGATAAGTCAAATTGTTATTGTTGTAGCGTTTTAGTGTGGTCTTGATTTAAAATCTGAATAACATTTAAACTAATGCTCGACTCATTGAGCAATCGTTTGAATATTAACACTCCTATCTTATTCAACTACGATCAAGTTTAAATGGTAAATCAGGCTCTCAGACACCTGCCTTAGGTCAGTCAGAATAATGAATAGTCTATCCTAGTAGAAGTGCACACATGTACATAGTGAAAATTTACAGGTTGCTTCAAGAATTATTATTTCCTGACAATCTTCACAATATTCTAGCTCGTTTATATTTTCCGACTATTTGTGATTTACATGTTTGTGTATAGGGGAGCATACATGTCTACTTTCAAAACTAGTGGTAAAATTCCTCACAGATTCAGCTCTCGCACTTCACCCCCAGAGAAGGGAAAGAATTTGAACAACAGCTGTTTAGCTTCTGTTAGGTGTCACATTTGTCCTGGGGATATGACATACCTTCCTAGTATGTACATTCTCAAACATAACCGTATTTATGATAAAAGCTATTTTCTGGTGCTTTGCTGCTGCAGATCCTTACACTTGAGTGGTCGTCTGGAATAGAGACTTTGAAATGTGTTGGTCGCGTTGACCTCACTCTTAGTGGCTCATTTGCAGATACGATCTTATTACCAACTACAGGGGCAACAGCACCTGATGAAAAAGCTGCTTTATTTGTTTTGATGAGCCCTGGACAACTAAACCTTTTTGATTGTTCAACCTTGTCCGACTTGGTATCCAAAGAGGAGAAAAAAGTATCTCTATCAGCTAAGGATTTTCCTGTAGAATTGCCAACTGTTGATCCTTCCATGACAGCGACAAAGCTTACCCAGTTGCATTCAGATGGAAACTTAACGGAGCTTCTGCAAGAGGTGATTTTTTCTAGAAATCCAGAGTTATTTCTAATTTAGATTATTATGAGTTTGATTTTAACCAGACGCCTTTCTTCAAGAAGTTTTCCGCAGCAACATCATCTGGGGCTAGCAGATGGCCCTTGACTGGAGGGGTGTATAATCATACTTCTCGAGCTGAGACTAACAGGATTCAGAGAGTTTTTATAGCAGGTTATCAGGATGGATCTGTAAGGATGTGGGATGCCACTCATCCGGTCCTCCTCCTCCTTTGTGTCTTGGATAGAGAGGTTGACGCAGCATCTAAAAGTTCCATGTTGCTTCTTATTATTGTGTTGATATGGAACTCTCAGTTTATTCTTGTGAATTTCAGGTTAAAGGTGTTAATACAGTTATATCAAGTGCTTCAGTTTCAAAAATAGATTTCTGCTTCCAGACATTAAGATTGGCAGTTGGGGATGCAAGTGGTCTGGTGGGAAACACCACCTTACATTTCTAATTTGGTGTTAATGTATATTGACCCCTATATTAATTTCCTTTTACACGCAGGTGCGTCTTTATGATTTCAAACATAGTGATATGGGAAATTTCCACGTTGTTACTGATGCTAAAAGTGAAGGTAAATGTAACTGTTATTCCAGTATTTAATGCCCTTGTCATAGACTGATGGCCTGCCTTAAGAGTATATGCATCACATAGGGTCACCCAACTCCTTATCCGGACCACTGAATTTCAATAAGATCTCATGGTTGATAAACTACACCAATTTTTGGGGGTAATTTTTGGAGGTTTTCTGTGAAATGGGTAGCATTCAAATTCTTTGATATCAGGTAGTTAAATTCAACTTTTGAGGTGGAATTTTGAAGTTGATCCTAATTTCCTAACTGAAATTTGTAAACTTCTGACTGAACTAGGGTTGGAACTTTGGCCAAATATTTTAGTCTAGCATTTGATTTAGTTCAGCTCTGAAATTGTTCCTCCAAGTGCAGCTGGATGAGATAGTGAAAATTCCATAGGAAGTTGGTATCAAAAGATCTCTTGTTAAATAGCTTCTGGGATTCATGTGTCTTATTTTTGTTGAAGTAAATATTTCCTGGATGAATGTTTTCGACCTCGTGTTGTATGTTTTTTTACCAGCCATAGTGAATACATATTTGTGTAACAGATTTTACACGCTTAGTTCATTCATGTGTTGATATATCCCCATTTATCCAATTTCTTCCTTCCTCACCTGGAAAGCCCATTTTTACATACAAATTGTTAAAAAAAGATGTGCAACTTGAAAACAATCTTTGCCTCCATTGGAATTTTTGAATGAATCTTCAAAGTTGTCTGAAAATTGCGAGTCCTATTAATTGTTAGTGGACAAACTTGATTTGTTATCGTGTTTGGGGCTCAAATCGTGGTTTTATTCCTGATAATGGTTTTGTTCTCTTAGAGGAACTTAATTGTGACCACACACCTCTAACCACCTCCATATATTCCAGGTAGCTGTCCATAGTCGTAGCAAGCTACTTTGTGGACAACGATGGAATCTATTGTGTGACACATTTCTTTTCCCAGTATCTTTCCCCTACATCTCAAAATGAGTGAGGGGGTATGAAATACAAGGGTCAAACCATTTGGTTTCCACATTCATTCCAGACTTATATTCCTTAAATATTTGAAAATCTTACATACAACAACAACATACCTATTGTAGGCCAATAAGTGGGGTCTGGGGAGGGTGAAGTGTACAGGGACCTTAACTCTACCTTTGTGGGGTATTGAGGATGTTTCCGATAGACAGAAAGTACAATATCCTATAATTTAAAAAGCACTTAAAAATTGTTTCAAACCTTATAGTCAAAAAGTTGTGTGACACTTCAAATAGTAATATTTTTTGACAGAATGGGAGAAGAGGAAATAATATATCATTTCTATGTTAAAATACTCCTGATATACTTTGCATAATTGGAGATCAAACTACTATCTGTGAACTCACTGGTATATACGTTTTCTTAGTTCATGAGTTGGCACAAGGTCAAGGACCTACTTGCAGAGCTGTTCTAAAGCTTCTCGATGTTCGAGTCCGAGCAATTGAGTTTGTAAATCATGGAGCCAAACTTGTAGTTGGATACGAAAATGCTAAGGTCAATAACACTATCATTTTCTCAAGTTTTGTGATGGACTTATGATGTCAATTTTATTGTTGATTAATGTGGATACTTATTATTATGCCTCCACTTTCAGGTTGCAGTGCTTGATATGACTTCATTATCAGTATTATTCTTGTCAGACTCCGCATCTGCTGGTTGCTCTCCACTGGTGACTCTGATTACAAAGAGATTTGTGCAAAGTGACAGTAATAGCAAAAGCCCAAAACAATCAGAGCTTGCAGAAAAGCGTATGGAGGAACTCATGTTCATTTTAACTGAGGATGCAAAGATATATGTAATTGATGGTGGTAATGGTAAAACGTATGGTTCAGGGCCCTTGCATTTAAAGAAAGTGTCGACTGCAATTTCTATGTATGTCATAGGCAAGTACATATTTGTAGAGAAATCCAAAGTTTTTTGACTTGTAAGTTGTACTCAGTTTTGTGTTGATTTTCTTTCATTTCAGAAAACAACATCCCATTTTCTTATGTAATTAGCAAGCAGCCAGAGTCCAGCAAGGATGATGCTGAGCCTTCACAGGAAATGACCACTCGTGACCTAAGTGATACGGTTCCCTTCCTAGAAAATGACCCCTCCAGGAAATACTTTGAGGAGTCCTTTATCCTACTTTGCTGTAAAGATTCAATACGCACTTATGCTACAAAATCTGTAGTTCATGTGAGTATATTGCTTTATTATGTTTGCATTTCTATTTATGTTGGATGTGCTAATAAAATTCAATTTGATTTTCCAAACTAGGGTGATAACAAATCTGTTTGCAAAGTGAAGCTCGACAAGCCTTGTTGTTGGACTACTACTCTTGTGAAAGATGGGAAAGCTTGTGCGCTACTATTACTCTTTCAGACTGGAGATATCGAGATTCGGTAACCTCTTTCTTTCCTAAATTTTCTGGGGCAAGTACCATTCTTAAACTTGTAAGGACCTTAGTAAGGCATAATTATAATATTTTCCAGTATTTGGTTGCCTTAAAATTGTTAAGAATGTTCTCCAAGAAAATAATCACACTTCGATCCTAAACTAGTTTACGTCAAATGGAGGAAATTTGCTCGTGTCATCATGGACGTTGTTCATTGTTACATTTTAAGTATCTCAATTTGTGTTATTTTCCTTTACAATTATCCCAATTTGTATCAGTTGCTTCAACTAACACATAAACATTGTTGTAAGTTCTTAACATTGCGCCATTGCCAAGATATTATTCTGATGCCTATCTCCATCTTCTGGAGATGGAGATTAAGAAACAAGTTGTTTGAGACATACATTACTACCTTTATACCCAGCCAAATGTTGGATAATGACCGACAAATAGTTTTTCAGGAAGATTTTCCAGAACTTTTGCAGTCATACAAAATGCACCTTGAATGTAAAAGTTTTCTGTGTGTTATACAATTCTGTACTGTCAATTACGCAAGATAGCTTTGCTGCATGTCCAAGATAATATATCATGGAAGAACTGAGTGTTAAAAATATTACTATTACTAACATCTATGTATCTCCAGATCTTTGCCTGATCTAGAGTTGCTGGAGCGAACTTCTTTAATGTCGGTTTTAAGGTGGAATTTCAAACCAAATATGGACAGGGCAATGAGTTCCATGGAGAATGGCCATATTATTCTGGTAATCAGAGTTGCAGTGCATGCTATTATCCTATCGCATTTAGCATTATTTTTTGCTTATTAAAATTTTGGCCTATTATTGCATGGCTGTCCTCTGAACATCTCTGTCTAACAAATGTCAGGCAAATGGTTCTGAACTAGCTTTCGTGTCCCTATTAGCCAGTGAAAATGATTTCAGGTATGTGATCAGTTAGTGATACTTTTCCATCAAATGAATAGCTTACTCATGAGCAGCATAGATTGTTCAAAATTACTGATTCAACAATACAATTTCCAGAATTCCAGAATCTTTGCCGTCTCTTCATGATGAAGTGCTCGCAGCTGCAGCAGATGCTGCCATGAAATTCTCCACTCAGAAGAAGAAACAGGTCTGGTTGATAAAGATGTTTCCTTGTGGTCTTTGTTTTGTAGTGGCTGAATTCGTATAGATGTTGCTGCAGGGTGGGGGGCCAAATATTTTAGGTACTCTAGTTAAAGGATTTAAAGCAGGAAAAACAAATCATATTATGGATTTCAGTCAGATGTCGCAGTCAAACTTTAGTCATCTGGAAGGTGTTTTTATGAAGAACCCACTCCACCCAGAACTGTCCCCAACTAAGGAAGTTCTAGAAGAACTGGAGCTCGATATAGGTAACATCCCTTCATATCTGAAGTTCTTACTTCTTCATGACTGACATTATTTTCTGTCCCTATTTATTCAGCATTTCCGTAGTTGAAGTGCCCCTAACTGAAGATTTACTTTTGACACAGATGATATTGAAATTGATGACCCTGTCCCTGTGGCTTCTACTTCATCTCATAACACACAAAATAGCAAAAGAGGTAAACTTACATCAAATTGATCTTCTGCACTTTCAGAATCCATAGTAACAAATATTTCCCTGTATATATCGCAGGAACTGAAAGAGAAAAGTTGCTTGATTCTGAGGGTGGTGATGCCAAACCCAGACCTAGGACACGTGAAGAAATCATTGCAAAATATAGAAAAACTGGGGTAGTCATATTTGTTATTTTTATGACTTCTCATTCTGAATTGTATCTAATAAATGTTCTTATTGTTATATTCAATCATCTATATCTTCCAGGTCCAGGATGCATCATCAGCGGCTGGACAAGTAAGAGACAAGCTTCTAGAACGCCAAGAAAAACTCGAGGTAGGTTAATTAGAGTTTAAGATGGTGAAGATGTGCATGTAACACCTAAAGTTGAACATGATAATACATGAAATAAATTTTTGCTTGTAACCAAGAAGAGTTGAGAGTATAATAAGCTAACACCACTCGAGATTTAAAGATTAGAGGAAGCGGGGATAGGTAGACAGACAGAAAATTGATTAGGAAGGCTGTCTGCATTATTCAGAATCAAATGACAAATTCTTCTGTTTGTGCTGCAACTTGGTCCCTGGCCATTGTCTAGTTCTGCACTGTGCTCCTCTTTGAGAAATGCTCAATTTCTCGTTGTACTGTGTCCAGTCAAACCTTTGCTTATTCTGGTGAATCGATAACACGTATAAGTCTATATGATTTTGCAGAGAATCAACCGAAGAACTGAAGAACTACGCAGTGGGGCTGAAGACTTTGCATCATTGGCAAATGAGCTTGTTAAGGTAATGGAAAATCGCAATCGGAAATGGTGGCAGATATGAAGATATCATCGTACTTTTCTGGAAACAGAAGATTCATCATTCTTACACATAAGAAAGTATCGGTATTTGACATATATACTGTACAGATCAATATGGCTTTTCGAAAGTTTGGGTTAAAGAAACTGATGAGAGTGTAACATAGATTATTTGTGAAAAGCTTAGGTGGTTTTGTTATTTTTTGCTCTTCATTTTCAGTATCTTTTGTTTGTCTGCAAAGGAAAATTATGTAACAGACGGCATATTTATTGTTTGTGAAGTCAGTAAAGCCTTTCATAAAAAATACGACGACTAAGAATTGTAATGTGGATCTTTTATACTATCTTAGAGTTTCTGAGTGATGCCAATCTAAACTCCAATTTTTTTGGTTATTTGGTTTTAACTTTTGAATTATAGATTAAACTTTGGATTTTATTTTTAATTTATGAATTTCGAATTGGATATCGTACTAAGGTATTTCAGATAACTGAAAATTTGAATGTTTTATATTTGAATTGTAATTTTATGGATCCAAAATCGAATATCTGCCCTGTCAATTCTTTAGAACTATAACAATGAAACCACCTCTGCAGTACCTAGAACACTTCTCACCTGGAACTGACATGTAAATTGCACTAATATACCATTAACTATTGTGATCAAGATTGATCATATCTGCATATGCATCTCAAAAATAAGATAGTAGGGATAATACAGAGCGTCTAACGACAGTATTAAGCATATCATTATTCTTTCAACCTGCTACTAGATACTGTTTGCATTGTGAGAGTAAAGTGTTTGTACATCATAAATATCAAATGTCAGAAAGATTTGAGGAACAAAAAACCTTATAGTGTCATTTTTATCGATACCATATAACCATTGATCTCGTGAAATCTACACATCTACGACCAGGAAGATGCACCAAGGCCATCAACTACCGCTGGGTTAGTAATCTTTCTGGCAACTAGATCTTTCAGCTCGAGTTCGCCAGGGAACCTATTCTCTTTCAGTTTAGAGAAAACCTGTCATATAAATTAAAATTGTACGGTGAGAGGAGACGCAAGAATGTAGAACAAGCTACTTGGCAATCAATAAAAGCTTCATATCACATGCTACAGCGGCTACAAAGATCTCTGTGAATCATGATACTTCAAAAGTTAGTTACACTTGAAATCCCTCATATAAAGGCATTGCTCAAAGATGATTTTCACCAAATTTAAAAGAAACATATAATATATATGAAGAGGGAGTACAAGTATAACATGCCAACGACATCCTCAGTCCAAAAATGAACCATAATTTGTCTTGGCAATTTTTTCCTATGTGAGCGAAAGAGAATGAGAAGTGTCCAGAGAGTTAAAGGTCGTTTTTTTTTTTCCATTCATGGTTGCATATCCGATGAATCAAAGTAATGTTCCCCTTCAAAGAAGTTAGCGAAGTAAAAATTAACATAAACCTATCTAATAATGGATGGCTGATAGTGCATCACAGATAGCGGAAATGATCAAACAGCATCTTTAGATGGACATCTATCTAGTCTATACTAAAGTAAAAATGATTTCCAGAATTTTCTTCTCATAAAATCAGATGGTTTTAGACACAAAAAAGGCACAGAATGGTAATCATTTCCCACATTTTTAACCTCAAGGAAAAAGGATACGCATAGAAAGATTGAACAGTACATACCAGTTCACCATTACAATACACTTCAAAAGCACCAGAGCTTTGCAGCATAGACTGAAAGAAATTTCCTAGGAGCCAAGTAGTTGCCATAGTCCCGAATCTGTTTGCACGTAACTGATAGAACCATGGAGGTGGTACCGCAATACCCAACCTAGGAAATATTTGTTCACCAGCCATTACAAGGCCAATGACTCCAAATTGGAAAACGGGTACTACTTTGCCCAACAAACGTTTTGGAAGTGGAGGAGGATAGTTAGCAAGGACGACATGGATACCAGGAAACTGATTATCCAACATGTTTTTCATCGTCACAGCTGTCCCTCTGCCAAGAAACATGAAACTTAAATGCAGTTTGATATGGTAAGACTTAAGGGCAAACAGTATTGAACAAAGTAATGGAAAGATAAACAAAAATTACTTTTCCAAATCTTTTCTTATCCAAAGGAACCACGTCCATTATTAAAATCTTTACGCACCAAACATAAAAAACATGCATTTCTATGAATCATGTATATTGTGGCATATATGGGAAAAGTTTTGCATATTCAACGAATCGCCACAAAAGGAAGTTGAACAACATCCTCCCTACAAATCAAATGAGAAGGTTATGGGGCATTCTAAAAGACCTACGTTCTCCTTTAGTTTTAGGACCTCTTTTCCATCGTGCATTTAAGACTATTACACTACTTAAAATGACGTTAAGCACTCAATCAGATGAGTTCAAATCATGTTAGAGAGCCAAGAAATTATGTTCTTCGATAACTCAAAAAATTCTTGGCAGTATCATATATTTTCGTGTTGACATAAACGATCTATACAACATCTCATGACATAAGCTACATTACAAGTTCAATAGCTAGTTCAAAATCCAAACTTTAGAAAAAATGACATACTCCCCTGTCCCAATTTATATCACACACTTTCTTTTTAAATCGTCCCAAAAAGAATAACACATTTTTATATTTAGTAAAAGTTTAAACTTTAAAATCCCCATTTCAAACTTAACGAGATATATATAGTCATACGAACATCTATGATTATTTCAGCCCACGAGTTTCAAAAGTCTACCTTTTTCCTTATACTTTGTGCTAAGTCAAACTAGTACAACAATCTACAAATTTCCATTGATTTAAGAAAAACTCATATGATGAAACAGTAATATAAGAAAAACCTGTAAGAACAAGAAGAGCAGAAATCAATGGTGACAGTGTTACCAATACCAACTGCACCAATACCACCAGTTTTCTGCAAGTCAAACACCAAGAAACATATAAAAAAAGATACCCTTTTATCAAAAATACATCTAAGAAACAAACATTGAGTGATGTCTCACTACCTGAGTAGGAAATTCAAGAGTCTGAGGTTGTTGAATCAGTGGCGGCGGCTGGTGGTGGTGATCGGAATTGGGTTTTTGCGGCGGAGGAGTAAATAATTGGAAGAGATCGGAGATGAACAGAAAAAGGGGTAAACCCAATAGAAGAAGCTGAGTTCGATCCATTGTCACCAAATTCACACACACAAAGAGAGAGGGGTGTAGGGGAATGGAGATATAAGGGTAATGCTCTCTTATATGTTTGAAAATAGTACCTCAAGTATATACATATGTAAGTTTGGTCCTTTTAAGTTTATTAAAAATTTAATATTTTTTGTTCCGTCGTATATGTCCTTCACTCTAACAGAAAGACTAAATAAGGATACGTGGTTGAGATTGAATAAATGTCGGGTCGATAAATAAGATTATGACACGTGTATATCTGTTAGTACAAAGAGTATATATGCTTTAGTTTTTTAACGGCAGGGACACAATTATCCCAAAAGTATGACGGAAGATATTTGTATACCAACTATTTACTATTGAAAGAATTTTATCCAAACTCCTTTTGTCACTTGAGTGTCGATTTAATTTGTTTATTTTCATATGTTTCATGTTAGTCATTCTATCTTGCCCCAAATCCTTGTTAAATATGATTCTTTTTCCTGATCTTAACAAACTAGTCAAAATACGAGTAAATTCTTGATATTGACAATCATTAAAAAAACAATTATTACAAAAGAATATCAATGTATACAGCAATCACAGCTTCATATGAAGAATCCATTAATTATGTTTATCCCTACTCTAAATTTCATAACTAATCGTTGCGATAATAAAAAATAATTATAAGTACATGCTTGTTGTTTGTAATGAAAGCAATAAACTAAAGCTAAGAATAATTATGAATAAGTAGTTCATATCCAATGAATAAATACTTGGAATAATCTAATAAGAAACATACTGAATAAGCCTATCCCTCGAAACTTGATTTAAAAGTTTGGCGATTCTCGAAGCAGTACGTGTCATGTATTGATTGGGTGAAATTAAGGACTCTGTATAAATAAAACTTCCTCCTCTATCTCTAGGTCTTGTTTGACTATCAAACCAATGCTTGAAAACTTTCTTGTCTTTCTTATAAATAATAATTCTCCGTTCCTTATAGTTGTCTGCTAGTGCCCTTGCCTTAAACAAAACATCACCATTTTCAAACAAGTACAAAGGGACCATACACGAAAATTTTGTACCCAAATTAATAAGAGGAATGCCACGATGAGCTCTCAAAATATCATCGCGAGAGATAGAGAGTGTTAACGTCCAAGATTCTTGGATTCCATACTCTTTCATTGTCCACAAATCAAAAGAATGTTCATAGTAATAGATGAAAATACAAAGTAGACCATTTAGAACAACTATATTATGATTATTTAGCTCATATCTATAGTTAGGTAATGGTATATCGTTGTATTCATCGTTTGATAAATCTAGTGACACAATTATCCATTTAGATGATTTATGTACTCCTCCTGTTTCACAAAAGATACTCCAATGAAATCTATTATTCACAAATTGACAGTTTAAATAAGTCCCTCCATGGATTAAAACATGGTAAGGGAATGGTTGAATAAGCCTCCAAGAATCATGTTTTAATGAGTAGAGTTCAACTTTGATAGGGTACCCTTGGTATAAAGGTCTAGAAAACCTAGTGATGAGTCTCACTACTATATAATCATCATTAGTTGAGTCGTAACCAAATCCATAAAAGGGTTCCCAACCACTTCTTTCCACATGACATGTTGAATTAGGAAGTCGTCTTAACTCATTGATAGTAGGATTCCAAAGACATATCTCAAACCAATTCGAAAGACTCAAGCATAGTTGCTCAAAACTCGCGTATGGTTGGTCAACGCTCGCGCATAGTTGGTCAAGACTCACGCAGAACAATCCATTAATAGACGGACATTGAATAGTGACTGGAATGCAACTCCTCTTTACCTTATCGCTAGTATAGTTAGGTCTCCACGCGATTGTATCGTTGTAATAAGCAGAATATAATGAGCAAGATACGGTGATATTAGAATCAATATGAGCAAACAATCTTTTAGATTCCATATTCATAGTACAATTTTTGACATGTTTGTTGTGGAATTGGGAATCACATGATATTATAGAATTAAACAACTTGGAAACACACGTAAAACGAAAAAGAGATTTTACCGGAAGCCTCGACAGAATTTCCTCTAAGATTTCCTTGGGAAAATTCATGGTCAAGAAATAGTTTTGTTTACAAATAACGAATCAAAATATGTTCTTATAATAAGTTCTTGTAAAGTGCAATTTGAGTAGAACAAGTTTTAGGATATTTTGGCCATATAAGGGCAATACAATTGAACTAGGATAACTCTTGCTATAAACAAATTAATATATTTTTGCCAATATATATCTATCTATCTACACTATATTAAAAGCACGAAAATTCTTAATAATATTTGTTTGAACTTTTTGTTGTTCAATAAAATACTTTTATTTAGACAAAATCGTATTTTCTTCATTTTTCTTTTATCATTATACCATTAATTTATTTACTATTTTTCAAAATATTTTTTTTTTATAATCTTTTAATTATATTGCCACGTAAATAAGGAGAAGGAATCCTAAAATAATTAGGCAATAAGATTGTCCAAGTGAAGGAGAGAAGGAATTCTATCATAAATAAAAAACTTACACCAACAAGAATCATTTAATTTAGGGGTATATATTACTAAGATAAAATTCAATCACTTTATCTATATTTATATATATATATATATATATATATATATATATATATATATATATATATATATATATATATATATATATATATATATATATATATTAAGAATTTTCTATTACCATTAATTAAGAATTTTTTATTATATATTAAGAAAATACACTTAGATACACGCATTAAACGAGTTCTGTATTCAAGCTATAACGAAACAGAGAAAACAAACAGAATCCAGTTATGGATCCTTCATGACAACCAGGAGCTCTTTTTGTATTGGAGGTGTTTTGAAATTGCAATCTATTGTGTCGGTAATAAGACTTAGAATAAACAATTAATCCAAACTTCTTATAGAAGATAGTTCAGTTTGATAACACGATAAGTTGTATTAACATAACAAAACCAAGTCTTTTCGAAAGTTGGATTAAAGTACATATCTTTAAAACATGAAAACTTTTAATTGTGCAAAGATTACATGAAGTTGATGGACTAGCTGATCTAGTAACAGTTGAATACATGCATAGAATTAAGGATCTAATAAGAAACATATTGAATAAGCCTATCCCTGGAAACTTGATTTAAAAGTTTGGCTATTCTCGAAGCAGCACGTGTCATGTATCGATTGGGTGAAATTAAGGACTCTGTATAAATAAAACTTCCTCCTCTATCTCTAGCACTTGTTTGACTATCAAACCAATGCTTGAAAACTTTCTTGTCTTTCTTATAAATAATAATTCTCCGTTTCTTAAAGTCGTCTACTAGTGTCCTTGCTTGAAACAAAACATCACCATTTTCAAACAAGTACAAAGGGACCATACACGAAAATGTTGTACCCAAATTAGTAAGAGTGATACCACGATGAGCTCTCAAAATATCATCGCGAGAGATAGAGAGTGTTAACGTCCAAGATTCTTGGATTCCATACTCTTTCATTGTCCATAAATCGAAAGAATGTTCATAGTAATATATGAACATACAAAGTAGACCATTTAGAACAACTATATCATGACTATTTAGCTCATCATATCTATAGTTAGGTAATGTTATATCGTTGTATTCATCGTTTGATAAATCTAGTGATACAATCATCCATTTAGATGATTTATGTACTCCTCCTGTATCACAAAGGACACTCCAATGAAATCTATTATTCACAAATTGACAATTTAAATAAGTCCCTCTATGGATAAAAACATGGTAAGGGAATGGTTGAATAAGCCTCCAAGAATCATGTTTCAATGAGTATAGTTCGACTTTGATAGAGTACGATTGGTCCAAACATCGAGGAAACTTAACCATGAACCTCATTACTACATAATCATCATTGGTTGAGTCGTAACCAAATCCATAAAAGGGTTCCAATCCACTTTTTCCCTCACTTGAATCGAGGGGAGAAATAGGTAGCCGTCTTAACTCATTGATAGTAGGATTCCAAAGACATGTCTCGAACCAATGAGTAAGACTCACACCTAGGGGGTCGGGGTCAGGATCAGGGTCAGGGCCAAGACTCAAGCAAAACAAACCATTAATAGACGGGCAATGAACAATAATTGGAATGCAACTACTCCTTTCCTTATCAATAGTACTATAGTTAGGTATCCACGCGATTATGTTATTGTTGTAATAAGCAGAATATAACGAACAAGATACCGTGCCAATAAAATCAACATGACTAAGCAGTCTATTATATTCCAAATTCTTAGTACAATTTTCGAGATGTTTTTTCTGGAATTGGGAATCACATGATATTATACCATTAAATAAGTTGGAAACGCACATAAAACAAAACAGAGATTTCACCGGAAGCCTTGACAGAATTTCCTCTAAGATTTCCTTGGGAAAATTCACTGTCAAGAAATAGTTTGGTTTACAAGTAACGAATCAAAATATATCCTTATAAATTGAAATTTGAGTAAAACAAGTTTTAGGATATTTTGGCTATCTAAGGGCAACATAATTGAACTAGGATAACTCTTGCTATAAACAAATTAATAAATTTTGTATATATCTATACTATATTAAAAGCACTAAAATCCTTAATAATATTTGTTTAGAACTTTTTGATGTTCATTATTTTATTTACTATTTTTCAATAATATTTTAATTGTATAGCCACGTAAATAAGGAGAAGGAATCCTAAAATAATTAGGCAATAAAATTGTCCAAGTGAAGGAGAGAAGGAATTCTATCATAAATAAAAAAAACTTACACCAACAAGAATACTTTAATTTAGGGGTATTAATATTACTCCCTCCGTCCAGTATTGTTTGTCATGTTCGCTTATCGAAAGTCAATTTGACTAATTTTCAAAGGTAAATTTAATCACATTAATTCGATATTTTAAACAAAAAAATTAGATATTCTAAAACTATATGAAAAGTACTATAAATTACAATTTTTTGCATATTAATATGATGAAAAAATACATCTTAAAATGTTAGTCAAAGTTTTTATAGTTTGACTCTAAAAATAGAAACCATGACAAACAATACGGACGGAGGGAGTACAAGATAAAATTCAACCACTTTCTTATTTTTGGAAAGATATATGTTTGTTTTTTTTAGAAAATTACCTAATTAGACATTCTTTACTATTATATGTATATAGATTAATTAAGCAGAATATAACAAACAAGATACCGTGCCATTAAAATCAACATGAGCAAGCAATCTTTAGTCTTTTGGATTCCAAATTTCGACATGTTTGTTGTGGAATTGAGAATCACATGATATTATACAATTAAACTAACTTGGAAATACACATGAATATCATGTTCATTGTGCAAAGATTACAAGTTCATGTACTAGTTGATCTATTAACAATTGAAGAACTTGTTGTCCAAATTGTTGACATAAATCTTCAAAGTTGATGTTTTCTCCAGTTCTAATTGATGTTATCTCATTTATCTCTTCTTCTGTTAATCTACAAATTTCTCCAACCAATTTTATGTAATGATCTTTCTCTTTACTAATCTCCTTTTGCTTCTCTACTTTGCTTTTCATTGCATCTTCCTTTCTTGAAATTTTTAGCTGCATTTTCCCTTCTGAATATAATACAAAACAACATATCAATACTTGTAACTTAATCGAAAATCTAACGATATCTATCACGTCATCTAAAAGATAACCACACTTAATAACTAACTATATATTAAATTGCATATAAGTAGTGTACAATACTTATATCCTTGTTGATTAATTGACTTAGTCAATCAACTAAACATCAAAGTTTGAAACTTGTCACTTTTCATGTCATTTTTGGTCATCTTTTCATCTAAAGTATCAATTTTTAAACAACAACATACTCAGGAAAATCACATAAGTGGGGCTCTGGAGAGGTTAGAGTATACGCAAAAACACTACTTATAAAGGTAGAAAGACTGTGTCAGACCAAGTATAAAGAAAAATGAAAATAGTGTAGAAAACATAGCAACTAACACGGGAAATAGTGTAAAGCCTTTCAACAAAATAATAGTGTGATAATCGAAATACACACCTAAAGGGATAGTAGCAACTTGTTGAAGATGAATTGGAGTTGAATTATTAAATAAAGGTTGAATCTTGGTAGACACTACACATTTGCTCTTTCTCTTATTCTTCTTAGATTCACCACACATTTTTGTAGGATAATCCTCAAACTTGATCACTTGTTTTTTCACTTTATTATTACCAATCTTGTTTTGTTTTCCACTAACTCCTTTCTTCTCAACATTTTGTCTCTTTTTCTTTGGCTTCATCATTTCTCGTTTCTCATCATTGAAGCAAAACACTAAATACTCAGACTTGAACTCTTCTTGATGATCAAGATTCGGAATTTCTCGAAAAGATAGAGATGTTCTAACTCTTCTATGATGAAATTGTTGAGTTAGATCAAATTGCATCAAGTAATCTAGTGAATTAGCTGATTTGCTTCTTGAAAATGAACCAAATTTACTTTTTTCAACTTCTTGATCTTTAGGTAATGACTCTAATCCCATTAGCCTTGCCACAATTCCTGGACTACTATTGGCTACTCCAACTAATTTGTTACTATTTGCCTCATATGTTGTTCTTGTTGTTGTGTTTGGTTCTTTATATTGATCACAAGGGTGTGTTGGTAGACTTCCACCACATATAAGCCTTTGAAAAATGCTTGAGAAACACTTTGTTGAAGTTGTGTCTTTTGGATTTTTAGCCATGTTGATGTTTGAGTTTTCAAGAAAATTATGAGATGAAAATTTAAGTCACTAGCTAAAATGGTTGATTGTGATTTTTTTGTTGTTGTTTGTTTTTGTAAGGTTGAAAAATGGGGTTGATGAAAAAGACTTTTGTATTGTTGTGTATCTTTTGCAAGATTGAAGAAAGGGAATATCAAGTTTGTTTCATAAGAGAGTTGATAAAAAATAAATATGACTATTTCAATAAGTTTAGTATGAAAATGACTTATAATAGTGTTTGAATGATATTTCTAGGAAGTGGGGAACTTAGAATATTGAAAAGCATAAGAGGGGAAAAGTAATGGAATGAGTTCACACTATAAGTTTTGATAAATATTGGACATGAAAAATTGTTATTTTATTCATCCAAGGTAGTACCACACGCTTATTATGATTCATAAGATATAAGGATACGTAGATTGTATACTGGGGTAGAAGGTTAGTGCAGAATTATTTTGCGTTTCGAGGGTTTAGATTTGTTAGTATTTGTCGTTATACTAATTGTATTAATATACATTTTTTTTTTTTTTTTATATGTAATAATTAGTTGTTTAGCGTGTTTCGATTATTACATATATCTTCTTTTTTTATCTTGAAGGCGTTGCAATTTGCACTATTGAGTTGCTATGATTTCTGCATTGTTTTCTTCGTTGTACTTGGGTTTGTTGTATTTGAGTCATGAGAGCTTTTGGAAAGAAATTTCTACCTCCGTGTGGTAGTAACAAGGTTTGTGTATATTGTATCCTTATCGACTACCTCATAATTTCTACCTCCATGTGGTAGTAACAAGGTTTGTGTATATTGTATCCTTATCGACTACCTCATTTGTGGAACCTCATTGGGTATGTGTTATTGTTATTTTACTAAAAATAAATCAAAAAAGATTTAAGATGTCTTTTAACGTATTACAAATGATTCAAAAATATCATTCTTTCATTAATTATTGCAATTTTTGTATAGTTTATATTAAGTGATGTTGTATTTACATTCTTTCTAAAAAATATATATATTTTAAACAGAAAAAAATCTTACAAAACATTATATTTTGTGGAAATACAAGAAAAAGTAGGCTATGTGGTAAAGTTACTATAAAAAGGTAGAGTAAAAGATAAATACAATTATAAATAAGAAGAAAAAAATATTAGGATAACGATGTGATCATACTAAATCGACCGTTATATAAATTGATATTTTTATCGTTACAATTGATACAACTAATTTATATAGAAGGAAAGAGACAAGCGAGATCGAGGAAAGAAAGAAAGAAAGAGAATATGTACATGTGGTATCCATTATATCATCAACACAATCAATACAAATTAATATACCGTTAATACAAATATAAATATAATTGATTTATATTATATATAATATATAATTATATTAACAAACACAATTTATATCATATATAATTATATGGCTTAATCAAAAAAAAAATACTTTTTATATAGGATCTAAAATGATGTGATTTGAAAATTCGAATTTTTGTTTACTTTATATGTCAGCGTGTGTTGACAATATTGCCGGATTTATTGACTATTTCATATCTTTTCTCACTTCACCGACATCTTTCACTTTCATCAAATTTTTTTGTTTGGACATTCGAACTTCTTTATAATTTTTAGTTTTTTTTTTTATAATACATCGATAATAATAATATATACGGTGAAATTTTATAAATAAAGTTTAAAAAGAATAAAATATACACATGCAATATTGAAAAGCTAAACGCACAACAAAATATATCAGAATTAATAGTGGAGTCAGAACTTCGACTACGAAGTATCAAATATAAAGAACTAAAATTATGTGGAAGTCAAGGAATGTCAATTTTTACTATAACTACACAATGTAATTTTAGAATTCAAGTGATCTTTTAAGAAAGATAGCGAAAATCTCGAAAAATTGCAATTACAATTACTGAAAGAGCTAAAAATTTGAGGCTAAAAGAATATAATTTATTTGTAAAATGAGATTTGTATTAGTCATGTATTTAGTGCTTTAACTATTAAAGTAATTTCAACTAATTGAATTACCTCAATAATTTTAGCTATTATTGGCAAGCATGACAATTTCTTAAAATATTTGTACATGTTCATGTAATTTCTCAAGACTTTGAATTAAATTGATTTAATTCAACTTATAATGTGATTAACTTATTGAATTCTTAAAAAATAACTTTGAGAGATACAAAATCTTCATGTTATTGCCATAAGTTTTGGGCTTTGGCCTCAATTAAATCTGAAAAGTTTGTATTTGGGCCTTAGTCAGAGGTCCAAACTGTTTCGAAACAGATTTGTTACGTAAATGCAAAAATGTTTTTTTTTAACAAAAATTGCCACATGTATATGCAATATATCGATATGGTATAAATAGAGTATAACATGTCTATACGATGTATAACTATGTATTAGGGATGTGTGTGTATATATCGGGAAACTTGTATGATATTTGGTAAGTAAATAAGAAATAAGTTATTCATATATAAAATTGATATATCGTTTGGTTGACGATATAGAAATCTGCATAACTACGTGCATAAGTTAAGAGGAAATTTATAAGGTAGAAGATGAAATAACTAATACATGTATAACTAATGAACTAGTATTATATAACTAAGTCTAATATTTGTATAAAATAATACATAAATTCGCTCATAATTAATTTTTACATTACTAATATATGCATAACTCTATTCGCTTTCGAATGTTGTACCTAAATATCAATATCCCAAATTTATGAGGCTATCGAAATATTAATACTCACGTGCTTCTTTAATTATAATTTAATCAATATTATATGCAATTCATATTTCTTTTTCACATTTGAAATATCTAATTTCTTTACTATATTTTTGTTGAGCTTTGACTGACATCATAATCGATGCAATATTTCATTTTATATTTGTTTTTCCGATTTGTGTTTGAATTCTTGAAGGTGAAAACAAATGAGATATAAATATCAATTTGAATATTAAAGTACCTACCGACATAAAATCAGTACATTAATACTGGTAATATGAAGAAATTCTCTATAATATTCCCTGTCAAAATGAGAATCTTTATTTGACTTTCATGGTCCAAAAACATGTTTGATCTTCTACAACGAAACTTATCGATCACATCGAAAAATATTGAAAATATTTTTAAATTATTAATTTTATTTTTGAATTATTAATAGATTTAAAATATTTATTTACTTATTTAACTAAATATAAATACTGAGTAAAATAATTTTTTTTATAAAAAATTACGTTACGTTTAGGAGTGTTTTCAACATTTCTCTCTGGTTTTATAAAAGTATCATGATTGTACAAGAGTCTGAGACCGCTTGCCATGTTATTTAATAGCCTAATAAGTCAGAGGTGTATCTATGTTTAGTTAGCCAACTAAAAAGATATTTTTAAGAGATGAAATTGATAATCTATGATAAATTTGGATTTATTTTCTATACTTTTCAATTAATTAATTAATAATTAATGATGGTACTTGGAATATTTGTATATTCAAATTCTCCAAAAACATAGCAAAAAAACGGCTAAAATTGACGCGGTTAAGAAGGTGGGAAATGATGAGCCCAATAGAAACCATTGGCATCGGCCCACTCAACACCTAATTACTTTTTTTTACTTTTCCCACCTCCACTTTGTCTTTGGATAATAGAGTTTGAGATAAATCCCATTGAGGACAAAACTCTGGTGTAGTGATGAGATTGCTTCACTCTTAATTAGAGATTTTGAATTCGAGCTTTGAGTATGAAAGTAATGTCACTCTCGAATGAGCCCTGATTCGAATTTAATCTAAGCTTCAATGTGCTCCAAACACAGAGTGAGACTCTTACATCAACGCGTGTTGTGGTGTAGATCGATGTGTAGTAATGGAATTGTTTCACTCTTAATTAGAGGTTTCAAGTTTAAGCTCTGAGTATGAAAAAAACTTATTGAGAGCGTCACCCCAGATAGACGAAAATCTTATTTAGAAAAAATAAACGAAAAATAATACTAAACGCAAAGTATATTAGTCTTGGTGCTAATGATATGCTAAAACAATTGTTTTCCTAATAACTTTTCTTTTCAAAAATATAATGTTAAATAGGTATCTAACGGAAGAAATGCACGTTTTTCAAATATATGAGGTCAAATTAGGTATAATTTATTTTAGATATTTTATATACAAACATGTTTCACATGAATCTACAATATTTGACACTCTTTTCTCTTTCACATCTTTCTCTCTATGTATCGGTATTTGTGAATGTGTCTAAATTTCAAAAAATTTATATATATTTGTGCATTCAATATCAATTTCATATATATATATATATATATATAAATTTAAATTCATCTGTTATTTCTAAATATCAATTTTTCTTCAGTGCATCTTATATTAATTATTATTTAATGCATTTGTACACAAATACATGTATCTAGTATCAAAATCTAAACTAAAACTTTCATCAATATATCTCTACTTAGATACACATATCTTATATGAAAATATGTGTTGATACACATTATAAACCAAGCAAAAAGATTGGGATAGAACGAGGGAGAATTTTTTTATATACGTGAATAACGTACGTCCGACATATAAAATATATTCAAACTATATAACATATAAGATTTTTTCCTAATCAACTAAAATCAACTTTTATCTTCATTAAATTGCCTCAAAATTGACATGTAATCTTAAAAAAACATTCTCAACCGTTTGTAACAACAACCAAGGCCAAACAAATAGTTAACAATTTTTCAAACCCCATTTTTGACTTCCAAAATTTTTTAATCAACTCAATAATTTTGATTAAACATTATACTTTATTTATTCAAACATTAATATATATTAATTTTAGATTTAATAACTTAAAAAATGACTAAAATTCTGAATTAATTCATAATAAATTTAAAATTCTAATTTCACTTTTTTAAAACTCTAAATTACATCTTTTCATAGATTACTCTTCTTTCAATTTCTTCCTATTTTTAAGTTGATTGTAAAATAATCTCTTAGCTTATTGTGAATTCATTGATCACTATCTATACTCTCGACGGTCTTTAGTATACTATTTTTTTAAAGTCAAAGTAAAATGATTACTTTTAATATAATATAATATTATTTATTTTAAATTAAATTTGTATGAATTTTTTAAGATCTTACACAATTAAAAGTAGTGTATTAAACACCTTATAAGTAACTTTTTTTATCACTAATAATATGAAACTTTATTTGAACATCAATAAAATATTATTTTCACTTTTCACGACTCGAAAATTTAATTTATCAATTTATGATGAATATGTTATACAACTATGGTTGCATTATTTAATTATTAATGTGAACATGAATAGAGAAATAGGCAATAGCATAGTCCATCCATAGACAATGATGTATGAAGCGTAACCTCCATATACTACAAATTAAAGTAACGAAGCCATCAACTAATCAATAATTATTTTTTTTATGTCACAATTGCTAAATTATGAATATGTGCATGGTAAAATCTTTGCTTCTACATAATAGCTTGTAAATCACACAGAAAAGGAAATCTATACTAGGCAAGTTCCTTACGTGAGACCAGTCTAGCAGGCAAATTTCTTACTTTCTCTGGGAAAAAAAATCAAACATGAGACCTCAAAATTGCAAATCCAAACCACTAGACCATTCTGAACGATCTCACCCAATCAATAATTTAGCCGTTACTTTTTGGATAGGATAGATTTTTGTCAATTTTTGACCCCTTTGTTCAACGTCACAACACAAATCTTGAGTATAATTTTTTTTCCCTTTAATTGTGCCCAATAGAAAAAATAATGGTTCCAAGATAAACTTATAGTTAGTTGTCAAGAATATTTTCTTAACTATATCGAGCTAAATAATATGTTTTTATTTCAACAGTTCAACAAATGTTAATTATTAATTTAAATTATATAAATATTATTAGTAGTTACATAAGGCTTAATTATATAGAATTAAATTATTAATATGTTGGTTATTTTATTTTATATGATCGACATATCAAATAGTAGAATGCATAAACTCATAATATGTACCTATGTTATTATTTAATATGCGATTATAAAATAATTGTCCAAAATCTTATTTACCAATGACTTTAACAATTAACATGCTCAAAAGTAAAAAGAATATCACTGTATTTTACTCCATTTAAGTTACACATTTGACATGATATAATTATTTTTATTAAACATAAAAAAAAAAGGTGTGAACAAATGAAAATATGGGGTCAATATATTTTCAAAGTATTTTTCAAGCCGTGCATGGTCGCCACGTGTGATGGGACAGCATAACGCGTTACTTATAATACGAAAAAGGAGAAAAAAAGAATCTCTAGCACAACATATCCAAATGCAAATCAATTATAATATTGTTATTTAGTTAGCGTTTGGCCATATATTTTTAAATATTCTTGGCAAATATTATATGAGTGAATTGGATAAAATTTTACTATGTGTTTCGCCATAGTATTTGGAAAATATATTTCACTTTTCTAGAAAAATATGATTTATACCTATAAGTTTTAAAATATAAAAGCTAACCATAAGTTTGTATTACAAGTCAATTAGATCTTTGTTACAACAATAATAAATAGTATTCATGACACAAAAGGAATGTGGTAATTTGGATTCATACATCGTGAAATAGATAAAATACATGACTTTGTTATTTTGAACCGATTATTCATCATTTTCATCAATAATCATATTATCATTTAACATTCATAAAATATTTTATCACGTAAAAAGTTATGTAATACAACGTAAGCAATAACTATAGAGGGTGTTTTTGTAAACGATAAAGTTTGGATAATCAATTTTTAAAAGATCATAAATAATGAGATTTGACCCAAATACTAGAAAAACTATTATTTGAGATATTTACCAAAAATATTTGCCAAATAATAGCAAAGTATATGAACAAACACTATTTGTCAAATTTTTCTTCAAATATTATTTGAGAAATCTATGGCCAAACGGACCCTTAGTATATGCTTACAACAAAATAAAAAGTATATGAAATATGTTTATATAATATTGGATAGACTGTTTGTGTTTTTTTTAAAAAACAAATCCAAAAATTAATTAACTTGCACCCATATTTACATCAATTTAATGATTATATGATATTTTTTAATTTTAATTTTGAATATGAACCAAGTTTTCTAGGCTGACGTTTTTTATATGTCTTTTAAGTATTTATGTTATTATTTATTAAAAATTATTTATTTTTTAAAATAAGTTTTAGGTATACAAATTTTATTGTAAAAAAGTTTAAAATTTTATATTAGAATTTATAACTAACGTGTAAAGATTTAAATTACAAACGTGTTACATAAATTAGGCCAGAAAGAATATTTCTTTCATTCATTTATATTTGTAATGTTACACTTTTTTGAAAATTAATTTAACTAATTTTTAAAATTAAATTAAATTATATTAATTATGAATTAATCTTAGTTTATGGGAACAATATTGACGAGTGACATCAGAAAGGTCATTTTGATCATATTAATTAAAGTAGTAACCATTCGTGTATATACTTTACTCTGTCAACAAAAAAAATGTCTTTCTTTTTAACTAATTTGTTCAATAAAATTCTAAAAATGATTCTATTTTTTATCTGATCGATATTTGATATTTATGTTAAAATTCTTCTAATTTTGAATTTATACTAGGAAGGGTTATTTTGAGGGATAGAGTGATCTTTAATTAGTAAAAATAACTTCATATGCAGCAAGACGAATTTGATACTATTAATTAAAAGAGTATAAATAAAAATTTGTATCATACTATCATAATTATTAATATTTTTAAAATATGTTAAAAGTTATAAATACTTACTTTTTAAATAATAAATACGTAGAAGTGAACGAGTTATATTATTTTTTACAAAAACAAGAATCCAAATATGAAAATATATATCAAGTGTTGCAATATTCAGGAGATTTCATTCATTCATTGTACTTTGACCACAAACATCAAATAAATTGTGTGCTATCAAATCCCAAAAAAATTTTGGTCGTTTCATCATATTTTGACTTGAGATATAATATGGTATTAATTCTATAGTTTTTCATAAATAATCAATAGGTCAAAAATATATCTACCTATTTTAAATGGTCAAAACAAGAGAAAGATTCTCCTAAGCCGTTGTAGCCTTGCAAAATGGTCAAACCAAAAATATATTAGAAACATATAGATCTTCTATAATTACGATTTGAATCAGTGACCTTAAAGTTATAAGTTTTTATAGATCTTCTATAATTACGATTTGAATCAGTGACCTTAAAATTATAAGTTTTTTTAGAGTATTAATATTAATTTTTTTATATTTGTATGTTGATAATTCAAATTACCTAATAGAGATTCAATTTTACTTATCTATTATTGACTTGACATTTCATTAAGAAATAATAAATAAAATAATAATTTTATTATTATTTACCGAGAATGATATAGATAAATTTATAAGAGGTATATAAATATTTATAACTTATTTTTGTATTAAAATTTAAAAAAATAAATAAAAAGTCTTCCATTCTTAAATTTTGTGTTCAATTAACAACCTTCACATAGATTGAGAATTGAAACTGACTTAAGTGTCACGGATTATGGAGGATAACACATATAATTAAAGGAGATGATATTTTAAGATAATGTTAAATAGCTAGAAAATATTTTAAAAGATAAAATAATATAGCTAAAATACCTTTCTGGACAAATTCTGAAAAAAAGGATTTTTTCTTTTAAATTATTAAATTATCTACGTAACAGACACTTTTAAATATGCGCATAAAAAATATTAATTCTTTAATTAAAATGTCTTATAACAGCACTTTATTATTTATTTAGATGCTCAATCAAAACGAATATTACTATTTTTTACTATTATAGTAAGTTTAACAAACAATAGATGTATTCAACGTGTTAAAATACATTGAGAGTGCATGAGAGTTTAATTTTGACTATAAATTTAGGTGTAAAATTTTTGAATTTCTTAAAATAAAATTTATATATTTAAAAATTATATAAAGAATATTATAAATCACAGTAATTAAATAATTAAAATATTTTTTTAGAAAAACATATAAAAAAGTTTTAAATCTCAAAATTCAAAAAAAAATTCACATAAATTGATAAAAAAAGCTCGGAATTCAAAAAGACCTAATGCCGACGACTCCGACACCCCATACACGGTTCACGTTGTGCCACATTAACGCGTATATTATGTACAAGAATACAAAAAGCATATAATAGTCGAGTATTTTTCTACGTACTTTCTCATTTTATTTTGGCACAAACAAAATTTATATTACAATAAAGACTAGCTAAATATTAAATGTTTGAAGTCAAAAATTTCATTAAAGGCGTTTAAAATTGAATTTATCTACACAAAAAATAACTTTTTACCTGGTATATATTAAATAACTTTCTATATATAAGGTATAATTTTTTCGACAAAGAATGTGTAATTTGTCATCTTATGATGAATCCCCTTCAGCGTAATATATTATATACATGATTGAAATATTTTTTTAGATATATATTATAAATGTTGAACCCTTTCGATTACTTTATATATCTATCTTTTCAAATTTTGAATTATTTATTAAAATTTTTGATTTCACCATCGAACATTAACTATATATGGCTACGCCATTACAAATATTAGTTATAATGATAATAATAATAGAGAAAATATTTAGAAACCTTGTGAAACAAGCATCTTAGCTAATACATACAATTTATTGTCACATAAAATGAAATAATTAAAGCCTCCAAAGGTGTTCTGTTTTTTTTGTTTGGACAGCGTGATGTCATTTCATCGCAATATGAACAAATGTGGATGTCAATTCTAATAATATTATAATTCAAACTTTATAAAAATTATTATTACTAGTAATATTTTGGAGAGAGAAAGAAATGGATGTGAGTTTACGCGTAGAGAGATTAGATGAGACATTGTTTTTGTTTGTAGGATAACAAAAACTTTTTCTCCATTATTTTTAATTGTCATATTGCGTTTTTTCAATATTTTTGACTATTCAGATTACATTAAGTTGATAATTTTATAAATGAAATATTTAGATATTATATGAAAATACTATAAATTATATTTTCTTTTTATATTAATATAATGAAATATATATATATTAATCAAAATTCATATAATCAGATTACATTAATTTGATAATTTTGTAAATGAAATATTTAGATATTATATGAAAATATTATAAATTATATTTTCTTTTTATATTAATATAATGAAATATATATATATTAGTCAAAATTTATATCGTTTGAAAATTTTACAAAGAAAGAAGAAGGACAAAGGGAGTACTTCTTTGTTCTATTTTTACTTTTTGAGTTTTGACTTTATAGAATCTTGAAAAATATAAATAATGAGAATTTTAATATATTACTTTTTAAATATAATAATTTCTGTACTTTTGAAAAATTTATTCTAAAAAAATATGATTAGTAATAATAAGTGTTAATAAAAGGCATTAAGTAATAAATTATTTTTAAATTATTAAAACTAAATAAATAAAAGAGGATATTTGTATTTAATATAATGGACAATTAAAAACGGATGGAATGAATTGGAAAAAGAAAGATTTGTTTCACATTTTTCCCTTTTTTTTTTTTTTTTTTTAATTCTTGTGATGAGAAGAGAAACTCAAAATACACAAGGCTCACTTTTGACACACAAGACCATAGAAATATATTCATTCTTTTTCTTTGACAAATTAAATTCACACCTTATTTTCACACATAGGACCATATACAAAAACCCCTAATTCAATTTCTTTTTTCTACATATAAAACCTTTCTTCTTCTCTCTCCCTAAATCTTTTTCCTCTCCATTTTCTTAACAAAAAAACCATCTCTCAAAACTTCAACTTCAACCAAAGTCCAAACACACATAAACATACTTTTTTTTATATATATAAAAATAATAATAAATCTAGGGTTATAAATATTATATGGATCCTCATCTTCATCACCATCAACATCATCTTCAACAACAACAACATCAATTTAGTCATCAAAGTGTGAATATCGATACAACAAGTGGAGGTGTTAATATTGGTACATAAATATTATATTTCTCGTCTTTTGAGATTTGTTTTGTTAGCTATCGCATGACACCTTATTATTATTTTCAGGAGGAGGCGGAGGGGATAGATTCCCTCAATGGAGTATTCAAGAAACAAGAGATTTCTTGATGATTCGAGCGGAGTTAGATCAAACTTTCATGGAAACAAAAAGGAATAAGCTTCTATGGGAAGTCATAGCAACAAAGATGAAAGAAAAAGGTTACAATCGTAGCCCAGAACAGTGTAAATGCAAATGGAAAAATCTTGTTACGCGTTATAAGGTACATATAATACATGTTTTAGTTTTATACTATATAGTTTTTAGATTAAACAAAACTTATTAAAAAGCAAATGAAAAAAGAATAGACTTGTTCCTACTAGCTTTTATTAAGTTTCTTTCCTAGAAAGTCACTTGCTATATAGAAGGACTAGATGCACCTTATTATATTCAACTATTTACAAAACTAAATATCTATGTAAAAGTTTCAACAAAAGTTAAATTCTAGAATGTCTCTACTATATATATATATATATACAAAACTAAATACTTGAGTTTCAACAAACAATTATGAATCCATAATTTTTTTTTATAAAAGCAATATTTTGAGACTGAACTATCAAGTTTAAATTCTGGAACCGTCTCTACTAGCTAAGTATCTTGATCTTGATGTTGTTAAATGTTAAGTTTGTTATGTTTTCTTTATGCATCATTTCAATTATGCATTATTATTTTTTATATAGGGATGTGAGACACTTGAACCTGAAGCTCTAAGACAACAATTTCCATTTTACAATGAGTTGCAAGCAATTTTTGCAGCTAGGATGCAAAGAATGTTATGGATAGAGGCAGAAGGTGGTGTAGGAGGAGGGGCTAGCGGGTCGAAAAAGAAGGGTATTTCTTCTGATGAAGAGGAAGAAAATGATGATAGTGATGGAGAAAAAGTTGGGAAGAAGAAAAGAAAGGTTAAGGGAAGTATGATTGTTGGTAGTTCAAGTGGTGGTAATAATAATTTAGTGAGTAGTTTAAAGGAGATTTTGGATGATTTTATGAAGCAACAAATGGTAATGGAAATGCAATGGTTAAAAGCTTATGAAGCAAAAGAAGAAGAGAGGAGAATAAAGGAGATGGAATGGAGACAAACAATGGAGGCTTTAGAAAATGAGAGGCTAATGATGGAAACAAGATGGAGAGAAAGGGAAGAACAAAGAAGGATGAGAGAAGAAGCTAGAGCTGAGAAGAGGGATGCACTTATCACAACTCTTTTGAACAAGCTTAGAAGAGAAGATCACAACATGTAGGGGCCGCTGTACGTATCATCAGACCTTTCTAAAACAATCATCATATATCATCTATAACAGTATTTCGTTATAACAATCAAGTTCTTTTTTCTTCTTCTTTGGAACAGTTTTTTCGTATCATTATGTTCTCGATACTGTTATAGAGAGGTTTGATTTATGTATTTTAGGATATAAAGAATGTGGAATTAATATTAGCTAGCTAGGAGATTAGACTAACTCTTTTTATTATCTTGATTAAATTTTGGCTGATGTTGCTCTTTGGGATATATAGTTAGAAAACTAGCTAGAAGCCCTTTGATAAGAAGCTAAGTTTGTCTTGGTGCTATCTTCTTGTAGTGAAAACAAACAAACTAAGTGTGTGTTCCATGCAATTCATGTCTCTTCTTTTCTTTAGTTTGTAAGTTTATAAAATTTCTCACTTTCTTCATCTTTATGTGATTTTGAGCTTTTATTCTTGCATTTCTTAGTCATTATATTATTCTAGTGTGCAAAGCAACTTAATTATCTATTATGTTTGAACAATCTATGTGTAAAATTAATCTTATATATATTATAGCAAGTTATGTATCATTTTATGAGTTTTTTTTTTTCATTTTATATTACGTTATAAGTAATTTGATCATGTAAATATTCGTTATACCATCAATGCATAGAATTTACCTGTCTTGATGTCACATTATTTGTGCAAAGGTATATAGGGGGAATTATATATATAATTCCAATATAATGGTCTTTTTTTTATTTTATGGAATAGTTTTTTTTTTTACGTGGATGAATGGAATACTATGGTGTAAACTTAATTACCATGTGAATATATAGGCATTATATATATTAGCTGGTAGAACGCGTTAATAGAAAGTCAAAGTTTGGAGTTACAAGAGGATTCTGTTGCACCTTTTTCATGGTGCTAACCTGTCTTGGTGATACTTATAATGATTGTCCATCTTTTAATTTTTGCCATGTTTTTGTATTATTATTGTAATTTGAAAACGAGTACAAGGCGGAGCTAGATAGGATCAAGGGATTCATCTGTAGTTGATAGAAAATTACACTATTTGTATAAGATTATAATTACTATATAAAATGTGAACACAACCCACAGGGGAAGCAAAGCTAGATAGGGTCGATGTCGAAGGGGTTCATCTATTGTTGGCAGAAAATTACACTATTCATATATAGTTAAAATTTACTATTTATTTAATGTATGTAGTAGATGTCGAATCCTTTTCAATTTTTTTTATGTATTTTCTTTTTTTAAAAAAATTTAGTGAAAATTCTGACTATGTGTATGATAGACACTAATGGTGCACTATGAGCATAATTAGGTCATTAGCTACTCAATGGAGACCATTTATATTGAGGAAGCTAAGGTGGTGTTGGTGACTAATTAAATTGATTATATATGTATCTAGGTAGGTCTATCCTAGGTAGTATTTAATTAATTTATTTATTTTTTCAAAAATCATCTCTTTGAGCTGTATATAGATTGCAATAATGTAAGAAACAAGGATTTTAAAAAATGGAATTATATTCATTAGGACTATTATTTTATTCATTTCAATTTATTTGATGTTGTTTAATTTTAATTAATAACACACAAATGGTCAAAAGTATTTTTACCATAAATTTTAAATATTTTTTGACTATTTGTATGACTATAAATAATCAATTCTTTAAAAGTAAGTTGTTTCTACAAGTAACCGATTAAAATGAAAATATGTCACATGCAAACTAGGACACATAGAGTATATATAATAAAGGATCTTTTTTGTTTTTCATCTAGTGTTCGAAGCACATATTAAAATCTCAATTAAATTTAAATTTAACACGATAGGATCTATTTAGAAGCGACACTCTCAATTATTATTATTTTTATAATCAAAACTCAGACATCTAGTTAGAGACGAAGCAATCCACCCACTATACTACAATCTATATCGGTGCAATGGTGCATTGGACTTGATAAATAATTTGGTGTATGCAATATATTTTCATAAAACTTCAAATTAGTTCGTTTAGTTATTGTCAATTTTAATATAATTACGATGCATTTATGAAGAGAGGATCAAGTCTTTATTATCTTTCCATGTTTGTTCTATTAACAAATTTTAAATGACCAAGTACTTTCCTAATTACTAAGAGCATTAATTGTGCATCTTAGTTCCTTGTAGTTACCCATTTCTACAAATATTCCTAAAATATAATTAGTATTTCTTCAAAGGAATGAAGAAATTAAAAAAAAAAAAACAAGAAAATTGATTGTGATGGTTGATGTATTGATTTTGGTGTCTAGTATCCAGACTGATTAAATTTAAATTCTCGTTGAATCATTTTATATAAAGGTAAATTATTCTCTAAAATAAAAATAACTTCATATTTAAAAAATTAAATAAATCTAAAACTTCTAATGAACATTGAAGTAGGGAAATTGACCAATAAATTTGGTATTCAATGGCATAAATATTTTAATTATGTTATAGGGAAAATTGATTGTGATGCAATGCAGTATGTGTATCTCTTTTATAGAGAAACCTCAGAGTTTTAGTTAATTTATTATATAAGATAATCTTTTCTTTTTTAAGTTTTTGTTATTTATCATCTCTAAATATAGTTCAGAATTTTTATATTCCCACTAATTATTTGTAAAGATTGAAAAAAGCCAAATACATACACAACTAATTATGTGACATTATTTCTTAGTCATCTTCAATTTTTATGCTAAATTATTTATTTATATTATATTATATTAAATAAGTTTACCTTTAATTCTCCTCTTATTTTGTACAAATTTTGTTTAAGTTAGAATTAGTTACTCTTTATTTGTTCTTCGTTTGTAACTTAATAATTTTAATTCTTTATCTAAACGAATTTCTTTAAGATTTGTCAAATTTCTTAGATTTATAATATTGGCAAATAGATTATTTTTTTTGTTAAAGTTTAACAAATTGCAAAACTTATTAAAATAATATTTTTAAAATATAGATAAAATATTAACATGCATAATTTAAGTAATTGTTCTTTGTTACCAATAAAAAGTTGTGGTTAGATGAGTCAGTAATAAAACGTCTTGGGTTTAAATAGATACAGAAAAATCTTGCTAAAGAGCACTTTCCTCTTAAATTAGTCTGACACGATAGCCGACACAATTTTAAAATAATTAATCTTAGATAAACATTTTAGATTTCTTCCCCAATATTTTTGAAAGTAAGTTTAACCTCAACTATACATACATCATCCCTATAACGAATTTTCATGATATCAAGTCATATTCATGTGTTATAACAAGTTATCTATTTTATATTCAAATATCACATTTTAGAAAAGTTTATAAGTGTATGACATAGATGAGATGAAAATTACCATATATTTTCCCCATGGAAAGTGTGATTCTTTAAATTGTCCCCTTTACTTTTTTAATGTACCACGTTGTTAATATTGGAAATTTCGTGATGTATGTTTGTACATATATAGATGAGGAATTTGAATTTAATATTTTGTGTTCATATGGAAGGAAAGAAAAGGCAATTTTTTTTATAATATATAGTTTGTTATGGTCCCAAATATAACTATCCATTTGAACTAATCAATTTGATTTCTTTCTCCTATGATGATTTTTCCTCCTACGTAGCTACTCAAATATGAATTTGGTCGTTCTAAATGTTATAGTATAAAATTAATAAATATGACTCCAGAGGCAGAGCCAGGATTTTCAATAAGAGGTTCAAAATCTGTAGAAATAGGTAGTCGAAGGGGGTTCAACATTTACTATATATACATATAAACTTATTTTAACCATATATAAATAATATAGTTTTCCGCCGAAGGGGGTCATTAAGGGTAGCTCCGCCCCTGAATATGACGATATGAAGTTTGAGAATTAAAAATGGTCTAAATACATTTTATGTATTTCCTCCCTTTCCTTTTCTATTTGTATTTATTTATCATTGCTTCCAGTGAATTTCATGTTCTATAACGACAAAACCTCTTATTTTATTGATCTTCGAAATATTTAATTCGGACATTTCGGAATGAAATCAAGTTTGCTTATCTCAGTTAACTTTCTCATTAAATTTCACTTATAAAATTATTCTGAATAATATGTTATTGTTACGTGGTACAAATAATAATCTAGCTTGGAGTTTCGTATTCGCTCATGCATCAACAAATATCTATATGAGTGAAGGGTCAAGGAACCTTGAAGACCATAAATTTAATTATCGATACATCAAAAAATTACACTATATATAATTAGTAATAATAATTTATATATGTATAATAATCTAAATTTTTTGATTCGTCTTGACTTTAATTTCATATTTTGAATTTATTTTATGAAAATTCTGATTTTACCGTTCAATTATATAGTTCTATACGTTGATGAATTAAGCAAATCTTCCAAAACGTTTCACATGGCATATACATACAAATTACAATGCATAACGTAACATACTTGGTCTTTTTTTTCTTTTTTGTTTTTCAAAGGCCAAATTATGAAACGTTTAATTTTGTTTGTGTTTTTCGAAGTAACTGCCTCAATATTTTTCGTTATATTATAAAGGAGCAAACAAACTAATGAGATATACGTGAGTCCAATAACGGAAATAATCATACGTTATTATTAATATAAAAGGATGGTCATAAATCAAGTCAAACTAAACTGTCTTATATATGACGTATCAATAGAGATAAATTTAAAATTTAAATTTTATATGTTTGCATTTCAATTTGTTAAGGAATTATGTTCTAAATAAATAATATGTATATAATATTTTTAAATATGAATAATAGCATTGAAATGAAATTATTAAATTTGACTGAATTCACCAATTAAGCGTGTCATATAAAATGGAGTTAGCCGGGTTTTTTTTGTTATTTATTATTTATTTGCTAAATTGCTAATATTAACATTAAGAAATGTGTATATTATTTTACATTTCTTAAATACGCATATTTTTGTCACATATAAAAATTCGTTCATCTTAATTAAGTAAAACGTTTAACAATTAGTATCATTTGGATACATATTCTAAGGTAAAAAGTAATACTTATCCTATTAAAATAATGGGTAAAACACTATAAAAGGAGTCGTTGAAGGTGGCAAGAATGATAGAATATAATATGGTATATTAATGTTGGTATTAATTATATTTTCATTAAATATATTAAGATTATTTCATATGTCTTATTTCATTCGATGTATTAATCAAAATAATATACATAGCATAATTTCTAGAAAAAAAGAGTTATTTATTTATAACAATATCCTTCATAAATCTAGTGAAAAATATTTTAAAGGACAATAATATTTCTAACCATGTATTAAAAACTCTTTGTATTTACTAATATCATAAATTTACATGGATTAGATATACATATCGACCTTAATACAGAATAGAGTATGTAACTAACACTTGTATTAGTTATACATAAATTGAAAAGATATACCAAACGACACAAAAATAATATATAAGCTAAATCATAAAAAAAATTCTAAATACACATTATCAAATGATAAATACCTAGAGGGAATATACTACTACTATATATACATATATATATATATATATATATATATATATAGTAGTACTTCCTCCGTCCGGAATTGTTTGTCATGATTTTTATTTTTAGAGTCAAACTATAAAAACTTTAATTAATATTTTAAGATGCATTTTTTCATCATATTAATATGTAAAAGATTGTAATTTATAATACTTCATATAGTTATAGAATATTTATTTATTTTGTTTAAAATATCGAATTAATGTGATCTAATTTAATTTTAAAAATTAATTAAATTAAATTTCGAAAAATGCTAACATGACAAATAATTCCGAACGAAAGGAGTATTAAATAAGGATATATGTGGAGGTGGTTTTGAAGAGTCTTTGATAACATAAAGCATGGGGTCCCAATAGAATGTTATAAACCGACTTTCTGTTAGATTTGCAGTGATGACATTTATTAAAATATGTGGTCAAAACTTGAAAATATATAGAAAATACTACTTACTCTTTTATTTATTAATTCAATTTTAATCAAAGATCCAATACATAGCTATTTCTAAAAGACTATTTACATATCCTTGTTTGCTTTTAACCCAAAACAGTATTTTCTCTCTATTATTAATAATAATTCTATTTTTTATCTTCTCTAATAAGCAATGACCTCATTCACCTATCAACCATTCCATTATATTGACTAGGTAATTGTTGGATATGTACTTCCCTTCTACAAGTAATTTAATTGCATTGATGAATATATTTCGTGGATGTGTAATAGGTGAATTTATTCTGCTGGAATAGCTCGTAAACATTAATCTTTTGATATGTATTAGGTAGATTTATTTATGTGGAATAGCTCATAAATTATAGGGGAGACAATGTAAATTGCATTAGATACAATGATAAGCTCGACTTAGTAGATGTTAACAATTATTGTTGTGATTACAATGTATTGATTTTACGCTAAAGATAGGTGTGACACTAGTAACTTCCAAATTTGAATCTGCCGATATCTAAAAGAGTTAAAAAATGTTATAGTATCATCTACCAACCAACTTCGGAAAACTTAAATTGATAATTTATTTGACCAAATTTTAGAAATTGAAAATATTTTGTTAATGTTTATGTATTTCGTATTAAATTGAAATATTAAGTGCATATATTAGTGGATATAAATTGGAAAGAATGTGATCATTATTTTTGAGTGCAAAGTCATGTAACAACTCTTGCCATGATAGACCAGTAATTGGGCACCAACCCAAAATGTTCTACAATAGATTACATGTCTTGTCTATTTACATTCTTGATATTTACTTGCGGTAGAATTTCTATATCTATAAATAGTGGTGTTTTTTTTTTTTTTTTTTAAAAGAATGAAAAAAGATGAAAATTATTAAAAAATATCGTGAAACAAAGAATTTTTTTTTTACGTCAGCAACTTATTCACACTACTCAAACGAGAGAATTATTATATCGAAGGAAGGTGTTCTAACGGTGGGTTTTGAACTCTTCAATTAATCTGAAGTTGTTCATAGTTTGTACGACGTTGTTGAACTATTATATCTTGGAGGATGACAAGATATCAATCTAGATTATACTACAATAAGTTGCGTCTCCTGTGAGAGTTAACATATCAAAACTTGTGTTAGTATTTTGATTCAAATTGTGGGTTTTAATCGTAGGTTATCTCATAATTATGTTAAGTCACCCTTATATCAAACTTGTAGGTAAATTGTGCCAAAGATATCGTAACATACTATCTAGCTCTTTATATTTACTCCCTCAATTTCATATTAACTGAAATTTTTTAGGTTTTTTTTATTATTCAAAATAATTGAATTGTTCAAAGTTTAAGATGGATGTTTGAATTTTTTTTTTCATATTTGCCCTTTCACTTATCAAAATTTATATTTTCTAGGAGATAAATTACACTACTTACGAAGTTATATTTTTAATTTACAAAGGACAATAGTAAAAAATAATAACTTATATATGCAGTACCTCATAAATTCAATTAATATGGAATATAGGGTGTACTGCTCAAACAAGTTCAATTAGGCATCATTACAACTTTCTATAGAAAGCAATTGTTTATGACAAGTGCATAAAAATATGAATATACAATTTTGAATTATTTTTCCACACAAATTGAAATATTTTGGATGGTTATGAGAGAAATGTTAGTGAAGAATGTTAGAATATAATTAGAATATATTTGTGTTTAGAAAAAGATTTGTTTCTCACAAACATATATAATTATATATATACTGAAATTTGAAAGGATACTTTTTTGCCTTAGATAAAGGGAAAAAGAGGAAAAAGATTTAAGGACTTTCTCACTCTTGATGTGATCTAATTATTACATTTGAGGCAAATAGTGAGTCATTCTAATATTCTGAAGTTGTACTTGTCCATACTTTGATGATGTTATAACCTAAAAATGTATTTTTATTTTTAAGGGAAAAAAAATTCACTCAGCATTTGGTACTTATCTTCGAGTTCAATTAAATACAGATTCGCACGGAGAAGTTTCATATTAGAGATAAAACACTCTCTTACAGAGGTAACTTTGTACCTAGAAAGACTCGAACACGAGATCCCTAATTAAAGATGAAAGAGTATTTATCACTCCACCAGAGGAAAAATTATTTAATACTCCATAAATAATTGATGTCCAAGCTTACCTTTCCTTTTGTCTCTTGAGTAGGCATTACACAACTTCTTTTTGACCAGAATAGATAAATCATTTGGGACAACATAAATAAGAGGTGAAAACATGTGTTTTGATTGTTCAATTTCAACCTAATTTCCACTTAAACAAACACAAGTTTTAAACAATGATTAAAAGCTTCCCAATCAATATCTCCTTAAGATGAAGCAACACAAATATATAAATACAAATATATAAATACAAATACAAAAGGAAGAATATGGAAATTATAGATGAGTTATTTAATTAGAATAATGTCAAAATGTGACCCACTTAAAGACCTAACTATTAATTAAACACAAGGAGACAGACACCTTCCTATACTTTAGTACCATACTTTTTGCAAATAAGAGAAATAACACATGACATTGTCCTTAATTTCAACTTGATGTCCGATATTTATATTCAGAACATATTAGTATTTTTTTTTTGATATACAATGTTACAAACTCAATATATAATATTATATAAAATTATAAGATATATTTATACACTCGTATACAATAATATACAATCTTATATATAGAAAAAGTAACTCCATCTTCTTTCTTGAATGTAAGTACTATAATCATTTAAGAACACTTAGAGAAAACTACACCAGATCACTCAAAATTTCTTATTTTAGACACCTCAAATAAAATAATTAATAAAATAAAATTATTATTTAATTCTAAAAATGATATTTTTGTACTTGCAAGTGCTACTGAAGATAGTTTATAGTGGTTATGGCGATAATAATAGTTGTTGTTAGTGACTAATAATGATGGTATTGATAGTTGTGATGGTAGAAGTGGTTGACGTTAGTAGTTAATGATAGTAGTTGAAAAATGTGTGGTAATAGGTGATATGTTTGTAGTAGTTGACAACATTTCTAGTGATGGTTATTGTAGTTGCATATATCATTCGCAATGATATCTAGATGAGAATTTTGTTGTGCTTATATAAGTAGGAGAATTTTGTTGTGCTTGTACTAGTAGGAAAAGTTTATATTGGAATGATGATGTCCACATTCTTTGTAAGAATGTATTTATACATGCATGATTAATTGTGTTTAAGTGGACACATGGTCACAATCTTATTTTGTTCTCACAATTGAGGCTTTCGATTAATGGGCATATATTGCTTGCTAATACATATCTTCTTGATTTTGCGAGATTCAAATTCGAGGATGAATTATTTTCAAGAAGAGAAGAATGATAGCATCTGTGTTGATATACCATCATTAAAATCGATGAGCTTCAATGAAAAATCAAGAATATGTTCATCACGAAAAGAATTGTTCAAATTCAAGTCCAAAAGAAAAAAGATTTAGCTACATGAAGCCTTAAAATAGAACCTAAATAGTTGAACGTTTAAAGCCAAACCTTCCTGGTTTAAATGTTCTCTATTTTATAGTTTCATTGTTATAAAGTTTTCTAGTTATTACTTCCATAAAAGTAGGATTTGAATCTCATTCTATTCAGGATATGTTTTCCCTATATATAGGGGTGAATTTCATTATCTTAGAAAAGACATGATTAATAATATCTGAGGTGTTTCTCTTCTATACACATTTGCGTGTGGTGATTATGAATTTATATTACAACATTATAAGAATGATTCTATAGAGGTAAGATTAATTCGTTAAGTTAATACCATTGATTTCTATTAAAGTAAATTAAAGAAGGTGCCTAGCTAGTCTCATACTAATAGTTATCTTTAGTTTCTTCTAAATAGGAATCTAGATGACTTTTGATTTAAGTTCTTGAATTGACTTTATAAATACCATAATTAGTTTTAAGCCGCTAAGTTTGAATAGTAAGAGCAGTTAAGGTTCTTAACCCTTTTAAAGATTTGAGAATTTTATTCACGAATTTCATATATCTTTCGACTTCTGTCTTAAATTTTTATAACTTGACTTCCACTTTTTTTTTCTGTTTATTCAGATAATTCGATTCTTATCACAACGCTTAGTACAAAATATTTATCGTTAGCTCGGGTACCACACCTGGTACAAATTCTATTATTGATTGGCTCGAGTATCAAACTTGATATATGTTACAATATGATTGGGCCGGATATCATGCATGATACATGCTTGTTTGTGTTCTATTTGTTGGTTCCCTGAGTAAATCAAATTATTTCATTGTGATGTATTTATCATGGTGGTCCATGAATGACTGAGTTGTTGTGTTCAATGCTACGATAGTTATGAGTGTTGATTAGATTTGCACGTTAAACACTATGGTAGATATCTTAAGGATCCCTGAATGGTCCAGATCACTGAAAAGATAAATCGAAATAAGGCATGAGAAAATGTTGATCATTTAGAAACGTATATTATGTGGCTGCCAAGTTAGATTGACGATCAGAGGTCTTTCGCATAATTTATTTGTTGGGACTATAAATGTTTGTTAAATTGATTTAGAACATTTCTGATAAAAAATGTATAGTCAAGTGGCCAAGGAAGAGTGGTTGGAGTGAGGTACGTGTGGTATTTATCATACAAAGTAGGCTTAAAAAACTTTACAATAGCATAAAAGGTAGACTAAAGCCTTATAATGATAGAGTTGAGAACAAAATGAAGTAGAAAGAAAATAAGGTTACGAGTCATGACTATTAGACCGGAAATAATAAGAGCAAGTGGCTAAATATTGATTTGGCGATTCATATTGCATGTTTTCTTCTAAATATTTACTCAAATGATTGATTATACCTATCATTGTTTGCACTAATACTATTTTTGCCATACTACTTATCATAGTCTAGTTGCAGGATCAATATGATTCCTTAATTCATTATTGATATGGTTGGGGAGCAATCACTAATAATCATGAAAATGTGTAAAAATAATTAAAAAAATTAGGCAGGGAATAAAAGTAATTACTTAAAGTAAGAGGAAGATATTAGTGATATTAGCAAAGTAAAAGGACTTCTCTATAAATTTCCATTTTTTATTTTTTTTTCAAAAAAAAAACGAAAAAAGCTTTCACATTACAAAAGCGTCTGAAACGTTTTCGTACACACCAGTCCACTGATTGCATTCTCAGTCCCTCTTTTTTCTTCCTTTTTTCATCTCCGGCAGCTCAGTTTTGCTCACTCCGGCAGCTCAGCTCTGCTTACTCCGGCAGAGTTCAAGGGTTTCAAACTTCCAAATCATGCGAAACTAAAGCTAGAAGTAGTTAGTGTTAGGGTTTGCAATGGGGAACTGTTGTAGATCTCCGGCAGCGGTTGCTAGAGAAGATGTGAAGTCCTCTAACTACTCTGGAAATGATCACGGAAGGAAAGACAAGTACAGTGCTGGAAACAAGCAGAAACAGATCACTGTGTTAACTGATGTTAAAAAGGAGAATGTTGAGGAGAGGTATTTGGTAGATAGAGAGTTAGGAAGGGGAGAATTCGGGATAACTTACCTTTGTATAGATCGTAGCAGTAGGGAACTTTTGGCTTGTAAGTCGATTTCGAAACGGAAGTTACGAACAGCAGTGGATGTGGAGGATGTAAGGAGAGAAGTGGCAATTATGAAGCATTTGCCACAGAATTCAAGTATTGTGAGTTTTAAGGAAGCGTGTGAGGATGAAAATGCGGTTCATTTGGTGATGGAACTATGTGAAGGTGGTGAGCTGTTTGATAGGATCGTTGCTAGGGGGCATTATACTGAACGAGCAGCTGCTGCTGTTACACGGACGATTGTGGAGGTTGTACAGCTTTGTCACAAACATGGAGTGATTCATAGAGATTTGAAGCCCGAGAACTTTTTGTTTGCTAATAAGAAGGAAAATTCACCTCTTAAAGCAATTGATTTTGGCTTGTCAATCTTCTTCAAGCCAGGTAAAAAGGAAAACTTTAATTGGTCTACCGTAACACAAGCAAATGCATGTAGTTTATCTTACAATTTCTTGCTGTTTGCCCAGATTGTTTTTATGTTCTTTGTTTTATGATGTTAGGGAATGTAGATTTATACAACTTAGATAGATTGTAAAATTTTCCTGTGTAAATATGCCATAATCAGGAGACTGCTCTAGATAAGAACCAAAAGAATAAAGATTATATCAGCAATTAGGACAATTTACCAGGGCAATGGTATAATGTAGTTTACTGATGTGCTCCCAGGCCAGGAATGGTAGTAAGACTACCTCCTGATGTGTCCCTAGGGCTATGGTTCAGTGGTGGGAAAATTCATGAGGTGTGGTTTAGGTGCATATGTGCATATCGCGAGTTGGAACCTGCGAGCACAAATGGAGTTTTCTCGCCACAATAAATAAATAATTTAAGTTATCTACTAATGTTACATACTTTTATTGGAAGAGGAAATGTGCAGGTGAGTTCAGGTATTGGTTCCTGATAAAGCGGTCATTTCTATGTAGGCCTTAATCCTTATTACTTATGTGTGACCTTAGATAAAATTTGGCGGATCCTATCTTATATATTAAAATCCCCAGGGATTCACAGTGTAGAACAAACAAAGATTGCTGATAAGCTTGACAAGAAGTTACATTCAGTTGATACTGGAGAAAAGCTAGCATCATCTCCTTCTTTTTGTACCGTAACTTTATTAGCACAACTTTTTTTGGAAGGTAACTTGTATTATGAACAAAAGGAATACTCAGAAAAGTATTCCAGTAATACTTGCAACAAAATTACAGAGGGAGAGGTGTCCCTACTAAGCTTCATAAATAATCCAAAATACTAGTCTTCTTGAGGATATTCGTGTTTACACCAAAAAAAAGAAAAGGACTAGACAGTTCATCTTCAGTTTCTGCAGAGAGCAACTCTTGTTTTCGAAACATCTCTGGTTCCTTTCCATCCATATAATGCACCAAATGCAGGCAGGGACAATCTTTCATCTCTCCCTGTGTCCCGACTGATTCCCATCTCTATTCCAGCTAGCTAGAGCCTCTTTGATGCTCTTTGGCATAGTCCAGCTTATGCCTCTTAAATTGATGAAAATCTGCCATACTTCACAGTCTCTCTACAATGTAGAAAGAGATGACTTATTGTCTCAATCTCACATTCACAAAAAGAGCACCTAGAGCAAATTTGACAACCAAGCTAGCTCCATTAGTACTACTTACTAGCGGGAAAATGGTAGATTCACTTTGCGTAATACTGATTGAACTCACTGGCTATATAGAGGAGGAAGTCAGTTTTGATATAGGATTAAGCAAAGAGGATTAATGTACGCCTCTCCATTTTTATTATTGTGAAAGAATGTTGTTTCTTCCAAGAGCCCCCTAATGCACTTTAGCCCTGAAATTGATTGTATCATGTTGGATCATTGCACTTCACCGTGGATTACAGTTCGTATGTTAAGACTTACGAGTTCGAATCTCAGTGAGATGAGATATTCTCTACCTCTCTCATTCAGTTCCAGTTGAAAATTCTTTTGTTAATTTCAAAAGACAAAGGAGTAACGATTTACTAATTGGAGTGCTAATATCATGGTCAAGTTGCAAGTTGAATTTGTGACAAGGGTTTGACTTAACCTACATGAGAGTTGTGTTTTAGCTGATCTAACAAACTGTTGGTGAGCTGTTTCATGATCAATTGATTGGTGGAAGGATCTTGTGGACGACTATATTCTAGCAAACATATACTATGTAGAACATTTCTATCAACTTACCTAAAAGAATGCCCACTCGCTTTCTATGTGAATTGTGTCATATTCTGGTACTTGCAGTGTAAGACCTAACTTACGGTGTAACTGCATTATTTGTTTGTATAAGACAAACTTCAAGTTTTTCCCTTGAAGTGGTATTAGACAGGAATTTTGGTGCCAAGATACAAACAATTTGGATATCTAAGCACAGGCAAATAGATGAAGATGTAACACGTTACTGTTAGAATAGGATGACTTAATTGGAGGTAGTTTATGTGAAATTGTGCAATAGGAAGATATCTGTAAAAGTTTAAAGGCCAGTTCTATAGTACAATTGTCATACATGGGAGAGGTACAGGCCAAACACAGAATAAAATGATGTCCCTTTAAGGACATCCCATGAAAAAGGTAGAAGGATTAAATAAGAGAAGGTTATTTGAAATCCTGTGATCATTCTGTTGTGCTTACCATCCGGCATTTTGAAGTCAATTTAGGATGATAGACACGTAAAGAGACTTGCCGATGACCAATAGTTTAGGAGCTATTTCTTCTTCTTTCTTAGATTTGGAAAGTCTTAGTTGTCTTTTTCCATGTAAATTTTATAGATTTTTCTTTCCTTTTCGTTTAATATTTGAGAAAATAGTGATCAGGTACACTAGCTAAATATCAGATCTCCCCTACAAAAGTAGACAGTTCTTCCTTTGTAAAGGGCATCCTTACTATTACTCAAATTCATCCTTTGGGTTTCGTTCAAATAGTTTAATATAGTTTTGTTTGACTTGACAAACATCTACAGGGGTTCTTAGCTGCATAATAATGCTAACTCAGATGCTTACTTAAAAAGGAAAAGGGTGGAGCTAATTTTGATATCTAATGAATATCTAACCAGATGTTTGTTTCTTGTACTTCCCTCTGTAGGGAAGTGGGAAAAAAATAGCTTAGATAACTAGATAACAAATTCAGATCCAATCAGAAAGGCACACGGTCTTGGACACTTAACCTTGTGGTACAAATAACTACTCGATTTCCTTATAGTTTGGTACTTTGGGTTCGTCTTTTGCACTATTTTTGACCTATCCAATCGTTATTGTTGCTTATCTTTTCTTTACATATTGCTAATATTTAATGTTTGATTTTATTTTTTAGGTGAGAAGTTCTCCGAAATAGTTGGAAGTCCATATTATATGGCTCCTGAGGTGCTCAAACGAAACTATGGACCAGAAATAGATATATGGAGTGCAGGAGTCATTTTATATATTTTGTTATGTGGGGTTCCTCCCTTTTGGGCTGGTAAACTCTCTTCCTGCAGATTTAATTCTTCCTTCCTGTCCCCCATGCTTCATATGTAGCATTCTCAGATACCACTCTGTCATTTTATTGAAGTGAATCTGTTCATACAGAATCTGAACAAGGTGTTGCCCAAGCCATTTTACGTGGGGCAATTGATTTCAAACGGGAACCCTGGCCTAGTATTTCAGAAGGTGCTAAAAATCTTGTCAGGCAAATGTTAGAGGCAGATCCAAAGCTTCGACTGACTGCAAAGCAAGTACTTGGTATGTTATGTTTCACAGATGCTTATTAATTATTTTGGGAAAATCGTTGCCTTTATTGAAGATATATAGATTATAGAACTACTGTATATCCTAATTAGGCAAGAATCAGTTCTACAATGTGCTTTGCACATGCTGCAAGACATTCATGCGTTTTATATTCTCTACCTATTCCAATATATTTGACATAGTTAGAATTTAGAGTTTAAGAAAGAAATGACGACTTTTGAAACGGATGGTCTAAATATGGCTATAAAACTTTTGAAACTTGTGACGTTAAACACGTCATAGCATTTTTGTGGGTCTTAAAGCTTCTCAGTACGGTAAAATGGAAAGGGTAAACTTAATTCTTCCCAAGTTTAGAATCGTGTCGTACTTTTCGGAACAAATTTAATAGGAATGTTAGTCACATAAACTAGATTGGAGGGTGTGTTAGTTAGACAGGCCGAGTAGATGACTGCGTTGAAGGGTCGGTATGTGAGGCATAAGATCACGCCTAGTAAAAACTCATGCAACTGCATTAATTGGTCAATGATCAAGTAGTTGAGATAATTGTAGAACACTTCTATTCCGTGATTTATTCTCTAACTGTAGCTAAAGCTAATGAGACCATAGGATGATACCCAATAACAAAATCCAATGACGGCATCAACACACTTATGATCAACCAGTTCAGATAATAGCACACCTCTTTATTCAGTAATTTTACTCTCTAAAATTGTACCTAAAACTAATAAACATCATTCGGATGTTAAAGAAGGTGCTGTTTACCTTTACTCTTGGGCGAGCTGTATATATGTATGACAATATAGATATAAATTGGCCCATTCTGGATAGTACTGATGAATACAATAGTTTTCTTTTAATTGTACATGAACATTCCTTCATAGTCTTTGTTAGAAATTGTTAGATCAATGTTTTTCTTTTAGGGATCGAGTATCATCTTATGTTCACGCTTCACACAAACTTCAATATTGAGTAATGTTGAATGTAAATATTGATTAATTATTTCTAGATGCCTTTACCTTTGTAATGTTTAGTCGTATGATTTGTGACTATATAATGAGTCTTCCTAGGGTTATAGGCACTAGAACTTTTCTTATCAAAACCTTTTCTAATGGTTTCATTCCTTTTTCTTGCTAATTTTTGTTGTGAGATTTTTGTACCGGCTTGCAAGTACCACACAAGATAAAGGCAGATGAAACGGCTGGCAAATCAAGTGGTGACAAATTTTGTATTTCTTTGTTGTTTTGAAGTGCAAGATGTATATACGTATTGGTAGCAATGATGATGTGTATAGTACAACCAATGGTAAATTATCATCTGCAATTTCTGTCCCTTACATGGCGTTATCCTTATGGAGAAGCCTAGGCGATAGTCTAACCTTTGAAGAGACTTGCAAGCTCCATAAATGGTCAAATCCTTCAACATGACTGAACTTGAAGTAAATTTAGGTGCAATTTAGCTTCTCCTCACAGTCACACCCCAATTCTAATCAGATCAAAATGTGAATTCCCATTCTTTGTGAGATGTCATGTGATTGGATCTCTGGTCAAGTTGGAAAGAATGATATGGCTCTGATAGCCATCGAGGGATTAAACATCTCAATAAGCTCAAACTTCCACTTGCCATCATGAGCATTTATTAAATCATACATCCTAACATTCTTGAGCTTTGTAGAGCTGCAATGCTTAAATGAAATTTGTTCTGGAAGTCATGGGTCCTCCCAGACAGATGTTTGGACTAAATAAAGGAAATGATACGTTGAACCACAATCAACCTGTAAGATTTGAGACGATGAAGGATTAAGAAACGGAAAAAGCATGGGCACAGCCATGCAGATCCAGTAGAACGGTGAGAAATATGATCTTTGATGGATTAGTTGACAAAAGAAAAAATTCTGTTCAATTTGCTCCAGGTAAAGTGTACTATTCGATTTGGACAGCCAGCAAAAATAAGCAGTTCTCTGTTAAAAGCTGTTATAGCATGCTGATCAGGGAAACAGTTCACTGGGATAATAATGACCTTGGAAATGATTTGGAAGACTAAAGCCCCTGTTAAGATAGCATGTCTGAGATGGATTGCAACTTTGGGGGCTTGTGCAACTCAAATTAATCTATAAAAGAGAGGCTTTACTATGTGTAACAGATGCTATTTTTGTGAAGAAGAACAGGAAACAGTTGAACACTTACTTCGCTGTTACTGATTCTCTAGTTAATATTGAGAACTTTTTCTAAACATTTGCGGCATCACATGGGTGATGTGTTTAGATGTAAGAGGCAGTGTTATCAAAGGCGCACTTTAAGCGCCCTTAAGCTCTAAAGCAAGGCTCAAAACGTGTTGATCGTTTGCTCACTTTATGTGCGCTTCAGTGTCTCATCAAGGTTCTAGGGCAAAGATTTCCTTGCTAATAAGCCTCATATGAAGAAGTGAAACTAAAAAAATGATATTCACTTTATCATAATTTTTCTTCAATTTCTTTGGTCATATATTTGTCGTTCATGTTTATGATTATTAGTCTTGGACTAAACATATATATTTGTATTTTTTTCTCTCTTTGCACCTTTTTTAATTAAAGCCCGTGCTTTATTTGCGTTTAAAGCCTCCACGGACCTTAAAGTTTTTTTTCCGCTTTTCGCCTTTGATAACACTGGTAAGGGGTCTGTTAGAAATTTGGCAAGTTCGAAGGGTTCCTAGTAGGCTGAAACAGAGATGGAAGACTATCCCACTCTGCATGTTCTGGCCATCTGGCAGGCAAGGAATAAGGGCTTGTTTTGGAGGGTATAAAGATCACTTTTCTAGAGTTAATAAGTGTACATAATCTGTAATTCTGGTGTAATAGCAATATTTTAGTGTATCTAGATCAGTACATGAATTTTCTGGAGTTAACTAGAAAAGAGTAGCAGATTGTCTGGTCAGGTTCTGTTTTGATTCTTGTATCCTTCTTTGTACTGTTTCAATAGTACTTTACTCATCACAAAAAAAGAAGAAATGGTTGCAATTCATATTTTCTTAGCAAGGCCTACTAAGTTCTGTCTTGTATTAAAATTTAGTTTGGATGCTTGGTGATCTCTTTGGTTTATATCAATCACCTGTTATTACAACAGAAAGCCTATTTATGCCTCGTGTTTTTTTATGAATTTGAACAAGTTTTCTCTTCTTGTATAGAACACCCTTGGCTTCAAAATGCTAAGAAGGCTCCAAATGTCCCACTTGGAGATGTTGTGAAGTCAAGGCTTAAGCAGTTCTCAATGATGAATAGGTTTAAGAGGAAAGCTCTGAGGGTGAGTTCATTTATCTGACACTCTTTTTATCTCTATTTAGCTTTTCTTTTCTTGGACCTTTAAAACATGTATGTCCAAATGCAGGTAATTGCTGATTTCTTGTCTAATGAAGAAGTTGGAGACCTCAAAGAAATGTTTAACAAGATAGACACTAATAATGATGGCATTGTTTCAGTCGAAGAACTTAAAGCAGGACTAAAGCTCAACTCCCAGCTGGCAGAATCTGAAGTACTGATGCTTATTGAAGCCGTGAGTCCACCTCCTTATTTCTTGATGTAAAATTTGTCCTGAATTTCCCACTTATTCCTGAGTTTGACATATATTAGACGCTTCTCAGTATCTGTTAATATCGTAGGAGAGTGTTTTCTGGTATTGACGGTGATACTATCTGTATCGGTTGTCTTCTCACATGAAAATGTTAAAATTCATAAATAGGTGAAGTTTCCATTTCTAGGATATTTTCTACTGACTTGGGAACAGCTGAGGTAAAGTATCAAGTGGGAACTTGGGGGTGGGTGGGTGGGCACTAGGGGAAAAGTAAGTTGATTATGCTTTAAATTCTTTATTTATACATCATGTTAACATTAACTCTTCTTCTGTTCTATGTTTGTGAAAATAACAACTTTGCTAGCATACTCGATGAGTTCTTGTCTTCTCTCCTCAAAATGTTTATATCTGATTGAATATAAGAATCCTCCATTTTCTATACTTCTGATGTGTTTAATTTGTGTCTGCGAGCGAGTTCTCTGCATTTTGCACTCCTAACATACACCAGCTTTGTAGAGATGAACTGGACGTGAATTATCACTAATCAAGTGCTTTTTATGTGATTGAATTTAAAAACAAAGCACATCTTGCTAAGCCTATAGCCTAATTTACCTTTTACAAAATGAACACTTCTATGATTTTGCAAAGAGATAAATAGATTAGGTGGCAAAGCATAATAAATAAATAAATAGGCTGCAGTATAAAAATATAGTGCCTACATAGGGTGTTCAAAATGCAAATAACTCTCTTGCAGTCAGTCTTTGGCTCTCGTTAATATCTGCAGTTAGTTGATGTCACTGGTTAGGATATGTGTGCAGTCGTGTTATTATTTTTGTTTTCTTATTTAGTTCATATTTTATCGTTGAAGCATCATCAATGGTCAAGTTAGTTAAATATATTTTTAGGAACACCCTCTATTATATTCCCTACCCCCATCCCCCACCCAAAAGAGAAAGGGGGGAGTCAGTTAGGAAGCCATGAACATGTGATTACTTTGTTTCCTACAGATTGATACTAATGGCAAAGGGACCTTGGATTATGGGGAATTTATAGCCATATCCCTCCATCTTCAAAGGATGGCTAACGATGAACATTTGCACAAAGCTTTCTCCTATTTTGACAAGGATGGAAATGGTTACATCGAGCCGGATGAGCTTCGGGATGCCTTGATGGAGGATGGAGCAGATGACTGCACCAATGTCGCGAATGACATTTTCCAGGAGGTTGATACAGACAAGGTGAACACGCGGCAGACGAAAAAAGCCTCTGCTACTAATATTTATTTAGCTTAGGATGGTATATCCCTTATCTTCTGTTTCTCTAAATGCAGGATGGGCGCATCAGCTTTGAAGAATTTGCAGCCATGATGAAAACTGGGACAGACTGGAGAAAGGCATCTCGACATTATTCAAGAGGGAGATTCAATAGTCTCAGCGTGAAGCTAATGAAGGATGGTTCAATTAATTTGGGGAATGAGTAAAGTTTTCATACTTTACTGTTTCATTCATCAAAATCAAGTTTGATATCATTGTATTCTTGATCTCTTCCCATTGTTTTATGATATTCTTGGCTTGTCAGTGACGACTTCATCTGGGTAAACCTTTATAACCATTTGAAACACAGAGTGTATCCTCCTATCCTCTTCCTGTTGACATTTTTTACTTTTTTCAAATTTTTGTACAAAAAATATTTTCTTGTTTCATTGCCGTCGGTGTCTATTATTAGGAGCTAACATACATGGAAGTATGCTAAGCTCAAATGGCTTTTCTTTTATCCCTTTTTCTCCAATCCTCAATTTCATAGGCGATTTGTATGTACTATCGCTGTTTTAGGCACTGTTTCTGTTGGCTCTAAACCTGCATTTGTGTTAATTTGTATTTCTTGCAGAAAACTTGGGCCTGTTTCTTCTTGTGTTAAGTTACTCCCATTTTGTGCTTCAGAACGTAATATTTGAAAAGGGGAAAAGGGCCTTGACAAATCTTTTGTATGGTGAAGTATTGCTGTGTTTAACTGAATGACCAAATTCCCTGATGTCCTTAGCTCTAATCTAATTGCTTTTACTTTGTACAAATTGTCAACAAAAAGAAGTGAATATGGTCGAATTTTATATTCATTGGATTCAAATCTTAATATATAAATATAACCACCTAGTATTCGATCTTATTTGTGAAGATTTTTTCGAAAGAGTTGCTCTTACATAGAGAGGTTCCCTCTCAATTTAAATCAATGAAAATTAGTCGTCGTCAATAAGTATAATAGTGGCCACTAAAGGAATGTTTTAGTAACAAAATTAAACGTACCTACATTAATGGCCACCAAATGTAAGTTTTAGTGGCAACATTAGCTGCTAAGAATAAGTATAATAGTTGCCGCTAAAGATTGTTATAGTCGCTGCTAATGCCAAAACTTAATCTCCACGAATAGTACGTTATAGTCACCATAAGGCTTTAAAGGTCGCCACTAAAATTAAGTTTCAGTGGCAACTCTAGTCGCTGATAATGCTCAAAAAGTCGCCACAAAAGCCACATTTAGCAACAACATTCAACTATTAGTGGCGGTTTGAGTTGCCACTAAAAGACACTTTTACCGACGAATTCATCACTTGCAGCAGTTTCTGTCGCCACAAAAAGTCCCTTTTAACGACGAATTCATAACTTTTAGTGACGAATTCATAACTTTTAGCGACGACATTCATCACCTTTAGCGACGGTATTAGTTGTCAGAAAAAGGCACTTTTAGCGTCGACATTCATAACCTTTAGCGACGACATTCAAAACTTTTGGCGATGACTTCATAGCTATCAGCGACGACCTTTATGACCTTTAGCGGCGGTTTTAGTCGCCACTAAAAGTAAATTTTAGCGACGACAATAATACCTTTAGCGGCAATTTAAGTCGCCACTAAATGTTACTGTTAGCGACGACCTTCATGACTTTAGCGGCGGTTTTAAACGCCACTAAAGTTTCTTTTAGCGACGACCTTCATATATTTAGCGGCGGGTTTGGTCGCCACTATAGGTCGCTTTTAGCGACGACATTCATACCTTTAGCAGCGATCTTCACGTTTAACGGCGGTTTCTGTTGCCACTAATAGCTCACTTTTAGCGACCTTCATTTCTTTTAGTAGCGATTTAAGTCGCCACTAAAGTGACGCGACGACGTTCAGTACTTTTAGCGGCAGTATAAGTCCCCACAAAATGTCAGTTTTAGCGACGACCTTCATGACTTTTAGTGGCGACATTCATATCTTTTGGCAGCGGTTTTTGTTACTTTAGCGACGACATTGATGATCTTAACTAAAATCTATATAATAGTTCTTGTAATCAAACTGACATTTCAATCAATATATTCTTCATGATCATTAGCATTATAGATAAATCAATAATAAACAGAAGGAAAAATTGAACAGAAAGATAAACGGGAATATAGTATGGATTTGAAATCCAAATATGCATTAAATTAGGTACAAGGAAGTATCTCCCAAAAAGGGCAAGCAACCTACTAAAACTACATCTCTGTTCCCCTACATAGCAATTAGGAAGGGGAAAAACAAATAGATCTAGTGGTCAAGCCATTGGAATAATAGAGAGCCCAAAAGGCTAGCGTACATAGCGCGTGATGTGTGGGTGCAGCCACCAAGTATATATGTAAGTGCGTAAAGAGCAAGACTATTATCCACTCATGAGTACTTGTCTGATCTTGGGGAAAGAAAAAAACTAGCATAATCTTACAAGCAATCATTTACTTCTATGCCAACCCTTTGATTCCTCCCTATAAATTTGTAAACACTAAACCTATATCATGATGTGAATCACTGTGGGGCATAAATTAGTTGAGTTAGGACCAAACTCATGTACAAATGGTATTTTGCATGTCTCAATATATCCACACTTGCAGTGCTTTGTGAACTACACGTACATTGTACAACTCATAAACCCTTTTAAGATCTTTGACGCCTCCAGGTAGCTAGGGAGGTAAGAGTAATATATACATACACCTCCAGGTAGCTCAACTGGCATTGCTTGATCCATTAGAAAGCAACTGGTTGTTAATCAGAAATATAAGTCCTTATATAGTTGCATTTTGGGGGATATATGGTCAGCCCCCTCTACAATTTTGTGCCTAACAAAGATTATTAATTACAATTATTTTCTCTTATTATATTATAATGACAACTTAGATTTATTGAAACATTTGATTTCTTGATTTGGAAATAAAATATGATGGCCATGACAATAAACGTGTGATGTTTTCATAGATGGTGGTAGCAAATAAGCAAGGTTCTTGTGGCACTAGAGCAATGTCATTCCGAATATCCTTGCCATCGATAAGTGCAATGACTCTGCTCTTTCCACATCCACTTGGGCAGGTTTTGGATTCACCTTTGAGTCCAGACCAAGTATTATATCCAGGACTTTGCTTCTGCTGTGGCCATGGTAACCAAAATATTGATAGAACTAGTGATAACTACCTATCAAGACCTGCTAATCTTGATAGACTTCCCGTAATATGGGCTCTGCTGTGAATATTGTCTCTTACGGCTCTGGGATACACATAACTATATTATATAATACAGATAGACTCAGTGAGGTGAAAAAGCAAAGGCAACAAAAGGTCATTTTTGACATGCTCTTTAACCTTCTCACTCCCCCCACACCCCACACCCTTAAAAGGGGAAAAAGTGAGAAAACACACTTTTTGTTGTAGTTTGGTTTCCTTTTTCCTGAAGAAATAAACTCATCCACCACAAAAATTATGATCCCTAGCATGAAAATCTTAACACCTTATAAATCATAATCTAGAACGCTTTCAGCAGACTTATGAACATCATCAACACCTTCTACAGTGGAATCATCAACCTGTAGAGCAGGACCAGCTGCAGCAAATGAAAAATCTTGAGAAGGTGGAGGTGGTGGAGGTGGAACAACTTCTAGAACGCGATCAGCAGACTTATGAACATCATCAACACGGAATCATCAACCTGTAGAGCAGGACCAACTGCAAAAGATGAAAAACATGCGGATCAGTGTTATGAATAACTAGCAGAACTAGCAAGAACTAGCAGGAACAGTGAAAAATAAAAGATATTAAACAATGTCTTTTTTTCCCTTAGCATCCTAACAGGCATTTACCGTTATAATACCAAATTTTAACACGCAAAAGCAAGTCTATCTAGAAACGTTTTTCGAATGGGACCTGATATTTTTGTTTTTAGAACATTATCTTTCCCAGGAGGCGGAGCTTTTGAAGCTGCTCCTTGAACCGGAGCCGGAGCTTGAGCCAGAGCTTTTGAAGCTGCTCCTTGAACAGGATCCGCCGAAGAACCTCCAACATCAGCAGAAGCTTTTTCCACCCGATTTTTTCGATAAGCTCCGTTATCTGGAGGTAAATCCGGATCGGAATCGGAACCGGAATCCGACAGATTTCCATCCAGAATTGGATTTCTTAATGTAAAAAAAAATATATAAGTATATTATACATTAACATAAAAAACTATATAATGATATTCAAAACTTACGCTGATTTCCCTGAAATCATTTTATTCAAACTCTCCATTCGTTTAATATCTACTAGTTTGGTACGTATCCAAATGTGACGTCCCGCCACAATTTCAGCCTGATTTGGCGTCCGGATGGGGGCGGAAGGGTCTAGAGTTGTGGAGAGGTTTGCGGAAAACTCTAGAACCTTCTAGATTAATAAAGAAAATTAGAGAATTCCTTAGAATTCTGTAGAATAATTTAGATATTTTCTTGGAAGATTTGGCATACTCTAGAAAGTGTAGACTTTTCTAGAATAGGGATCAAAGTGTACATAACTTAGGGACTTGTAAGTAATTTTTATTTACACTTTAGCCCCCTAGGAAGTAGTATAAATAGGTGGGCTCTCATTTGTAAATCCACCAATCCAACAACCAACAAAGAAGCTATTGAAGCTTTCCTCCAAATCTCTCTCTTTTTAAGTCTTCTTTAGCATTTCTCTTAACTATCCTTAGTGTGAAAGGCTTACTTGAGCTTGCAAGATCATGAAAGATTCGTGAGCAAGTTGTCGAGTGCTACACGGAGTATTAGCAGATTCTCTAAGTCCGTGACACAAAGCTCCAAATGCATAGGGTTACTCTCATGTCTTTGTTCTAATACTTCTTTCAACAACTCATAGCCGTAATGACTAGCCATCAACTCGATTGTTGCTACTACAAAATATTTTCCAAAGATACAAGGAGTTTTACAATGCTCTTCTTCATCCCATTGTACTGCGCAACAAAGTTCGCAAGGAGGCATTTCTAATGGCTTCAGAATTTTACTTAATCGGATTCAGAATTTCCCCAGAATTTTTGGGACGAAAGGAATGTATGAACAGTTTGGGACGAAAGGAATGTATGAACAGTTTGGGACGAAAGGAAGGTATGAACATATAGAGGGAACCTTTTATTTTAATAAGGAACATTCCAGAAAAAAGAATTTAAGTGTAACATTCTCCGTCCATATATAAGAACATTCTCGGGTTTAGAATTTTTCTCATAAGAATCCTTTTCTTTTCTCAATAGAATGTTATGTGATATTAATTGATATCATGATTAATTAAATTTTAGTATGAGTAATCGAATATGAAATAGGAAATTAAAAAGTAATAATAATTAAAAATTTAACTTTGAAACTAATAAGATCATATTATATATTAAAAGAAAATTTAAAGTAATTCGACCTAATAATTATTATTAAAATCCACAATCAACACAATCAACAATATGAAAATGGCAGCGTGATAAAATGAGACTCGATTACGCATTCGACAAAACATCACAATATCATATAACACAACTTAAAAGTAATATTATCCTTTCTCTCTCTACGTTTATTAATTATAGTTCATTATAATTTTTATTTTTATTTTTTAAGTAACATAAATCAATAATTCATCCGCATTCTTCGAATTCAGTTAGATTATATATGCTAAAGTATATAAAATAAGATGGAAAAACATACCTTTATCTACCAAAACTTCTAGCTGATGTTTGTTGTCAATAAAACAAAGCTAAAACTCACATAAATAGAATGGGAAAGAGAAGAAGTTAAGCAAATGTTATAGAAACTTTGTAAGAAAGAAAAGACAAGTGGAGAGTGATATAATGCAATAGAATGAAGAAGAAAAAGAATGAAAAAGACATCAACTTTAATTCTAATGTCAGACCACAATACATTTAACTTTTTTAAAAATAATTCATCGATTCGATTAATTAAATTTTAATAATTTTTTTAAAAAAAAGTCTTTGATTAAGAGTCGCGGGTGAACTATCAACCACCAAATTACATTGTTATTATCTCATCTTAGATTGTGGTCTAATATTTTAATGTCCTAAATATCGAATCACACAATAATTTATGATGATTAAATCCTATTCTTAGGTATTACGTAGTGTAGATAGAAGTAAATTTAGGATTTTAAATATATGAAATCTGAAATATAAAATAGAATAATTTACTAATTTTCCAAGATAGATTATTTATATATATTTAAAAAAAAAACAATTAAGTTTTTATTGAACCTATAATGATAACAATAATTTCAACTAAAGCGATAAGGATAAGAAAATTCTTTATTGGAATATGATTGTCCTCTTCTAGCCATTCACATTCATCCTCTTTGATCTTTATACTCATTTTTATTGCAATTAGGTCACAAAGCTAAAAAAAACAAAAAATTAATCGCAGAAAGTTATTTAAGAACACAGTTTCAATGATCTATGACACAAAAATAGAATGGAGGGAAGTATTGTTGTGTAATTCTCCTCTATTAACCAATAAAGAGTTATAATCGAATGACTAAAGTCTCCTCACCAAATGTGACGAGTTCAAATCCTATGTAAGAAAACCCCTGTTAGGTAGCATTTTGGCCTTGCACGATGCGAATCATGAGACCATAAAAAAGAGGAATTTTCCTCTATTATTCTACACTTGACTAATAGTCTCCCACAAAAAAAGAGGTAGAGTTAGTACAGTTTTAACTTATACGGCAAACTAAGTGCAAACTATACAATACAACAACATATACCCCGTGTAGTCCCACATAGCCCCTCGAAAATACAATGACCTTTTGATATTAAAAGTAACTCAGTAGTAATATACAACGGCCTTTCGATATTAAAAGTAATTCAGAGCTAGAGGTTGTTTCCATTGGTTCAACATAGATAGCACTATGGAAAGAAAAAGGAAGAGAACTGCATGTCTTATAATAACAATTTTTCATTCCACCATTGCAGTTTTACAGTAACCTCGTTACAACATTTTATCCTATTTATACAGATTGAGGTACAAGAGGTGGGGTGAATAAGCTGCAAAGATTCAAATACACATGAGGTACAAGGGATGTAGTTGGGGAGGGAATTAATTCACAGAAACTAAGAACAAGTCTAACAATGGTGTGATCTCACCAGTCATTTGCTATGAACTGAGAAAAGAGCATTACAAGACGAAAGGGGTGATGAGGCCGACAACATTAGTTTGCGTAGTCCACCAACTCCAGCCAACTCCTGGTTTCCTACTGGCTTATTGGATAGTCGACGTTTATAGCGCTTGAGGACGGATGCCAGGTTCTCTTTTCCTTTAGGAAAGGCTAAATCTCCTGCTGCAGTGCCCATTCATCCCTTTCGACAGGAAATTGCCGTCTCCCTGTCTTTGATCATCTCTAAGAGCATTGCTGCAGTCGTGCATTTTCACAATACAACTTCTGAAAGACTGAAGCAGCTTAGCTTCCAAGTCAACCGTAGATGTACTCTCTTGAGCAGATGAACTCTGCACAGTTCCATGATCGCCGCTACCAACATCTGGCTTACCAGCTACACCAAATTGCTCAAAAGGCTGTCTAGAACACAGCGATCCAGTCCCTGAATTGGAGCTGTACTGCAAGGAGAACGCATCTCTGCAGACTTTAGGAGACTGTTCATACCTCTGAGGACCACCTGCCCTAAGTGAACCACACATATAGGCTTGCTCGTATGTAGATCGACCACCAGATTGTCCAAATCCCATGGAATTGTACCATTGAGCTCTCCCATCTAAGACTAAGAATCTTCGCGAGGAACATCGCGCCCTGAGATATCAGGCAAGCTGTAGTACTTCTTAGAGTTGGCTGAGCCAGCCATGCTTTCAGCAGTTTCAGTAGAGCTAAGGTCGACAGAAGTGTTATTGGGCTGCATCAAATTATTTCGGGCTACAGGGACATTTCCAAACCAGGTGGTGCCGGACTACTGACTCCACTATGAGGTTTTTGCCCCGAAGCACGAGACAATGGCTCGGCATAGTTTGACGTCAGTGATGATACAGAACGAGGAGATGGTGACTCCAGTTGCCCATTTAAATAATCAGATCCTCTTTCTATTGCAAGTTGATTAAGGTAAGCAGTAATCTGATATCCATGCACAGTGGCAGGCTGCTGATCATAGCCAGCAGAAGTCGCTGGAATCCGCATACTAGAATAGCGCCTCTCCCATGAGTCAAGTATGTTGCAGTTGGAACTTTGCACGTACGCACCTACTAATTTCATATGGTTAGACCATATAGAAGATGTCGAAGATGAGTCCACAATGCTTGACGCAAATTGCTACTTGGGGGAGTACATAAGCAAGTTGATCAGAAACTCTGGTATCCTTGCACTCCCCGATGGAATATACCCACTGCTTTCCACTTTTAGTGATGGACGGGCAGGTTTTGGATTCACCAATGAGTCCAGACCAAGTATTATATCCAGTTTCTTGGACTTCGCTTCTGCTGTGGCCATGCATGCCATGGTAACCAAAAAGCTGCCACCAAAACTCATTTAGAACTTCTGATAAATACCTATCAAGACCTGCTAATCTTGATAGACTTCCCGTACCAATCCCCGTGTCCTCTAGTTTTCCACTTAGACTTTTGTATGACCCTGGACCATCAGAAATAAAAGATTTAGTGTTCTCTCTGATTGCCTCTTCAGGCTCCTCCCACGAATCTCCATCATCCCTGTCATTTGCTAAGAGTCATCTCTACGACATCCACAGATTCAGTATTGAAGACACTGGTATCCACAGATACAACACCAGACACCTCATTACAAACACTTTTCACACCGGAACTTGCTCCTGCTGATACAGATACCTCAGGATGACCAACAGCAGGAGCTGAGTATGTTGTTTCAGATTTACCCTCATCAATAGTAGCCAAATGATGGACCTTTTAAAAATTCAAGAGTGATTCTGGCAAGAGTTGATCAGGATCTTTAGTTGATAAATCTGGATGGCTTACCAAGGATTTTACCACATGAAATGCACCTTCTTGATTTTGGGAGGACCCTTCTACTAGACCAAACATAGTATTACTCACACCAAGTTGATTACTCGGGCATAGGCGTTTGCAGAATGCCTGAGCATCGAACCTGGAACTTGCAGATTTCAGTGGAGTAACTGCTAACCACAGCATCAGACAAAGAGATCAAAAAGGCTGCAATGAGGAGAAAAACATATGGAGTAGACACACTACTCCCTCAATACTCCACTTTAAATTATTAACCCAATCACTGTTTCCAAATATCATCTCTATGACAAATAAGCCGATAAATGTGCCAAGAGATAAGAACTCCATTAACTGAGAAATTTTGTGAATACCCATAATTAATCTCTGAAGAAGCAACTCTGAACAGGGATATGACAGAAGATGGAAGCACTAGAGCCACCACAACCTGTGTTAATATTAGTAACTGATATAGGCCTTCAGCTCCTGAATTCCATACACAATAAAGGGCTGGGACAATGGAAATAACTCTGATCGTCACATAATGAAGCCAGCCTGGGATGCCATTCCAAATAATGCACAACTGCTTGTCTACCAAGATCCCAAGTTAGTGGTGTAACTTGATCGGAAATAAATGTAACCAGCATTATGGTGAATGGTGCTACTGAGCTTCTGAACACCTGCGTCAATAATTCATGAAAAGCATTAATATCTCTAGTTCAAAGAGGCCCTAGCTTAGACAGAACCATCTTTTGCTGTTCTAATCTAACCTGATCGAGCAATGACAATGTGTCCTGAAATGTCAACAACAAAAGGCCAGTACTATAAGACACATTGGCTGCTGAATTCATGTTGACCAGGAAAATGCCACTGAATATGAAAACAATGGCAAACAAATGGTCCTGACACAGAGCTCCCCTTGAAAGCTCTGTTGATTCCTTACTTCACTGCAGAAAAGAATTTATATATATAGAGGTAAAGACGAGACAGTCTAGTATTGATGTCACCAACACAAGTAGCAAATTATTTCTAATCGAAACCATACAAATAACATGAAACATAGAAATTTCTAATTTCAATATCCAAAAACAAATGCATCCACTGGTAAATGTCATGTTCATAGATTGAAGGAAGAGGTTCCCCAATCCGACCTTAAAAGTTTTTGTGACCGAGAGAGAGAGTATCTTCCAGTGATGTGAGGAATAACAATGACTGAAATGACCAATATACCCCTCCTGATATTTATTATATATATAGAAAAATAAAAAAAGAAACCTGAAACCCTAGCTGCTAGCAATTGAGACGATGACAATGTTCATGAAGATGGAGAAGTGTACGTGCTCCCATCGTCGCCATGCCCATGTAAATTTAGCAAGCAGAAAAGCGAAGAAATCCATTCTTAAGAGAATAAAAGCTAATCTTAAGTTTAGCAATGGAGAAGAAGAAGCTATCAAAAAATTCAATCTTTCCAGATGCCAACACAAGAAGAAGAAGAAGAATCAAATTTGCAAAGGTATCCCCTATTTCTTTCTTTCTTTCTGCCATGTGTGTGTTTTGATGAATTTCTTTCAGGGAAGAGCCCTTCAAATGACCAGATGGAGATTCATCAGGTCACTTCTCACTTCAATTATTATATCACATACTTTTATTTGTACATACAATTTGAACATAAAAAACTACCATTCTGTTTGTTTTTAAATATTTGTTCTTCATTTTGATATACTCCTATACTCCAATCTAGGTCCCAACAATTCATTTCCAAGACGAAATAATGATGGACATCCTCCGTAGGTTACCTATGCGCTCTCTTCTTCGGTTCAAATGTGTTTCAAAATTTTGGAAATCATTAATTGACGATCCTTACTTTAAGAGGACACATTATATTCATAACAGGGATAACCAAAATTCCAAAAAAATTCTTATTGCCGAAACCTTACTTACCAAGGATGATCCCTTTAGCTTCTATACTTCCTCTTTATCGATGGTTGAGGATAAACAAAAGCTTGATGCGCCTACGAGCTGCAATCCAATGGATGCTAGAATATTTTGTTCTTGCGATGGATTGGTTCTTATTCGTGTTTGTTCTAGAATGGGCTATGAAGAACTTTTGTTGTGGAACCCGTCCACAAGAGAATCAATACTACTTCCCCGTCCAGAATTTCGAACAGGGAATTATGTATTTGGCATGGAATATGATGCAACTAGTGAAGGCTATAAGATCCTTGCAGTTAACCTGAACGTAAAAGCAAGTATCAATATTTCGATTGAATTTCTCTCTCTAAAAAGGAACAGTTCCTGGAGAAGAATTGATTATCCTACTGACATTGAGCGGGTTCGTGGTTTTAGGGATTGTGGTACGGATAATTTGGCTTTTCTAAATGGAGCATTTCATTGGCTTGGTAAGTCACCTTCTGGATATTATACTACCGTTTCATTAAATATTTCAAATGAGGTGTATGGAGAGGTATCGTTATTGAAGCAAATGTATGATCTATGTCCCCTGTACTTCTTCGTCGATCATGGTGTTTCAGTATTGAGAGGAATGCTTTGCTTTTATTCTACATATAACTTTATATCGAGGAGCACTAAAGGCATTTTTAAGTTGTGGGTAATGAAGGATTATGGTGTGAGGGAATCTTGGACTAACTTTATTAAAATACAAGATATCGATCTTTTTGTTTCAGCCCGACCAATTTATATGTTTGCGGATTGTGAAGTGTTACTACACTTCCAACGTTTCGCATATTTTTGTTCTAATTTCACGACAAGTGGAAGACCATTTGATTTATGCCCTGAATGTGATACTATTAAGCGAGGAATTGTTTATGCAGAGAGCTTCATCTCACCTACTTCACTACTTACTTAGTATTTGCATATGTTTTCTTCCGTTGAAGATTATGTAACAAATGAATTTATTTATTTGGGTTTCTTAATGTATTTATGAAAGATTATGTAACAAATGAATTTATTTATTTGGGTTTCTTAATGTATTATGAAAGTTGTTGTCAGTTTATTTATTTCATGACTCCTCAGATTGATTGATTGATTAGCTATTGTTATTTATGTAATGGTACATAGTAATTACGATGAGTACACTGTTGATTCTTCAGCTGTAGATGAGTGGAATGACATGACTCGTAGCTTGCTTGATTTATGTGAGCTGGTCCTGTATCATTTTATAGGATAAATTGGTCTTTCTTTATTAGCATTTTCTCCCCCTCCTTAGCTCTTTCTCTATTAGCATTTTCTCCAAAGGATGCACATTTTTGTTATTTGTCTCAATGGTCTCTTCGAGAAGAGTTGAGGAACGACAGACTCTGGAGGAGAGGAGTTCAGTTCAGTTCATGTTCCACTTTGAAAGAACCATCTTTTACCACAAATGATGAGTAAAGAGTGATAAATATTAGTGTTGAAACAGTGAAGAAGAAAATTAGCAGTCCAAAAGTATAATAAGGGAGGTATACTTTCTGGTGGTATTTTCAAATTGAGCTTTAATTCACGTTTCTTTTTCTCAATCTTGATCTTACTTAGGAGACGTTGATCCTGTTGCCATATTCACAGCTTCTCCGTGTGTAAATCGAGCCTGCCTTGTTCTGCATCGAGTGCACTTGTTGCTTCATCTATCAGCTTTCGTTAGGAAAGCAAGAGCAATGTCGATTCTTTGCTTTTGTCCACCGGACAATTGAACTCCGTTTTGTATCCATCAGATATGAACTTGTAGGCGTTTGCCCTTTGGTTATCTCAGCTTCGGTTGCTGATACGCGATGTTTTCATAGATGGTGGTAGCAAAGAGGCAAGGTTCTTGTGGCACTAGAGCAATGTGTTTCCGAATATCCTTGCCATCGATGATGATGATGATGATGATTCGTAGAACCGCTCTATAAGTGCAATGACTCTGCTCTTTCCACATCCACTTGGTCCAACAAGAGCAAGTGTAAAAACGCATTGTGATTTTTTTTTTTGGTTATTTTATGATTTGGTTATGCGTCACAGACTCACCAAACCGCTTATTTGGCAAATGTATTTGTACATTTGCATTGGTGCAAATTCACTAGTACTTGTGTTAAAAATTTCCCAGAAAGCAGGGGAAGTTTATTATAAGGATTAAATGGTCTAAGTGGTGCAATTGTATTCATCCAGGACATAGAATATAAATTGGTTAGACGAGACATAGTAATATAGAAAGAGGCTGACGATCCTATCTGCTCAGTGAATTAATTGGACAAATCTACTTTTCAACAACTGAATATTGGGCAAAGAATTGGAAAAAATGATGTCTTTTGATCCTGGTCACCAAAATATTAGATCACGAGTTCAACCTAGAAATGTGTCTTAGCGTGAATTTTGATAGGATCATTGAGACGGACGATATAGCTAAAACATCATAAAGATACAATAATATACACTAGCTGGCATCGTTGGAGTTGATCTCACTGGTCGACTACCAGAAAGCTAGACATTAAAAGAGGCCTAGAGAATTTAATTATTTTCATATGTTTTCTTTCTTTTTCTTCTGTTGAAGATTATGTAACAACCTCTCATTTTAGTACAATGATAAGATGTTGTGTTAGTCCTTTTCTTGTTCACTTATCAATAAATCGTTATATAACAACTATTTTAACAATACGATACAATACATTTAAGCAACAATCAAAATATAGTAGTTGAAGTAACACGAACAACCATAGGAACGTTCACATAGAAAACATATGGAGATTTCATCATAACAAAAACACTTGATCGTTATAACATCACAGGGCAGTTTGCCCAAAAATAGAAGCCAAATGCAAACATTGTTGGAGTTCCAAGAAGTGGGTGGAATGGGAAAAAATCAAATGGAAAAGAACATATATAGACGTGGCTTGTCGCTTAGCGATCCATCTGCTATTACAACAAAGAATACAAAAAAAAAAAAAAAAAAAACAACTTCAAGTGTAATAAACAATGAAAATAAGTTTCGAGCTATACATACTATTTTTTCTTGATAAGTTATCCTTATTTAGTTCCCTTTGCCTTCATCTTCATTCAAGATACGATTGCGGAAATCATTGACCATGAGAGGAAGCCCCTCTTGCAATGATATTTTTGGTTCCCAGTTTAGTAGTTCCTTTGCTTTACTAATATCAGGTTTCCTCTTGTGAGGATCATCCGCGGTGTTGGCTTTGAACTCAATAGTGGCACTGGGATCAATCACTTCTTTCACCACCTGTTTTGTTTCATAACATATCTTAGCACTCAAAACTAGATATATATATATATGTTGATTAGATGTTTAAGACATTTCCTGGCTCTAAGATAACCACATGAAGTACAACATATTAACAAATATCGAGTAACTAAGCAACCAAAGCTTCTGACTCTGCTAAGATTTGAACCTTGGTCATTAAGATTTGCACCGACTTCATTGACCATTGGACGACATTTTTTGGTGGCATTCATATGTATTACAGTACAGCTCATGAATTGTATAAACAATTGCAATACTTAGAAAAAAATTGAGACAAGATTCACTCTTCGAACTAAGAACAGTTTTGAGAATTGAACAGGTCAAAACTGTTCGTAAAGGATGCAAGTGACGCGGAGATATTCTTTTTATAACTAAATGTAGGAGAGAACAAACTTTTTTATTTATCAATCAGCAACATTCACCACAATTGACTGTATAGTCCAAAACATATTTGTAGACATGTACATATGCGTAAATAATCATAACTTACCCCAGCAAGCTCCAACATGGTAAATTCTCCTGGATTTCCCAAGTTGAAAGGCCCAATGTGCTCACCCTCCATGAGGGCCACTAATCCATCAACCTTTAATCAAAATGAAGCTAAGTATCTTTAATATGGGTCTTCCGTGCTAGTTCTTTAGATCTCACATTGATCAAATACACACATACAACTCTCCAATCAGAACAAATAAGAGACCAAAAAAAAAAAGCTTTTGATGAACACTCGAGTTAATGTAAAGAGTAAGAATGACTTTAATCTCAAAACTAGCTGGAATGGCCTATATGAATTATCTTCTTCCCATTTGTGCTTCACTTGGCAGAGTGCACATTAGTTTTGATAGCTCGTAAGCCTGTTGAGACAAGTCCCCTCGACGTGATTTTAGGTCCATCACATCCCATGAAGCAAGTATACCTCATTTTGTCGATTTTCATGTACTATAGTCCATGGATTTTTGGTGATGTGGAATTCCGACGTTTTTTTTGCCCAAATTTTTAATAGACATCCGTTAAGAAGTTATTAATGGAGCTAGTTGGCACTGACAGACACAACGGACCATTTTGAAAGTCAAACAAAAGCCCCGGAGCTACTAAACCCCTTATTTTATCGATTTTCGTGTGCTATAGTCCACGATCTTTTTTGGAAATCTAGAATTTCGACGTGTCTTTTGACCAAATATTTTGTGGACGTCCATTAAGACGTTAGCTATGGAGCCAAATAGCCCTGACGGCCAAAATGACCCATACTGAAGGTGAAACGAGCCCCAAAGCAGGTAAACCCCCCATTTTACCCATTTTCCTGTGCTATAGTCCATGGATTTTTATGATTCGGAAATCTGACGTCTTTTTCGCCTAATTTTTTGTGGACGTCCGTTGAGACGTTTGATATGGAGTCACTTGGCCTTGACAGCCAAAACGGCCCATTTTCAAGGTCAAACGAGCCCCAAAGTAGGTATATCCCATTTTGTCGATTTTCGTGTACTATAGTCCATGAAATTTTGGTGAACCAAAATTTCAACGTTTTTTTTATCTAAATTTTTCATGAACGTTCGTTCAGACGTTATGTATGGAGCTAGTTGGCCCTGACTCTAACATGTAGTTACAAATCGTTATTAAGCAAACTATAACAAAGAAACATTATTATATTTTTACTCTTACGCGTTTTTGAAATTTTCGATGACGTAAAATCTTATCAAAACAGAGAAACCTAGAGTTTCAACTCACTTTAATCACAAAGTCAAATCAAATAAATAAAATTTGTTCTTGAAGAAACGAAATAGTACAATTTATTTCATGAAAATACAACAAAGAAAACTACATCTTTATGGGAACCACAAACATCAACAAGCAACCCACCTCTTTCAAAGAGAACATGGAAATCAATTATTCACAACATATTACTTTGTGATTCTTCAAACACATACCAAACCACACTTATGATGAATTACATTACTATTGAAACACTCGTCCACATATTTAAAGAGTCTGAACAACATAGATATTACTGATTGACATGATAAGTGTCAACATCTTTGGTTAGATTAGTGGCTAATTGCAAATAAGAGAAGGGTTCTTGAATTTCTTCATTTTGCTTTTCATATTCAATAGTCCATATAACCAAGTTGTTATCTCCTTCATTCTCAATATGAAGAGTTGCTTTGAAGGCCTTGTATTCCTCTATCAAATGACCTTCAAATGCCTTGAATGTCACTAACCTTTTGTCCTTGTTTATGTCATCAACAACCACCTTTACAACTTTTTCCTGCCCCTCTATTTTTTGTGGAAAACAAAAAAAGTTACATATTTATAAAAAATGATACATTATATGTAATATTTTTCTCCAAATATAATGTATATTTTTTGAGATTTTCTATTTATAAATGAACATAATCAAGAATACATATAAATATTATTATTGGCTCAATGAAACGTAAAATTTGTTGTTTGGTACACAAAATAATTATATGATCGAATAATCCTTTATGTTTAACGTTTTATTTAGAGTCCTATTTTTCGATTATAAATAGAGAAACTGTTATAAATAATCGTTAATCAAAATAAATAATAATGAAAATATTACCGATAGTATAATTCCAATTTACAACGGAGCCAACAGTACCCCAATCACCTTCATGTAAATCAACAGCTTGAATAGTTTGTGGTACAACATTTGGAAGATGGTGCGGTTTTTCACAAAATATTTCATGAAATAAATCCTTACAACCTTTTATTTCTATTTCGGAAATTAACTTTCCTTTCAAACCCATTTTTTAAAAATAAAATATTATAGAAATAGAAGTATTATTGAATTTTTTTTATGGATAATGAATTATAAACGGAAGTCTTTATATAGTTGAACTTTGGGGCATAAATTACTATCTCCAAGTTGAATATTTATGTATATAAATAAAATAATAATAATGGTGACAACTTAGATTTGTTGAGACGTGGTATGGTGACTTAGCAATAAATATGATGTTGATGACTATAACAATTGAATTATTGTATTAGAAAACCAAATATATACACAAAATTATTTATAATTAGTTTAAAACAAAAAATGTTTTTCAACAAAATAATTAAATGAACAACTTATTAATTTGTTTAAAAATTGTGTTTCAATAAATAAAAAACGAACATCTTATTATTTTTGCTTGTGACTTCAAACTTTTTTATTTTAAATAAAATATATATGTTATAGTTTCATGATCAAATGCCTTAACTAATATTTCCCAAAATATTAAATATTCATATTTTACTTACATTGAGTAGTTCATACTTGAGAATTAGTTGTCATGATGTCACCGATGATGTTTCAGATAATAAATTTGATACAAGATCTGGGTGACATAGAAACCATAAAGAAATCATTATTTTATCTGTCTCAAAATAAATATCATTTTCATTTATTATATATCCACTAAAACAAAAATATAAGATATTTTTTTTCGTTTTTTACTTTATTTTTCATATTTTATTATGACATAAAGTTTAAAAAAGTATTTTTTTTTTGAATTTTATGATTTCAAATATATTAAACTTTATTTGATCTTATGATCTTAAATATGTTATATAGAAAGTTAGAATTAAAAATTTCCAAGAAAAATGAAAGAGACAATCATTTTTAGGACGAACTAAATAAAATAAAATAGGACAAACAAATCGAAATGAAAAAAATTTATAATTTATCCATATTTATTTAGTATTTATTTAGAATCCAACATTGTTAAGAAGTAGTTCAAAATAATTACCACTATTTGTCCTAAATTTTTAAAATTACACTTATTTTAAAATGGTCTATTTCTTTTACCAAAATAATACTTATTTAATCTTATATACCGTCCAATTTTCATTAATGGGAATTCAACTAACATTTTTGCATTATTATACCTAATATAATCATTATACAATTTAATCAAAAATATTTATAATCTTATCCATGATTAAAGTGGAAACATCAATGAGTAGACAAAAACAAATTATTGTTTGATTAAAGAAATGAATGAATAAACATATATATCTTGCTTGATCTGTTCTTGCTTTGACTTTCATAACCCAAAGAAAATATTTAAAAGTTATTATTGTATGTGTTTGTTAATCAGACAAATCTATTTCTTTATCTTCTGTGGATTTTGATGTTGATAGCTTACTTCTTTTGGTTATTGTTACGTATTATTTCGTAATATATTATATTATTTTTATACTATAGTATTTTAATAAATATAATATTTAGATTATACTGTTTTCATTGCATAATGATACATATTTATAATTTACATGATAGATCTACGAGAAAAGTAAGGTATGAGGTAGAGCTATTATATATGAGAAAGTAGAATAAAAGATGAAATTTGATTATTAAATAATAAATAAAGATAAAATAAAAAATATATTGAGGTAACGACGTAATCAAACAAAAATTGATTGTTATATTTACCTAACGATACAATAAAATTTAAGTAGCAATCAAAATAAATTTATTATTAAGATACAATGCAACGGGTAACAATGTCAATCATCCAAGCAAAGCGTAATGTATTATACTGAATGTACCATAAATAGTTCAAAAATATTTTTTTTATTTAATAAAAGAATATTTTATGCGGATTTTAAATCTAAAATTACCTTTTATAACAAAAATAAAAGTTGATAACTTATTATCAAACAAATGACTTTTATCTCAGTAGTCCAAATTTATTTTTGGAGACGTACACTATCCAATAAAACAAATATTTCAACCATATTCACTATTCTTCCTATCGTTTGAAATAATTACATTTTATCTTACTAATTAATAATTTTATATTAAATTTTAAGTCAAATAACCTAGACACATGTTACGTTTTTTGCTACCAGGTTCACTGAAATAAGGAGAGAGATGAGCGAGAACAGGAGTGAGACGGGCGAAATTTGTCTATGTATCCTAAACATATGCGAATCACACTAGATATATAATTATAGGGTGATTTGCATGTATCTGGAGTACCACATACGCGAGCAAGATAGGAGAGTGAAAAACAAAAAATGGAAAAATGCGAACGAGATTTGTCTATGTATCAATATTTGTCTATGAGAATCCACTTAAATATAATGTATGTAAACAAAATTAATAAACTTAATTTTGACCCCAAATACATGTAAATATACTGAAATCTGATCAAATTTATAATATTACAACGTATCTAGATAATTAGGTCATGCATGAGCTAAGATTTTCCATTATAAAACATTAATTTTTAAAATAGCAAGTATATACTCTCTTGAAGTGGTTGACACATAGTGGTATTAAATTAGTATATATTATTATTAGTATTAATACAAGTGCATGAAATTAAAATTGAAATTTATGTCACTTTTCTTGAGAAATATAATGTTGTTATATAAGAGATTAAGATGTTATACCATCTTTGATTTTAAAAAAAGGATTAAAAAAAGTCCCTCCCTTCCCCATTTAGTCTATATATATTGTTGAATAATCATCATAAAGGATATCAACACTTATCCATTACAATTTTCTTATAGTATCCTACATTTTTATTTTTATTTTCAAATCATCAGTAAAAATGGGTCTAAAATCTGTATTGTGTGCCAAAATAGAAATGAAAGCTGACAAGGATGTATTTCATGATATTTTTACAAATAAACCACACCATGTTTCTACTATGTCCCCTTTGCATGTACAAGGTTTTGATCTTCTTGAAGGTGACCTTGGAACTGTTGGATCCAAAATTTGTTGGACCTATACCCTTGGTAAGCTAAATATTCAAAAATCATATTTTTTTTAAAAAAAATTTAATATAATATTTTATCTTACTTTTATAGATATTTATCAACCCCAGCCCACTTCAACAATTTGAAATTTGATATCGATAAATCTGTGAATCTATAAATTAATTTCGGCCAATTGAACTTTTTAGAACATTTTTCGCTCCTAACTCATTTACTCTTTTAGTATTGACTAAAATGTCATCCGACTACTCATTTAAGTTCAATGTGTAGGGGAATGAGTTTAACTGTCTTTTTACTAGAATCTTTTGTGATAGTTTTTTCAACTATTTTAGCGATTATGATTGAGATAAAAACTCTTTAGATGTTTTTTTTTTTTTGCAAGCAGATGGGGAAAAGAGGATCTCTAAACAAATACTTGAAGATGTAGATCATGAAAATAAGGTGCTTGTACTCAAAGAATTTGAAGGAGATATAACAGATAAATATGATAGTTTTAAAGCAACTCTTCATATCGAAACAAAAGACGAAATCGATTTGATAACCTGGACATTGGAGTATGAAAGGCCAAATGAAACTGTCCCTGAACTTATAAGTTTGCTGGACTTTGTTGTTGGTATGACAAAAGGTATTGATGATCACCATGCCAATTGATGAATTGATGGGATCTATGTTACTCGTACGTACTATTAAAAAATGTCATCAGGTGCATTTTAATAGGATCTGATATAAGTATGATAATATTTTTAAAGAATTCGAGCAACTTGAAATTCGTGTGAGCTTTTATGATACGCTTTGTTTGTTTTTTGTCCATGTTGGTTGTGTACTTTTTTCTTTTTAATGTGTGTTGTGCCTTTCTCATGTAAGTGATGTGTTGTGTAATAAGACATAAGTGTGAAGTTTATATTTATACATTGATCTTTGCTTCCTCCTAATTTATATTGTGATATTCTTTTTTTTAATTTTCTTTCAAAGGATCAAGTATTTTTTTTAACCATCAGAAATATTTTAAATGTACTTCTTCTATTGTAATTTAATATTTATATTTGTCTTTATTTAAATACAAAAACATTTGTAAAAGCTTAAAATCAAATGACCTACGTCACTTTGAAATAATTTGTTTAGCCCGGCCTGATCTATTTGTCATCTCGTTTCATGTAGCACTATTTTTCTTGATCTCTTTAAAAAAAAGTCTTTTTATTATAATTAGAAATAAATTAGTTTTAATTTATTTTTTAAAAGAAATACTGTATAATTAATTTTCACAAAAACAGTTACAAATTAATCCGGGATACCTTTCTATCTATTCTTTTATTATCTATATACAAACTGTAATTTAAAGGAATTAAAAACAATGCACGAATCTGAGGCAAGACTCTCTTATTAATTTAATATTTGATATTTTAAAAAAAATTATAATTTATGTGATATATATAGATAGAATTTAGAAAGTCTGTTAAATTTAAATATGATTTTTAGATATTTGTAAATTGTTAATTACTTTTTGTTTGCACAAATTTAATGCGAAGAGGTTCATTAAAATGTCTATAATTAAGGTATTTTTTGTCATCGATTGTTGATTTTGACTCAAAATAATTATAAGATATAAACAAATATTATCGACATTCAATATAGTAAAGCTATAAATAAAGAATACGAATTTAAAACTAAAAGTCATAGCTAAAACGAATTTCATAATTTTTAAAAAAAAATTATACACTAATAAAATTACATTCATTTTTAGAATGAACCAATAAAAAAACTAGAATAAACAAATTGAAATTAATAAATAGGAGTATATTTATGCATATCTATTTGGTATTTATTTAAAATTGAACATTGTTTAGAAGTAGTTCCTTATCATAAAAGTAATAATGGAAAATAATTATACTTTTTTTTTCCTAAATTTCTAAAAAGAATATACTTAGAAAGAAAGATATATAGTGCCCCTCTAGTTCATATTGGAATTTTTCTTTTAAATATATTTATCTTTCATTTAATGATATTACTAAAGTATTTTATGTTTTCTAGGAGAATTAGTTTAGAAATAATAAAAACAATAGTAATTGAAAATAACCTTTTATTATATCCTAGAGTATTTTTTTCAAAAAGTATATTATTCCTCAACAATCCTTAATATAAACTGAAGAGAGAATATATATTTGTTAGATGCCAAAGAGAGAATTTATAAATTTTTAATATTTTTTATAAAATAACTTACATGAACCTAGATCAGGTTTACTAATCGAAAAATGATAAAGTTAGTGATAACAATAACTTATTTTAAATACCCTTAAACACAAAATTACCTATCATTTTAAAAAAAAAAAAAATCGAAAGTGTTCAAGACATAATATATAGTCAATTACTGTATTTGATCTATATATTCTGTATTAAAGAGCAACTAATCATCGTTATATTATTATATCTATATATAATTCTTTCACAATTAATAAAAAAAAATCAACTTTAATTTTTAAATATATATAAAAAAAAATCTTATTAAGGAACACTTCACCGTTATACATGCAAATTCCATTTTTTCTATCGCTATCTATGATGGAAGTGGAAACATCAATGAGTAGACAATAAATAAATAAATTATTGTTTAATTGATCAAAGAAATGATTATAATTAACGTATCTTATTGTGATTTGTTTTTGCTTTGAATTTTAAAACCCAAAGAAAATATTTGTAGCTATTATTGTATCTGTTTGTTAATCAGACAAAATCTATTTCTAGATCTTCTTTGGATTCTCTGATGTTGATAGCTTATGCTTTAGTTGTTGGGAGGGTTGGTATGTATTTTTTTTATAATATATATAGTATTATATTGTGTTATTTTGTATTTTATTGTATTATTCTAATGAAAATGAGTTTTTTCGTCGTTATCTAATAATAGATTTAAACGATATGATACAACATGTGTTAAGTGACAATCAAAATAAATATTGTATTTAAATTAGCAATACACTACAATGCAGTACACCGGATAACAACCATCCAAACAAGGCGTAAGATATCTTACTCATAAATAGTTCAAACATATTTTATTTCATTTATTTATTTAATAAAAAATAATTTTTACGTTTTTTTAATCTAAAAATACCTTTTATACCAGATATAACAATTGATAACTTATTTAATTAAACAAACGATTTATCTTATTAGTCCAAATAAATTTAGGAGAAACTACCTATTGAAATACATATTTCCTGGTACTTCCTATATTTTGAAATAGTTACATTTTATCTTACTAATTAATATTTCATATCACATACACTTAGATACATGTTTTTTGTTATCAGATTCACTGAAAATAGGGAGAATGACGAGCGAGAATAGAAGGGAGGTGAACGAGATTTGTCTATGTATTGCAGACACATGCGAATCACACTACATATATGATGCTAGTGTGATTCACATGTATCTGGAATACTACACACACGGTCGAGATAGAAGAATGGAAAACGAAAAGGAAGAAATGTGAGCGAGATTTGTCTATGTATCCTAGCTAGATACATTTAATTCACTTGGATACAATGTATTTATAACAGATTAATAAACCTAATTTCGACCCTATGATCCCGAAATACATGTATTTTAATATATATTTGAACGCATTAAAATCTGATCAGATTCATAATATTGCAATGTATCTGAATAATTAGCTCATGTATGAGGTTAGATTTTGCATTATAAACATTTCTTTTTAGAATAGTAAGTATATATTTCCTAGAAGTGGTTGAAACATGATTGATTGCATAGTATATGCATTACAAGTATTGATGCATATTGCAAGTGATGATAAATGAAATTATGTCACTTTTCTTTAGAAATGTAGTTATACATGTTGTAAGGGACAAGATTAAGATGTTATACCATCTTTGATTTTTTTAAAAAAAAGGATTAAAAAAAGCCCCTCCCTTCCCCCTTTTAGTCTATATATATTGTTGAATAATCATTGTAAAAGATATCACCTATACAATTTTCTTCTAGTGTCACTATATCTTTTTATTTCCAAAGTCTTTTAGTAAAAATGGGTCTAAAATCTGTGTTGTGTGCTAAGATAGAAATGAAGGCTAACAAAGATGTGTTTCATGATGTTATTACAAATAAACCACACCATGTCTCTACTATGGCCCCTTTGCAAATACAAAATTTTGAACTTCTTGAAGGAGGCATTGGAATTGTTGGATCCAAAATTTGTTGGAACTATACCCTTGGTAAGCTAAACATTTAAAAATGTCCTAATAAGGCCCAACCCCCTCAGAAGTTCTTTTTACGAAACTTGATATCGATAAATTTATGAATCGTCCAATTGAACTTTCTCGAACACTCTTCGCTCCTAACTCATTCACGCTTTTGATATTGACTAAAACTGTCATCCGGCTCTTCATCTAAGTTCAACGGATAAGAGAATGCCTTTAACTTGTCTTTTTACTAAATTATTTGTGATAGTTTTTTCAACTATTTTAGCGATTATGATTGAGATAAAATATCGTTAGATGGTCTTGTACTCAACTCTATTTTTCTAATTTCCAATTCTTTTTTTTCTCTAAGCAGATGGGGAAAAGAAGATTTCCAAACAAATACTTGAAACTATAGATTATGAAAATAAGGTGCTCGCACTCAAAGAATTCGAAGGAGATGTAACAGATATATATGATAGTTTTAAAGCAATTCTTCATATCGAAACAAAAGGCGAAATCGATTTGGTTTGCTGGACATTGGAGTATGAAAGGCCAAATGAGAATGTCCCTGAACTTATAAATGTGTTGAACTTCGTTGTTGGTATGACAAAAGCTATTGATGATCACCATGCCAAGTGATGAATTGATAAAATGTATGTTGCTCGTACTTTTCAAAAATGTCTTCAAGTGCGTATTGAATCCTTTAAAAATAGTACATTTTTGAAGGATCTGATACAAATGCGACAACATTTTTTAATAGTCCGAGCAACTTAGGATGGGATCATATATAAGCATGTGAGCTTTACATAAATAAACTTTGCTTTGTTTGTTGTTTGAAAGTATGGTAAAAAAACAATCCTTGTTGATTGTGTACTTTTTTTATAATGTGTGTTGTGTCTTTCTCATGTAAGTTATATGTTGTCAACTTTGTTAACCTTTGTGTTGTGTAATAAGACATGGTATGAAGTTTTTATGTATATTGTGCTCTTAGCCTCTTCCTAATTTATAGTCATATAGTGGTTATTTTTTTTAAAAAGGATCAAGTATATTTTTGTAGTATGAAAATAATTTAAATATATCAACCACTTAATGTAACGAGAGTAAATCGCAAAATTGAGGGTTATATAAACCCTTTTCCCTTTTTTTTTCAGGTACTACATTATCTCGGTTAAAACAACACTGACCTCTTCCACATAGCAAATATCAATTCAGGACCTAGCATTTTTAGCCGTAAAAGCAAACTTTCTTTTCGTAATACAGTCAAACCTCATTATAACAACGATCATTCATTGTGATAAAAAATATTCCATACTTGAATGTTCAATTGCACAATACATGCCAAAACTACTTATGGATTCACGTCCCATAAATGTATGGGAAATTTCTTCAGAAAGTACATGTAGCTCAAAGCTTACTATTGACAGCCAAATACTTGGTATGGCGACCTTGTGCAACTATCTTCCCCGTCTTTTTCTTCCTCAACTCAACAGTGACAGCAGCGATTGACTTCCCAACTCGTAATACTTTGGCTTCAAGTTCGATTTCCTCCTGATTATGTAAGATAGACAATGATTAAATGAGGATATTGCATTGTATCCTTTTGAAAATTAGATAACATTGACTTGCACCATCCTTAAATGGAATAGTATATGCGAAAAAGCATATCAACGGAGTACTACTTATTTGGCTATAACAAGTCATCTTATGTGTTTTAGCAAGTAAAACAAACAAAAAATAGGTCAATAACCAATCAACCAAAAAAAAAAGAAGGATGACTCAGCAAGCACATTAATACAAGAAACGAAGTCCGTCGTCAATGAAAGTCCCCTGCTTGGTGCAACTTTTTCCGGCTAATATGAGCAAAGTACTTCCTATTTCTTCTTCTTTTTTTCGACAATATATGAAAACCCATCACAGATTATAAGTTTTTCACTTGTATCTATCTATGTTGAAACTAATAACACTATGGTTTAAGTGCTTTAAGTAGCTGGTAGTTTCAGCTCATAGCTAGTATTGCTATACATTCAAGATATCAGGCTGAATAATAGTCTCGTTCAGTCTACTAGACTATCACTTCTGCTAAAATTGTATATTAGATGTCTGATATAACAAGATAAAATTCTCTAACTGTCTAATCGTGAATGAAAATACATTTTATTCTAATTCATTATTCTTTATCGCCAAGAGATTCTTCCCTTGAAGATAGCATTTACATTCTACAAGAAGATTAAAGGGAAAGCTTCTATATCAAACCGGTCGAACTGTTAAACTGACTATTGATGAAGTCCATGCTATTGCACATTGTTGGGTTTTTGAATAAAGAAGGCCAATGTTGCTCTCACATCCTGGAGTAGCACTTATAAACTAAAGTTTGTGGCATTGCTAAAACCAGAACACACATATTGCATAAGACTTTAAAGCGAACTTCAAGAACATTCCGACTAATTAAGTTTTGCTCATAACTAAGTTATACTCTGCTACTATACTTAATGCAGTTCAAGAAGCTATGCAAATAGAACTGTATATAACATCAAAGACCTCCACATGAAATAAGGGCCATAAGTCTTTCATAACAACACCATAATGCCGTCTAAAAGTTCATCCTTCTTATGATTTATCGTGAAAGATAACCATAACATCGGTGCAAAATATACTCATTTTTCCTATAAAGCTCTCTTTTCCTAGTTAGCTTTTCTTCTTGGAGAGAAGTTTCAGTGAGACCTATTACTATGCAAACAACAACAACAACAAACTCAATGTGATTGATCCCACAAGTGGGGTTTGGGGAGGATAGAGTACACACAAACCTTATCCCTATTTGAGAGGTAGAGTAGTTGTTTCAGATAGACCATCGGCTCAAGGAAAACATATCAAAGTAAATCTAAAAAGAAATAACCAAAATGAAGAAATCATGGAAAAATACTATAAAAAGCATACTGAAAAAATGAAACAGTAACTCCAACAGAATCGCGTGATTATTAAAGTACAAGAGTCAATAGACAGTAACAGAAATCAAAGGACAACAAAGTACACGGGAAATACTACGACTACCAGTATGGAAGTATAAGCAAGACAATGTTCCACCACCAAATAACCTTCCCCCTAATCCGTGTCCTCCACATAGAACAGCCTCCCGTCTAAGGTCATGTCATAAGATAATAACTTCCAACATCATAGCACATTTCTAAAGGTGAAGACGAAAGACAACATAGAGCCCACTATATCGCTTGCAAATCAATACTTGAACAGAATGAACAAAAGAGGCAAATTCACAACCACAAATATGCAATCCAAAACTCGAAAGATGAATACAACAACAACATATCCAAACTTTACGAAATTGTAATCTGAAAAAGAAGACACTCACTCCGAGATAAGCAGCATCCAAATATGAAACGTTGATCTCAAGTGATACACCAGTGAGTGGCGCACCTACAGTATGAACAACAGCAGAACCCATAATATCCACCAGAGTCGCCGTAGCTCCACCATGTAGAAAATTACCGGCATTCTGTTCCGATCAGAAATGTCAATAAATAAATCAAACAAAAATTGTAGATATATAGAAACATGAAAGGAAATAGTAATTCACCACTAGACGAAGAGGGACTTTGAATGAACAGAGAATCCGACCCGGCTCAACAAGGTCAACCTTTATCCCATGGCAAACAAAGGGTTCAATAAATCTTGAAGGCATGGAATCCACTGAGGTTTCATAGCTTCCTCCTTCTTTCTCCAGGAATTTCTTCAACGATTCAATATCCATCTCAATTTCCACACCCAAAATTCAATTCAATTGAATTATCTTATGGTTTTTGTGACGTATTCAGCTAATTCAACCCCATGTGTTTTGTGTGATTGTTAGTGAACGTTTAGCCAAATTCAGATTTAATCGAGTTTCATGAAATTAAAATTTAATTTAATTTATTTTAGCTGAGATGAATATCGAGCTAGAAATCAATAACTTATAAAAAGTTCACAAGAAGTTAATTATGATTGTTAATTTATAATATTATGAATCTTATATATTTAAGTGCGTTTGTATGTATTTGAGATAGATAGACATATCTTGCTCTCGCTTTCTTCCTATTTCGCTCGTTACTCTCCTATGTATCATATGTGTATCTAGTGTGATTTATATGTGTTTATGATTCATTTAACAAATCTCGTTGCCTCCGTCCTCCTATTCTCACTCTTTTCTTCTCCTTTTTTAGTGTATTCGATACGAAAAATATGTAATCAGATGTATTTGACTTATATGGTATGAAATTATTGATTAGTAATATGAAATGTAATTATTTCAATTGGGAGAACTAATAAATATGGTAGGAATACTTATTTAGTTAGGTAGTTTCTCCATTTTAAAATTAGAAATTTGAGGAATTAATTATTTTTTGTTTTTGTAATTGTGATCATTAAATTTAAAAATGTATTTGAACATGCATCTATTTGACTTTTTAGCTAGTTTTAAAAATTACAAAAATAAATCTTTTAATTTGAACTTTACAAGTGTTTCTAGCAATAATATATAAATGTATTCTTTAGTTTGGTTTTAATTAGTATTTATGTTCTTTTTAACTTTGTATTGTACCTGAATTTATATAATATTGAACAAACAGACACCAAGTAACCATCAATACAAACATGATATTTAAATTAATAATACAATGCAAATACGATGAGTACCAACCATCTAAACAAGGTGTTTTCAATGAATAACCTTCTTGTAGACATACAATCTTGAAACCAATAGAAACACAATGAAGTTGATAATGCTAAGTATAACCAATAGCCAAAAGAAGTAATCTAAATGCCCTTTGTTCAAATTTTCTGTTATCCATCCAAACTTCTTGTTCCTTGTCACTATTGTAACTAGGAAACTACTCAAATAGCTACCTAATGCAGCTGCCATCAACAATAGGGCCGAACATAAGCTTCTCATCGCGTCGGGAGCTTGATCATAGAAGAATTCCACTTGACCTATCAACGTGAATACCCCCGCGCATCCAATGAAAAAATACTGAGGAACTTGCCAGAAGATAGACATAGGAATAGTCTTGACATCATAATACCCCTTCTGTTTGATGTAGTCGAGGCGTACTGCTTCCACAACACCAGCAGATACAATGGACAATATAGATATTACAAGGCCTATACCTATCCTCTGAAGCTGAGTGAATCCCCGGGCGTGGCCTGTGTACTTTCTAGCAAAGGGGATGATGAATTGGTCATATATCAGCACCCATAGTATCACACTGATTGTTTCAAATACTATCAAAGATGCTGATGGTATTTTGAAATTACCACCCATGTAGCGGTCCATTGTGTTCCCTTGGAGCACAAATGTTGTGTTCATCTGACTGTATGCAGTCGTGAACATAATGCAGCATGCCCACACTGGGAGTAGACGAATAATAGACTTTATTTCCTCAACTTGTGTCACGGTACAGAGCCTCCAGGGATTCACCGATCCATTTACTTTATCGCGTGCTGTTTCCACAGCAGACTTGTCCAAGAAGCTGCATTTCATTTTCCAAATGGTCAATAGTACAAATATAACAGTGATTCGCTTATAAATAGTTGAGTGACTTTTGAATAATATAAAAAAAAAGTGACATTCTGAGTAAACTACCCTTAGTTGAGCGACTATCTGAGAAGGACAATTATTACATTTCTAATAAAATAAGTCCATAATTTTACCTGAACTTATCCGTATGGGCGAGCTTGCGGCTTCCCTTGATGTTTGATTCCTCATTATCAGTCTCATAAAGAAGAGATTTATCAGCAGGAGGTTTAACATCCCATTTTCTCATAGAAGCTACCAATACTTGCAACATCCGAATCAATGGACTACCTCCTGGCGTCTGGAGCCTATAAAAACGAGTGCCTGCGAAGAAAAACATAAGAGCAATAGCCATTGCAACAGCTGGAATTCCGAAACCCCAGCCCCAGCCAACACTCGTTTGTATCCAAACAAGGACTGATGAAGCAATAAGAGCACCAATACTGATTGACAGATAAAACCAGTTAAAGAAGGAGCTTTTCTTTCTCTTTTCGACTGCATCGTTGTCATCAAACTGATCGGCACCAAAAGAAGACACACATGGTTTGATGCCACCAGTACCTAAAGCAATCAAGTAAATTGCAATGTAGAATGTTGTTTTCTCTAGCTCTGTTGGGTCGCAAATTCCATTATGACATGATGGCTTTATTCCAACTATTGAAGCTGACATTGTCAATAGAGTCATTCCCTATAAAAAGAAAAGTTCATCAAATCACAAGACATGTTGTGATCGTAAAATAAATGGATCTTTGATCTAACTCAATCTATTAGAAAGTGGGACTCATAACACTCCCGTGCACATCTGGACCTCGTTAACTCAAACATGAATTGGGATGAGTCTGACTCTCATGTCATATGTAAAGAAATGAATCTTGAGTCTAACTGAACCTCGAAAGCTAGGTCATGAGGGGAGAATTGTCTGAAACGATACAACGAGTCCATTTACCCATCCCATATCCGACGTGAGACTCTTAACACTAAATAAATTTGACAACAAGTACTTGTTAAGAAAAAGTAGTTACTAATTACCATTATATAAATGATTGAGAAAATTGCTGTTGTCCAGTATCTCCCAAGGTAAGCATCAGCTAAGAATGCTCCGAGCAAAGGCGAGACATAGCAAGTTCCTTGAAAGTTTGTTACAACTTTTGATGCAGCCGCGTTGTTTAGGGCAAGCATTTGATGAAGATAATTAACCAAATTAGCACTCGTACCAAAGTACGCTAGTCTCTCAGAGATTTCCTCCCCTGTAAAACGCCATGGATCGCGCTATTTATAGTAAATGAAATCACATAGTTATATTAGTTTGATTAAATATATAGTTAACTATACCAAGGATGAAGAAACAAGCCTTCCATGTCCCAGTTTTTTTTTTGTTAGCTGGTGCTTTATTGATATCAGTTGTCCCATCTTTTGTGTAGACATCATGATCTGCTCTTTCCATTTCTAGCTTTCTCGGGGTCTGAAGAGGGTAGAGTATACGCAGATGAACGCTACCCGTGCCAAGATTAGAGAGACTGTTTCAAATGAACCCTAGAGGAAAAACAGTTCAAAGCAAATTGAAAAAGGAAATGAAGAATTTAGTACATAATACTATACAAATCATGACAAAACATTCTAAACAGTAACGACGACAAAATAATAGGATGATAACTACAAAAAGCAACATATAGTAACAGAAATCGAGTAATTTAGAGTTGTAAAGTCTTATTATTATCAGAGGTAAAAAGTGAAACACTCGCAAAGAGTACCTAATTACAAAAAAAGAAAAGAAAAGAAAAGAATGCAAAAAGATCGGTAAGTGTTGCATTTTGGGTAATAAAAAAACATTTACTGTTATGCATCAAACAAATTTGTTAATATGATTATGATTGATAGGGGCCTTAATTATGTACTTAAAAAGGGGCAAACGGTCAAATATAGGCTTGTACAAAAGGAAATAGTTTAAATATACCCTTCGTTATATTTTTGGTCCAAATATACTTCTTATGTTACACTTTGAGTTCAAATATACCCCTCTCATTATACTTTGATGCAAATATACTCTTAACTTTGACTGAAAAACATGTACAAACTCAAAATAAAGTTATTTACTCTCAATTACTTAGAAACTCACTTGTGTAACTCATTCCCTCCGTTTTGAGCTCTTATTTTCATTTTTTCATTCATTTTCTATTTTTAAATTTTTTGTACTAGAAATGATAAAATATGCACATCACACAACATCATTGTGCTGCATTTTTCCCTCACAAATTAAAAATCTTCAAATTTATTTCTATAAAGTTAATCATTGTATCCACATCTTCTTACTATTATAAAAGTACAAGAAATTTAATGAATGTCTAGAGAGTCATCGATTTTTGGATGCTGAAAACTCTTAGAAGATATCTCAGTAGTGTATTTTTTCTTTGATTAATATCGACATTTTTTAGAAGAGATTAAGCATGATAATTTTTTATTTAGGAAAACCTCAATTTGACAGAAAGAAAAATCATATTAGTTTTTGAACACGATAAATTAGTAGCTTATTTTAAGAAGAAGATGCAAAGAAAAGAATTCAAAGCGGATGAAATGAGTTTCTAAAAAATTAAGTATTTGAAATTCGAGATACGTTATTTGATTTTGAGCTTGTCACGTATTTTTCGTTAAACTTGAGGGTAAATTTTTGTCAAAGTATAATCAGAAGGTATATTTGAACCTAAAGTATAACGAAAAGAGTATATTTGAACCTAAAGTATAACGAAGGGTATATTTAAACTATTTTTAATTGTATAAGGGTATAATTGATCCTTTGCCCTTAAAAATGAGGTCATTTAAGAGACAAAGTTCGACCAATCATGGTAGGGTAAGCATATACAAATAAATAGAATAAGCATGTACAAATTCTAAATTTATACGATAGCAAAAGCATAATCATAAGTCACAAACTTCTATAATAACATGATAATATAAATCAAAAACTAAAATTACTAAGCACTGACCTCTTTGAAGTCTTCATAAAATTAGCTTCAAAACTGATGAATCTAGAGCTTTCATCTTCTATTATTTTGTGACTACTTTCTAACTAGAAATTTGTGTGGGCAAATATTTCTTTTTCAGAAAAAAAAACTGCCCCTTATATTTCAATTTTCATTGATAAAGAGAGGAAAAAGGGCAAAAAAGTTGTCATTAAGGGAAAAAACATTTTCAGCCTTATGGAAAAACGTTTCATGCCTTTTTTCTTTTTAAAAAAAAAAACGAAAGAATCAACGGTTATTTTTTACGAAAAACGATTTAACTTTGCGTTGGTGTCCAAGTAGACACTTTAAATATCCAAAACTTAAACAAAAACACACTATTTTATAAGCCAAAAAGTGTATACAATTACAAAACAAATGATTTCGAGGTAATAGGACCTTAGTTTAATTAAAGTGTGTCTCTAGCTATGAAGTCAGTTGGCCCCGACGGTCAAAACAACTCATTTTCAAGGTCAAACGAGCACCGCAGTAGGTAAACCTCTTATTTTGCCAATTTTCGTGTGTTATAGTCCATTATTTTTTGGTTATCCGACGTCATTTTTGTCAAATTTTTTCATGGATGTCTGTTAAGACTTTAGCCGAAGCCAATTGGCCCTGACGGTCAAAACTATCCATTTTCAAGGTCAAACAAGCTCAGAGTAGGTAAATCCCCCATTTTGCCGATTTTCGTGTGTAAAGTTCACCATATATTTTGCTGATTCAAAATTTTGACACCACTTTTGCCAAAAATATCATGGGCGTCCGCTAAGACCTTAGCTTTGGAGAAGTTGGCCCTGATGGACAAAACGACTTATTTTCAAGGCCAAACGAGCCCCTAAACAGCTAAACACCCAATTTTGTCAATTTGTGTGCTATAGTCCACCATCTTTTTTGGTGATTCAGAATTCTGACATCATTTTTATCAAAAAATTTCAGGGACGTCCGTTAAGACCTTAGCTATGGAGCTAGTTGGCCCGGTCGGTCAAAATGACCTATTTTTGTAAGGTCAAGCGAGTCCAAGAGCTGGTAAATCCTCCATTATATCGATTTTCGTGCGTTATAGTTTACCATTTTTTTGGTGATACGGAATTTCAACGTCATTTTTGCTGGACTTTTTCATGGGCGTACGTTAAGACCTTACTTATGGAGCTAGTTGGTCATGACGGCCAAAACGTCCTATTTTCAAGGTCAAACGAGCCCTAGAGTAGGTGAACCCCCCCCCCCCTCATTTTACCGATTTTCGTGTGCTATATCGTCCATGAATTTTGTTGATATGAAATTTTGACGACATTTTTGCCAAAACTTTTTCATCGACGTCCGTTAAGACCTGAGTTTTGGAGCTAGTTGGCCAAAACGGTCAAAACTGCTCATTTTCAAGGTCAAACTAGCCCCTTAACAGGTAAAGCCCTCATTTTGTCAATTTTTGTGTGCTATAGTCCATGTTTTTTTGGTGATCCAGAACTCTGACGTAGTTTTGCCCAAATTTTTCATGTACTTCCGCTAAGATCTTAACTATGGATCCAGTTGACCTTGGCAACCAAAACGACCCATTTTCAAGGTCAAACGAATCCCGGGGCAGCTAAATCTCGCATTTTGTAAATTTTTGTGTTTTATAGTCTATGAATTTTTTATGATTCGGAATTTCGACATCATTTTTGTCAAAAATTTTCATGAACGTCCATGAAGACGGTTGGTATGGAGTCAGTTGGCCCTGACGGCCAAAACGATCCACTTTCAAGGTCAAAGGAGCCCCTAAGCAGGTAAACCCCTCATTTTGTTGATTTTCATATGCTATAGTCTTCCATTATTTTTGGTTATCCAGAATTTCGACGTCATTTTACCGAAATTTTTCATGGACGTTTGTTAAGACCTTACCTATGGAGTTAGTTGGCCCAGACGGCCAAAACAACTCATTTTCAAGGTCAAACGAGCCCCTGGGCAGGTCAACCCCTCATTTTGCTGATTTTTCGTGTGATATACTATTTTATTGGTTATCTAGAATTCCGACATCCTTTTGCCAAAAAATTTCATGGACGTCCGTTAAGATCTTAGTTATGGAATTAGTTGGCCCAGACGGCTAAAACTGTCCATTTTCAAGGTCAAGCGAGCCCCAGAGCAGGTAAACCCCCCATTTTGTCGATTTTCATGTACTTTCACCATCTTTTTTGGTGATCCGAAATTCCGACGTCATTTTTATCAAAATCTTTTAGAGAGAAAAATTAGATATTCAAAAAATTTACGAAAAATAGTATACATTGCTATTTTTGTTGCAATCAATATGATAAAAAAATTAAACATAACGTAAATGTTAGTCAAAGTTTTTATCATTTGACTCTAAAAAAGAAAATCATAACAATTAAAAGCGAACCAAGGAAGCATGAGATATACAACACATTATACAAAGTCAGACATATATTATAATTATGTTTCAACATGGTAATTATATTTAACCTCTTTGAAAGAAATAAATTTGATCAAAATATATACTTAATAGCATAGCGATACATTTATAAAAGCTTCTACCCCGAGAACACACAATAAAATCACATATAGTCAACTAAAATTCAATGCACAAAATAATTTAATCTATGAACAACATCGTTAAATAAGGTCATAATTTCAAAGAAATTAAAACCGTTAAGACATTGTACATCGACTAATTAAGAACAACCCCATATGTAAATTTTGCTTAATCAAGATTACACAAACGTATCATACCATATGTTTTATTTAAATACACCTATAACTAACACACTTTTTCTTTCACATGTCCAATCGTAAACTTTAAATTCAAACAACATATATTTAACTAAATTGATTAAATAAGATAATCATAGAAATCATGCAAATCATGTGGTGATGATTGGTAAGTTGCAAGAGTACCCCATTCTAATTCTTGTGGTGAATATGTAACATTATTATTAGTACTATTGTATCGATGATTTAATAATCCATCGTCTTCCTCGAATCGAGTCTTTTTTCTTGGTAATTGACAACCAGATATATCAAACTCGGAATCATATTCAACCTCGAGTTCCTTAACATTTGATTCAGATTCCTCGCATAGGGATGGTAACGACACAGATGAATACGAATAAGACTTGCAACTAGGTCTAGAACCTGAAGCACGAACTTTTTGTTCTTCCATTATTCGTTCTAGAAATCTTCCTTGTGCTTCAAGTTTTATCTTCAAGTTTCTTTGAACCTTTAAGAAGAAAAAAAATTAATTTTAATTAATAATTTACTAAACATGGATGAAAAAAGGATTATTAAATTATAAGCTTAATTAATTAGTTTACCTCAAGATGATCACTTAATCGCTTGTGTGCATCCATATGCATTTGTAATGCTTCATTAAGTTGAGCACCCCTACATAAATCAATATTGAGTTTAACTTCTATAAACTATAGTATAAAAGAACTTTCACCTAATATTTATAGGTATTTGTAAATTATTTGCGGATTTTTTATTATAATCCGCAAAACAAGAAAAAAACATATGACATTTTTTAGTAGTGAAATTAGTAGTCTTTGTTCAACCTTATGTATGTTGTATAAGTTTCGTTATATATGTATAAATATCTGATTGTGGACTCAATTATTATTAAATATTACTAATTGATATCATTATAAAAATTCATAAACTTTAAATTCAGTAACTCACGCTGTAACACTAAAGTTTGGCAAAATTTCTGATATGCTTCTTCTTTCAAACTTGCCAACTATATGTTAAAAAAATGAAAAGCAAGACAAAATAAATTAATATATAAATTTATTATATATTATTTATATTTATAAATTAACTTGTATATAACCTAAAGGAAAAAAAAAACTTACTTTCAGGGTCTTCACGTACAAATTTTGACAAACGGTATTTCTGTAGCAAATCGAAAGCGAAAATAAGGATCGAATAAATAATATCAAAGTTAGCTATAGTTTGTATAATTATTAAACAAAACAACAAACTAAGTTATATAACTATTTGCTCTATATATCTTAAATATACTTAGCAATTTTAAGAAAATTCTCGCTATATTTAATAATTCTTTTAAGCCCTTACTATGAATTTTGTCAACAATCTCAAATTAAGAGTACAATATTCATTGAGTTTACAGTTAAATATTTATAGGTATTTGATAAGTATATCTATATATATAAACTATGAGTAAAAGTTATTGAATTCACGTAAATCTGTATCCAGACTTTTGAAGCTACTCTGCCGATAGATGCAAATCTAGAATCCTAATTTTATGAATTCTAAATTATAGAAAATATATTTTATTGAATTCTGAATAAATTATATTTATACAAATGAATAAAATTATCATAAGAATAAGAAAACCTGTAGGTGGCTTTTCACATGGAAGATTGTTAGACCAGGAATCCCCATAACCTTCAAAATTCCTTTTGGTGTTGCTCCTGCAAGCCAATTTAGTTTTTTTTTTAACAAAAATAATTTAAGAGAATTTTCACGTGTTTGACTCATAGAATCACGCTTATCATCAAATATTTGTAATGCTTTGACTCAAGAAAAGAAATTAGGTGTGCGAATCTCATCGCCACTCATTATCAAAAAGAAAATGATAAGGCTATCAGGCCTACACGTGAGGGGCAATGTCTTTAAACATATAAATTAAAGTTGAGCTCTCCTCAACGGTTAAATCTTCTATAGATAAAACGGTCGCACACTTTAACAAGGATCACTTACTTTCTGGACCTCCGAGTTGACTAACTGCCTTCTCAAATAGATCATGAAGCTCTTGAGTCCATTTCAGTCTCTCCTTTGATGAACAATCGGAACGATTCGAAGCCATACTGGAACTTGGCTGCTCTCTGAATTCCCCAGGCATTGCAGAGAGAACTCTGCCAAAGCTTATAGACAAAGAAAGAAACAACACTTAAATAAGTAAAGCTGTTGTGAAGATAATGTTAACAAGTTGATGGATCCTATGGAAACAGGGTAGGTATAATACCGATAAATTTTCGGAACAAACCAAGCTCTATGTGAAAAAAAGATATTCCAAATTCCAAATGATGTTGATTTTTATAATCATTTGGTGAAGAGAACTAAACTCATAAGCTAACAAGAGTTGTAAAAATTGGCACTTGTCAATTGGAATTTGAGTGTACAAGACAAAATAAGGCATTTCTATAAGCCAGCTTTTCAGTTTTTGGTTCATATTGTTGGCTAAATCCAAAATATAATAAAATAGTAACAAACCAGATATGGAAATTATCAGGTCTTTCTTTGGAAGTTGTACCTGTAAAGGCATGCATATAATCAACATAACTATGTATTTCATTGACAAATAACTGTGAATAATATAAAATGATAAAGGAAGTAGAGTAAATTAACAGACTTTCTATATATGTATTGAGATTGTGTTAAATACTGAAGATGGATGAAGGAAATAAGAGAAACTTCATCTTCTTTTTGTGCATATATAGGTAAAGAAAGATTACAATAGCATGTCCATTACAGGTGTAATATTTGCTGTACTATTCTGTTAATGGCCAGAAATAGAATTATGGCTGCTCTTTCTCTGATTCATGAGAGGACTACTGTCTGCTCCGCTTCAACGTACAAGACGGGCATTTGTATTGCTTTATACTCTCAGCTTTAGCAGGTGTTATCTTCACACACTTGCCGTGGTACCACTTCTCACAGATGTCGCAGCCAATCCAAAATTCATCAGCACTGTAATTCCCACCACAGCTTCCACAGAGTGTTTCACCGTGTTCTTCTTCATCCTCCAGATAACTTTCATCTTCCAGCTTCGGGGTGCTTTTCACCTGACCATCACTAGATCTCTGCGTAAAATGAGGAAATTTTGACTTTAGTAATGAGGGAGAGAGTGAGCAAGCACATAAAGAGAAAATCATGACATACTGAGGAGAAACTAAATAAAAGTATTATGGTGTTGCTGATATTTCGCACTAATCCTTCTAATACTAAGGGGACCTACCAACTAAGGAACAACAAATTAAAGGGAAGATAACATAATAGTTTTGATGTTTTCATACCTTTATGCTACTACCACGTGATCTGCTCCCACTGTCTGCACTGGGCTTATCTTTTATTGGTTTTCTTTCAGTCACAACTTCAAAGACAGTCGGCACCTCGTTGATCAAGCTGAATAGACGCTTCCTGTACAAAAAGTATGGAAACTCAGACTAACAAGAACTTCCTCGCAGAAAAGTTACACCACAAAGTAGAGACTTCCCAGGCGAAAGTTATAAAGAACCAAATCAGAAAGTTGTCTAGAAATAGCAATTAGCAAGAAGAGTGACACTAAATTGTTATTCTTTTCATCTCTTGCAAGCCTCCACACATCCACCACAAATGAAGATGGTGGAGTGGTGAAAGAAGTGAATAAGAAGTAATAAACACTGCCACTAGTAGGGAGCGCTACCTCCTTAACTGGGCGTCTGGGCCCTACGTGGTAGAATATGGACAAGTGCGGCTAGTCTGTTCCAAATACCAAATGATTATATCTAAAAAAAATGCTGCCACTGAATTTTGGATCTAATGCAATGACCGAGAAAAGAAGAATCACAGAAATACTATGAGAAGTATAAACTATGAGATCTCTAGGAAAGAGAGCGCCTTGGCAAACATGTGCTACCATCCTTAACATTCTCTCTCTATATATATATAGAGAGAGAGAGATCACACCTCCTTGGGGTGCGACCCCTCCCTGGACCTTGCGTGAACACCAGATACTTCATGCACCTGGCTGCCCCCTTTTTTTAATCCACAAATGCACATTCATCACTACTAGAGATGCAATCTATCATTAGGAAGAGAAAAGTGTCTCAAGGCTAGTTATTAGCACCAGTAGCTGTCCTTTAAAGAAAGCGGAACCAGAAGAAATATCAAACCAGAAAACATAACATATATCCTACACGTAAATAAAGGTAATGTGGTGTCTAGATAAATGAATATTCTATTCCGAAGTTCTTTGCATGTTTAAGTTGCATAACTGTAGAGTTTCCTCCACTTCAGATGTCCCAACATCCAAAGAAGCAAGATACAACTTTAAATAGAATGATCAACCCTCCAAAAATCCCGGGGCAAGTGATTGAAGAGTAAGATGGATGTCTTAGCAAACAAAATTCAAAACTGGCAATACACCACAACCCAATACTTGAAGACATATATAAGAAAACTAAGTTAAGTTAGTGAATGATCTATGGACTCACAGAAGATTAAGGAAAAAGAAAAAAAAAAAGAAGTGCGTTTGTGTACTTAATAGATGGAGTTACAAAGATGGACTCCAGAACTCGTGTAACTGACTCTAAAAGGGTGGTACACAGACATGGAGTTACATGTAATCAAGAAAAATGTTATAACCTGAATACTCGACAAGCATGACAAAAATAAACCAACAGAATGCATCCCCTCTGCCCCATCAGAAATAATCTTCAACCATACAGACTCGAGAAGAACTCATCTTTTGGACTAACAGAATTTGTCACATTTCAAGATTGAATGAAGTGCAAGCTGTAGAATTTCAACCTGATAGCACAGAGCAACCATTTATTTGCTTGAACCAAGCACCGTCACCACCTAATGACAGTCTTAACAATACATAGCGATTGATACTCCTGATATTTTAAACCTAGTGCAACAACAGAAAAGACCCTGACAGAAATGTGGACAAAACAATGCTGGGATCTTATCTTCAGAATGATGCTCAATGACTGGGAGTTAAATAGGGCGACTGAATTTTACAGTACTTCGGAAAATAATGCTGGTTTACAGGAGGGGGCTATAGATTCTGGTGGAATGGGCATAGTAGTGGTTCATACAAGGTGAGTTCATCTTATAAAGTATTGAATCAAACCAATCAACAGGTTGGGAATTGGCCTCGGAAGCACATCTGGAAGACAAAGATACCACATTAAGTGGCTTGCTTTGTTTCGTTTTCAACAAAAGAGGCTAGTCTTAACTCTTACCTGGGAAAATTTGAAGAAAAGAGGTATCTCTCTCTATCCCAGATGTCATTTATGTGGTGAAAGAGCAGAGACAACATCTTTTTCTTCATTGCAAGTTAACAGAACAACTGTCGAGAATCTTCATTAATCTTAGAGGCATCACTTGGAGATATCTGATGTATTACTTAGTTGGGAGGAAGCAGGAGTTTAGGAAAACGATAGTGAAAGATGGATAACTGTCACAGCTAACATTTGGTGGACAGTCTAGAAAGAGAGAAATTCCAAATGTTTTGAAGATCTGAGCAATTTTGTGCGAAAGATCGAATTGAACTGTAATATGCTCTTTTGTTTTTTTGGTGTACAGTTCTACCCAGGAGAAACTGTAGAAATTCTCAATATGCTAGATTCCATTTAGATGGTCAGAATAGCTTCAGTTTCTTAGAGACATGTTTTGTAAAATATGGCTTCAGTACAACATATAAATTGTTTTGTTCATTTACATAGATACATACACACAAGATACCAGTTTCAAGAAACAAAATGCATAGCTATCCAACAGGAAATCCTCATTTCTCAGAAGAAGAAAAGCCTATTTTCTCCATAGCCAAAAACATAAGAAGCAAACATGAGCAACGAATAGTTCGAGATTTTGCAACATTCATGTGATTTTTTCCATTAATTTTACTGATTTTTTTTTGGCTGCAGCCATTACTTGTTCAAATTGTTGTTAATCGGTAATTCTTCTGTCAGCAAATACAGTCTTCTTCTCAGATTCGCCAATGACGACAGTTACATTAGCACCATCAGAGCTGATTCCAAAATGAGGACCGGAGCAGGATGAAAAGACAATCAAGCTGCAAATATGGGATACTGCGGGCAGGAGGGTAGGGACTATAACAAGCAGTTACTATCGGGAGCACATGGGATCATACTGAGATTACATAAATTGATTATAACTTCCTCTGTCCATAAATACTAGAAAAATAGTTTAAGTTTGGATTAATCACCTTCCTAGCATCGCATTTTGTCTGCATCTTTTTGTTATTTGCGTGTTGCTTATGATACTTTTTCTTGCATCTGGTATCACTGGGAAACCTGGCTTGTTTATTCTAAAAAATTGATTGAATTAATTTGCTCAGTTAGTGTTTTTTAAGTTAGGTGTATTGAATTAATTTGTACAGACTGTGTTTTAATTAGATTGCTTAATTGATGTATATTTTTATTTTTTGCTTGTTAGTTGCACTGTTTTTCCTTTAATTCTAGACTCTGCGGTTGTTTTGGTGTCAATTTTGGTGAACTCCTGATTATTTTTCATTCTTGTTTCCTGCCAGTTAGTTGCACTGTTTTTCATTTTTCTAGACTCCTTCGATTGTTGTAGTGTCAATTTAGGGGAACCCTTGATTATTTCACTTGAGTATTGTTATAACCTGTGTTAGTGTAGTCGGGGTTTGATGGAAGTTTAAGGTCATATCCTTGATTGAGGATGGTGTGAGGGGTAGGGGTGGGTAAGGGAACCAAAGGGTGCTTCTAGGTTGAGAGTTGGACCTTGGAACATAAGGACATCAACAGGAAGACCATAAGAGTTGGTGAAGATTCTTAAGGAAAGGCAGATCATTGTAGCTTGTCCAGGAAATCAAACGGGCAGGAACCAAGGATAGGGATGTAGACGGATTTAAGTTGTGGCACTTAGGAAGCTCGAGCATTAGGAATCGAGCATTAGGAATCGCGTAGGCATCTTAGTAGATAGAAAACTCAGGGAACAAGTGGTAAAGGATAGAGGGTGACTAATAGGATGATGGTCATTAAGATAGCTTTGGGAAGGATAAATTTCAACATTATTAGTGCATAAGTTCCACAAGCGGTTGAACAAGGAGGTCAAAATGCACTTCTGGGGATTGCACCGATTCATGCTGGGGTGAATCAACTATAGAAGTCATTTATCTTGTACAGAGATTGTTGGAGCAATATAGGGACAGAAAGAGAGACTTAAACATGCTCATTGACATGGAAAGGATAAATGATATAGTCCCTAGGGAGGTCCTTTAGAGATGTTTGGAGTTTAAAGGTGTACCTGTGACTTATATTAGGGCAATTAAGGGCATCTACAATGCTGCCAAGATTCGAGTTAGAATAGTCAGAGGTGACTGACAACACTTCCTGATCATGACGGGATTGCACCACAGGGCAGCCCTTATCCCGCTCCTATTTGCCTTAGAGATGGACGAATTGACACGACATATTCATGGAGAGGTGTCGTGGTGTATGTTATTCGCAAATGCTACAGTATTGATTGACGTGTGGTGCAGTTCATGATAGGCTGGAAATTTGGAAATAGGCCCAAGAGTCTAAGGGTTTTAGGTTAAGCAGGACTAAAGCAGAGTATCTGGAGTGCAAGTTTAGTAACGTAATTCATGAAGCAGAGGAGGGAGTGAAGATAGATGCACAAGTCATACCCAAGAGAGGAAGTTTCAAGTATTTTTGGGTAATATTCAAAGAAACGGGGAGATTGATGATGATGTTGCACATAATCTTGGAGCGGGGTGGGTGAAATGGAGGCTTGCCTCCGAGGTAGTGTGCAATAAGAAGTGTTCTCAAGGATTAAGGGTAAGTTCTCTGGAGTGGTCGATAGACCAACTTCGTTGTATGGGGGAGTAGAACAAATTCAAGATAATTAATGACTCAACACTTACAATGGCTTTTCAGGACATTGAAATTGTGTTGCTCAACATCTAGAATGTTCAAACATAGCCAATTAACAAATTTACAACAAAGAAAAAGGTATCCCCTTTTTCCATAAGGCATCAAAATCATAGCAGGAAGTTCGGAACTACATACAGGAAGGGACAGAGATAGCCATAGTAAAAAAATACTCAGCATAGACTCTATCGAGAGTTTTGAAAATATCGATGAGCTACACGAAAAGCAGTGGAAAGAGATCCCACATTTTCTTAACATAAATCCAATACTATATATGTTGATTTCTCTTAATTAATAACAAACAAAAGATTACCTTTCATTTCGATTAAGACGAGCTCCAAAATAGAAAGCTACCGAAAGCAACCAACAATCACTGTGAACAGCAACCAGAGAAAGCCAATCTCTACGATTCATTCCATCCCTAGCAAAATTTATCCCAAGTGCTGGCTCTGGCAACTCAGGTGGAACTTCCTCCGCGGGAAGGTTGACTTCCCAAGTTTCATTTGGATGTCCATAAAGACACAAATTTTCCTTCTCTACACCCAAGTAATGACACATTTTAACAGAAAGAAAAGGCAAATATCAAGACAAGTCACAACAGGTCTTCTAGTAAAACTTTCTTGCAAACTAAAATATCACAGCAAGTCGAAAAAACATATTTTCTTCATTTTTGCTAAGAAACTTTAGAGAATATTAGATAAAATATGACTTTTTCCAAGAGAACCAATTATTATTGAAGTGTCTGGTCAATCAAGCAAATTCAACCAAATTCTAAAAAAAAAAAAATCTGAAATATTTCAAAAATTCACTTTGTACTTTGTGAATTCAAGCAAGCTCATTGATTTAGCATCAAATAGCATATCAATTTTTCACCCTCAAAGCTAAAAATATAATTTTTTTAAAAAAAATGAGGACTTTTTGACTTGAACTAAAAGCAAGAATCCACGATCTACAAAAACCCAGAAAATAAATTAAACTAAAAATTACCTGGATCACAGAGATTATAGAATTCATCTACATCTGAGAAAACAGAAAACAATTAGTAACCAAATTGAAAAATTTATAACATTAAAAAGTATGCATGAAAATGAAGTACCATCAGTTAAAGCACGAAGTATCCCAACACGACGAGCACTGTAATCTTTGAAGATCTCTTCTACACTTCGAGGACTTGAAGAAATTGAGGCCATTTTTGTACCTCAACAACAATTTATTCTGAGATCTAACAAGGAAAAATTACTGGTAACTGATATTATAATTTTTGAAAAATAAAAGGCAAATGAGATAGCTTATAATTGTGGGAGTAGGACTATTTTTTATTATATTACTACATAGATTCTTATAATTTGATTTATTTTCTTTTCTTCTATAAAGCAAAAAAATCTTTGCTTGTTTGTTTGGTCAAAAGTCAAAACTTCTAAAAGATTCAAAATATTTATTTTTTCAGAAATAAATTATTTATTGTGTTTTAAAGAATAAAGGTGTTAGGTTAATTTATAAGTGAAAAAATAAATATATTTAAGTAATGTACCGACAACCTTAAAGACACACATCTAACTAATTGATGGTAATAGTTTGATTGCCATTAAAAATATACTTTAGCGGCAATTAACAAATTTTGTTAGCGTCCCTAAAGCCTCTATATTAATGTATATATTCGCAGCCGCTAAAAGTTACTTTTATTGTAGTGACCTCTAATTTGACACGTGACATAACAAGTTGTCTTAAATTCTTGTAGGAGCATCTAAATAAAAAGTCGAGATAAATATTGAAAACACCCTTAAACTTGACGAGAATTTAGGGGAGTATTTTACACATACTGCAAGATCGAAAGTGTACTCAAATTTAGTTAATCTATGAGTGTTTTTATGATGATGAAACTAATAATTCGTGCCGAGTTTAAGGTTGTTTAGGAGACATAAGCAATAGAATAAAAAGGAATTGCCAATATAGGAAACAACTTCAAAAGTTTGTTGTGTCAATGAAAGACACAACACAATTACTCAACCATTTCCAGTTCTGGCTGCTAATATGGACAAGAGAAAACAGCTAACCTTTTTCTGAATCACAAAACTGGTGAAACCTAAGGAATAGTGAGACAATTTTCAAATTATATATAATCTGTAGATATTTTCTGATATAAAAAACAAACAAGTATAATCTGTCAAGCTTAGATAACACCAGTTACCAACTGGCTTATCCTTCAATAATCAATGGAGTAGTAAATAGAATGATAATATAGCAGGAAAAAGAGAAGCATGTCATAGGGCCTACACTCGTAAGCCCGTGCAATGCACGGGCACACCCACATCTAGTATTGACATAAGAGTACACAAGAGGAGAGCGTTGGATCCAATTGTACTCTATCGCCACACAAAACATTGGAATAGAGATCCCACGGGATGCTCGGTTTAGAAGGCAAGTGATATTGAAATAACAGAAGAAATAAACAAATAAACAAAGTGCACATTTCTTTGCATGATGAAGACGAGATGGGGTGAAGCTTATGTAGCATTTGATGGAAAACTATAGGAGCTAATGTCCACTCATCATGTCAAGTATCGCTTAATGCCAGCTTTCTGCTCAGAAGTAAGCTTGCTGGGGAACTTGATGTTAAACTTTACTCTCAAGTTGCCTTTTCTGCTAGGTTCCTTCGGAATGGGCATACCTTCTCCTTTGATAACTTCTTCATAATTTGGACTAATGATGGAATTAATCGGTACAGTTAGATTCCGCCCATCAAGGGTTGTTATTTGTGCAGTGTATCCAGTAAGAGCCTCTACCAAGGGGATTTTCTGGGTGACAACGAGGTCATTTCCATCTCTCTTGAAGACACTGTGCGGTTTCTCATCAATTATAAAGACAAGGTCTGATGGAATTATGCCTCGTTGCTCGTTTCCTTTCTCTGGAAATGTTATTTTAGTCCCCTTCTTCCATCCTGGTTTGATATCAATTGTTAGAATTTCTTCTGTCGTACTGGGTCTCCTGTAGTAACAACATTGTGAACGGGATTAGAAACTTTTACTTGGAATCAACCGGAAATATAATTGAAGGAAATTGAAAAAATACAACTCAACATTCCAAAACATCAAGTGCTTCACCAGCAGGAATCCAAGGACCTGTTGCTTCTTTCAAAAGTAGCAGAAAGCACTTCGCAATGTGAGAAACAAAAACTTCACAGTGATTGGGTTGAAAAAGAGAAACAAAAGAGAATTGACATGAACTGACTCACTCATAAAAACACATATAGGAGAAATGCCTGTGGCACACAGTTCGAAACTCGGCGATAATAGGCTGCTTCTATATCCTCCTCCCCACCTAAGTACTAGGTTTTGTTTGCTTCAGAGTTTGAATGAATGACTCGTATCATTTCACTGAAGTAGTCATTTGCACACCCAAAAATGTGCTAACTTCAAATCCCAGCAAAATTAGCAACTTAACATTAAGCTTCACTTAAGAGACAATATATATGTATCCTCTTTACATCATCAAAGAAAATCACAATAAATATGTATGCGTGTGTGTATATATACACGTTAGAATTTTCCAATCCAAAGAAAAGTGATGAGTTTATATTTTCTTCCGAAATTAAATTCCATTTAAGAACTTCCCAATTCCCTACAACTAATTCCTTTCTAGGGGAAAAGCCAAAGACAAAATGGTTACGTAATAGAGGGACTACGGAATTACCCTGATAGTAAAATTCATACCAAGCAGTCACTTAAAACTTTCAACCATCCAAATAAAAGAATACAAAAGGCATTCAAAAATAATAATAATAAGATGAAAGTGTCTGTAAGAACTACCATCAGACTTCTTTTTGATGAAGAACTACCATCAGACTTCTTTCCCCCATTATTCTACTTTTCCTCTCTTCTTTTATTTTGTTCTTCTATAAACCCTTGAAATTCTATATAATAATAATGAAATAGGTGAACATGTCGTGCTTTCCCTGTGCATATGGGAAAAACATCCACGGATGCCTTCCAAAAGAGAAACAAAGGATGAAAAACAGGGACTCTTGAAACCAAACACAGCTTGAAAGAAAATGAGAAATAGCACCATAAATATGTAAGTGTTTTTGTCTCAAACATACATCACAGGAGGACCCACACTTTTCTTCTTGATTTACCATCATCTTTTAAAATGTAACTTATAGTTCTTAACATTCAGAACAAGCAAGGACCTTATTGCTTACGAAAGGAAAAGGGAAGAGGTACTTATCAAAAGAAAGAGGGTAAAGAGGTAAATACCTTACAATTTTTGAGACTCTGATCTTACCAAACATGAGCCGGAGGGGCAACAAGTAAATGGAGCACAAAACAAAAAGTTGAATTAAAATACTCAATATGAGCAACCAACTTGTTAACTATTGGGTACATGCTGTATAACTTTTCTAGGGTAAAATACAATCTCAGAAAGTTTAATCACTATGCTGTCAACCATTCATACAGTAACTTCTACTAGCTTGCAGGTAATAACTAAATTAAGTGGCACCAATAAATACTCAAATCTTTTTTTTAACCAATAAATACTCAAATCACAAGTGTCCTTCCCTAAAATGATGTTTTATATATGTGCTTCACATTCTCCAGCTAGTTATCAGTGTCATCCTCATTTTGGTGAGACAGATTGATTAACTCATCCACCTTCTGGAACACACAGTGAGGTTACTTAATGCCACTGGCGGTACCAAATTATGATACTGTAGACCATTTTACTGAGAAATGCAAACACTAAATGATAATGTATTTTTTTCATAAAGTCATTCCAATTCTTAGATCACAGTTTCTCTTTTTTCCACTATGCTAGTTTATAGCTTATTGTCAGGCCTGAAAACGGGTTGGTGCATACGTAAACATGAGAACTTGCCCATTCTCAGCATCAATAATGCAGAAAACAGAACAGGAAAATGAGCCTATGATGAATTTGTAGAAGCAGAAGCAACAAACTCTTTTGATAGAGCTTCAACACTTAAAGTCTAAAATGATCTTATTTCAGAACTTGTGAGTCTTTTGCATTGTCTAGAATCTAGATCATAATCACTCCATTGAGGAGGTTAAAGAATACATTATGACCATGGTTGAGGTTATAATATGGATTTGATAACAAATCTAAGGTCATCATCTTTGCATGATACGAATTTCTAGTTCCACACTAAGTTGCTGGGTGCGGGTCTCTGCTAAGGGTGCAGATCTAGAGGTTGGATCCTTCAGGATCAAAATTTTAAGATTTGGGATACTGATCCAGGTACAAATAAGGAGTGGAGATACGGCTAAAAATAATTCAAACATTTAAAAATACAGTTATATGTCTAAATTATGAGACATTATGCGGAAAGCTTACAGAAAGTGGTAGTCCCTCTAGTTCGTATCAAGTGAATTGTTGAGACTTTTTTCATAATTCAAATTAAGTGAAAATTATTCAAAGTTCAAGAACATTGATGAGATTTCTTTTTATATTTACCCTTCATTTAATGGGGTTCTTAGCTACTTCATATTTTCTTGATGACTAGTTTGGAAATAATTAAAAAGGTAATAGTGGAAAGTAGCCTTTAATTTATGTCCACAAATATTTTTCTTTAGGGTGTGCATACCCCAACAATTCACTCAATATGGACTAGACGGAGTAATATAAGAAAATGACTGACATTCTGTATATATTAACTTTATTTTCTTCAATTTCACCTCAAGGTTTTGTTTTGATTACCGAAAAATCTCATTGTATCTGTTCCAAATTTCTCCATTGATTTTGATCAAAGCACCCAAAAATCGATGGACCAAATTCAATAAAGATCCACACCCATGTCGTGTTGACACGAGTGCGGCATCAAAAGAGAAAAGTCCAAGCAACTTAGCTTCTAGAAACATGTAATGATATCAAAAGCAGCGCAAAAAATCTCTAAGGTACTTGACTTTAATAGCAACTAAAATGTGGGCTTTAATGGGGAAAAAAACGCAAATAGAAAAAAAATGATTTTTTAATTTTAATTTTTTTTACATGGTAAAAAAGATCATATACAAGGGTATACCAAAAGGTAAAGAATCTACACAATATGATTCTCTACAAACTCCACCCAATCTATACAACAAGGGACTTCCTGATTACACCAAAAGAGAATAAGGAAACATAGACTGGAGACTACTTCTCAACTGAGAGAAGCTCGATTCTACTCCTTCAAAAGCTCTCTTATGCATTAAATAGCATTCACTCAGATCATCCCATTGTAAAAACAAAAATGATAAATACAAAGTTATTGCCACCACATTTAAATTTGACATCTATATGAATCAATCAACTATGCCTCAATCAGATTAGTTACGATTGTACTGTATAAATCTTTCTTTTCAAGTTAAGTCTGCACACAAATGATTCTGTTACAAATTTTAACTTTTAAATCAACAACCATTAACGTGACCATCTCCAAAAGATATACCTCAATCATTAGCATATCCATAAGATATGCCTAAATCCTTTATATCTACTCTATTCAGGTTATTTTATCCCAATACGCAATATTTTTCCTTCATAGAGGTTCTCTAAGTCTCGCTCTTATCCCTTCACAAACAACTAGTCTAACTCGTGACAAACACCAACTTAAAACTTTTTATTCAAGAAAAAATGTGAGATTTTTATCACTGAGGGCACTCTGAAAACTCACCCAGTAGCATCAGTAACTTCTCTGGATATCTTCATCTTCTTGGTGGTTCCCTTATATAGATCCTCCAAACTACAAGGAAGATTCCGCTCTATCGGAGCGGCCTTTCGTGGAGCATTACCAGATGCACCTTCGCCAGCAGCATTCCTGAATGAAGTGAAAATATCTTCCCCAAACATACCCCTACTGAAACTTGGACCACCAGCCCGTCCACCCATATCTCCCATCCCACCATACGGGGTGGAAAACCCAAAGAATTCGGAGAATATATCATCAGCACTACGGGGGTTGAATCGAAACGACCCATGACCACCCCCATCTGAAGGACCAGAAAATCCACCGGCACCTGGAGGTGGCACCTGCCCTTTCAACCCCTCTTCTCCGTATTGATCATACACTACTCTCTTCTGTGGATCACTCAAAACCTGCAATAAACACTCAAAAATATTCAGAATTAACTATAAAACTTGTGGAAAATGAAAATCGAACCCCGTGAAATTAAGGTGTCCTATTACATCTCAAAACTCAGAGATCTATGTTCATAATTAACATCAAATTACGGAAATTGATGAGCACATAAAAATTAGAATAATCGGCTATGCAAATTTATGTTTTTTCTTGTCAGAATTAACAACAAATTGATAATCGGAAAAAATAAATCGAAACCGTGAAGTTTGAGAAGTGTAATTACATCGTAGGCTTCAGAGATTTGTTTGAATTTGGCTTCAGCTTCTTTCTTGTTGTTAGGGTTCTTATCAGGATGCCATTTCATAGCGAGTTTTCGATAGGCTTTTTTGAGGTCATCATCTTTGGCATTTCGGTCCACCTGAAGAACCTTGTAATAGTCCACACCCATACTTCTCTTCTTCCTTCCTCCGACGACAATTTCAAGATTTTCTCTTACTTTATCTCTCTCTCCGACGAGCCACCGGACGGAGCTTTTGCTTTCACTCTGGATGAGTAACGGGAAATTAATCCAGTTGGGAATTTCTAGTATTGGGCCAACCGATCACCGGTAAAATTCACAAATAGGACACGTTTTTGTTTAGGTAATTGGAAAAATACAACTTTTTTTTGGAATAATCGTTTGGTAATAACCCATTATAATATATATATACACTTATATATGTATATATATTTAATTTTTTTTATTAACTTATAAACCTTTTAGTTTTTCGTGTCAAGATATAAGAAGTGGAGGCTCGTATTCAAAGTCGATTAGAAGATATTATCAAAATTTAAGGAGAAGTATTATAGAGTGGTGATTAAATCGACTATGTTGTATAGATCGGAATCTTTGCCATTCAAGAACTTTCACGTTCAGAAAATGAAAATTGAAAAGATAAGGATATTGAGATCACATACTAGGAGAGATAAGATTAAGAATGAAGATATCTGAGACAAGGTAGAATGGTCTTGACAGAGGACAAAATGTAGAAACCAGATTGAGACGGTTCAGACATGTGCAGAGAAGATACACAAATGTCACATTTGAAGGTATGAGAGGTTAACTATGGATGGTTTTAGGAGAGGTGGAGGCATGTCAAAGAAATAGTGGTGAGAGGTGATTAGACAAGACATAACTCAATTCTAACTTACCAAAGACATGACTTTAGATAGGAGGTTATGGATTGGTTCGTCCTGCTATGGCCTGTGCCTTTTGCTCTTCTAACGTAAAAGATGGCACACAAATTAGAGTAGACCATTAGATAGATAGTTGAATGTCGTGTCTCTTATTCTTCTACATTATTAGTCTTAGTATTACTCTTGTAGTTATGTGTCCTTCGAGTTCGGTTATTATATTTGCCTTCTTTAACAATTTGATTATCGTTGTATCTTGTTATAAGAGTGTTTACATTTCAATTATCGTTCTATCTTGTCTGTGTTTATGATGATTTGTCAATGTACACTCTATCTTTCTCAAACCTCACTTTGTAGAGATTATATTGAATAGGTTATTCTTATTGTTGTATAAAAATATACTTGGAGAAAAAATGAAAAATTTATAAAATAATGTGAGATTAATGTTTTAGCCTGAAGTTTGTTTAATAAGAATATTAGTTTTTCCTTCTTGAAAAGGAATTTACCAACAAAATTAATTCAATTATTCTCTAAATCTTTGATTTAAGGTTTGTTGTCATAAATAATAGTCACAATTTATGTGACACTATATGTTTTTTTATAGTCAAACAGTTTAAATTTAATCGAAAATTTGCGTATGAAATCTTCAAAAAAATTAATATATTTATAAACACAAATCACAATAATTCGCAATTCAAAATAATTAAAAGATGCATGAAAAATTTACTGTGCCTTATTTAAATCTCGAAATTGGAAAAGTGTCACATAATTTGAGACGGGAAGAGTACAAATTAAAAGAGGTATGCGAGAAAGTTAATAATAAGGGAATCGAAAAGTGAATAGAGTAAAAAGGAAAGAATGTTTTATTCGATCTCCTGTAAGAGTAATGTGAACTAGTTGAATGATGAATGAATCATTAACTAATGGAATGCTTACAGTGAACAATGAATATAATGTCAAATTTAGAATAGAAAGTAAATCTGTCAGAAAGTTGCAATGTAACGAAAATATAATATTGAAAGGTTGTAGTCTAATCTTTTTTCCATTCAGCTAAATATGCATTTTACGTCAAAATCTCACACAACCAACTTCTTTAGGCGGTCACTCTACGATTACCAAATTCCTAAAATTTGCTAAAATGCTTGACTATTGAAGAATACAGGCAACATACAACATAAGCAAGCACCTACTTATCGGTTATCAAGACACCCTGTGACTTCCTAGTTCCTATCAGCTTAATACGAAAGGTCGAGCTGAGCAACAGCTGGAAGAGATTAGGATACTCCTTATACAACTATTACTCATTACCAACAGCAATACCTGCGGTTGGGAGAGTCCAAGACTGCCCTCTACACAAAAAAGCACTTGCAACACAGCCGAGCTTCCACGGTAAGGCAAGAGGTATTCTGATAACCTCATTCCAAGGCCAGAATAGAACCACAAAACTGACTCCCATTAAGGACCCTGCTCTAGCATCAGCCTGCCAGATACTTGAAAGAATAGAACCGAGAACTTTGTCTAGAGGGGAGAACAAGACTCCCTAGAGTTCAGGATGCAATACAAATTGTACGCCAGCAATCTACAAGCGAAGCACCAAGTTGCACATCAAATCGAATAAGAGATGATCTTCAGTGGGCATATCAAAGCAAATAGGATCAAAAACAAAGGGTAGGAAATGATGACAAGTACCATCCCTCAGAAGCCCATACCTCACACATCAAATTAACTGACAACTGACGAGTCCTTGGATTTTTCAGTGCATTCTTCTTTATCAGAATTGTCAATATCACCGGACTGAGACTGGTTGGGAGGTGCCTGACTTGAAACTTGAGCATCCGATTCAATTCCAAGAACCGTTAAGACAGACCTAAAACAATACAGAAGTATATATCATCAATAGAGATGAGTACTAATCCTCTTGACATATACATGTGAGACTGACCTTGGAAGTGAAGATTTTATGTGTGCTTGGCTTGCATGTGCAACTAAAAGAGCTCTGAGAGCAGGCATTCTACCCAATGCATTTTCAAGCTGAGCTGGAGGTAGCTGAAAGACACATCAAGGTCATGAAGGTAAAAAAAGTTAAGTTTTGACTTCTTTAAGGTCCTACCAGCCTCATAAGCAAAACAAACAACTTTTTTTTGACAAATGTAACAGTTGTGTGTGAATAAATCTTCAGCACTTAAGGCTGGGATCCCAAACTTACATCATGGAACTACATACTGTTGAGTATACTCAACAAATCTAAACTAGATCCTACTTCATCTAACAAAGAACCTAGAATATCTATAATAGCTATAGGATCATCTACATACTCAGAACTGCAGCAATAGCAAAAAGTGAAAACTCAACTCAAAACAAACAAATTTCAACAAATTAGTGCTGAAAACCAAATCTACCATGAGCCCATCCACCACCCACTCTACAAACACCTGACAAGTCAGAGCAATGTTTGCCCATGTTTTCTTCAACCAACAGTAATGATGAAGAACGACCCATTTCATATGGAATTACAAAGACAAATCAGCAACATGATTACTAGCTTGCCTCAATTTTCATATTAAAAATTTACTAAGTGCTGGAGCATCTAAGAAAACAATACTTATGAAGAGTACTGAGGTTGGAAAGGTTGAAAGTGTAAACAACTGAAAAGGCACCAAGTTGCATTTTAGAACATAATACATCTGCTAAAAGTTTGTGTTAGAACAGAATCTCAGTAGTTGCAACCTTCATATATGTATTGTTAAAACTTAAAACTGTCTCAAAACTACCTGAGCAATTAGTGGCTAGCCTGCATACATGTCTAGAATAGTGTCAGTTCTAACATACAGCATCAATTTATACCTTAATTTTTGAGGGCTCGGTATTTGCTGACTCAATTTTACTTGAAACTGTCTCATTGAGTATGATGATAAAAGAATATGTATGCACTAGTGGATATCCTTCTCTTTTTTTATGACAAGGGAAACCCGCAATCGCTATCCTTTGGGTGCAACACTAGTGGATATCCTTAAAGTCTGTTTATTGTGGAACAACATGTTTTTTTGTTTATAGCAGGTAGGTACGAGCATTTGAATAATTAAACCTGGTGAATGTCATTATATTATGATTATTACTATTTTCAGAAGCATGCAGCACTTACAGATGAAGCAGAACATGATTTCTAAGTTTCTAATCATTCCAACACTTGTAACGTAAATTGGATGATGGTAGGATAGCTGAAGGATAAACATAGTTAGCTTCTTACGTCAAAGGCATACCTGAAGAAGCACTCCAAAAGATTGTGGCCGGGTCAAAAGGGCACACTTCACAAATCCTACCCACTGCTTTGGATACTTCCATATCTGAACGACAAATATGTCAGAGTTGAGTATGCATTGATATAGCTCGCAAAGTACAGATAATACATACCTGCTTGCTAACAAGACGAGAGAGGATCTCCATGATGAAATCCACCTGGGACAACAATAATAAGGGAACTCAGACACATACAAGTAATGAAACATAAGGAAGAAAGAGAATAAAGGGCTAAAGTATTATCAGGAAGGAGGCTGCATTTGTTCAATCTCCATGTTCAACTTATGCGCAAAAGACTTTATGATGCTCTAGTGTTAGCAGAAAGAAATATTACTAGCCTGAAAGATGTAAAAGCGAGATAAGGAAATTGGTACATAAGGAGACACGGGGCTATAATGAGGATTGTTCTGGTTTAAGGGCTATAACGAGGTACAAAAGCTGGTTTAATCACTTAATGCAGCTAATCATCATTCGACTCAGTATGCATGCACTTATCACTGTAGTGAAAGATACTATGAGTGAAACATCTATCTTACCAGAGATGGAAAAGCACCAATAGCTTGTAATACTGTCCGCATGAACAACAAAGGAAGAGGAATCTGTTCAACCTGTCCCCAGAAAAATTAAATATTTGTTCTTTCAGTTTAATCTGGATTTCAGATTTAAAGAAGGGTTGAAGCTGGAAATGAATTAGTAATGAGTATAGAAGGAGCTATACCAATTGGTTCAAGACCTTTGCAAGAACTTGTTGTGTGAATATCTCTCTCTGCTCAAAACAAGCATTGCACGCATCTGTAACCTGCAAAAGTCTCAATATTACCTCCAAGCGGCAAAAGTTCAACTAAATTTGGAAGAGTACGGAATCAAAGATGGTAAAGAAAATCTACCCTCTTTAAAGGAATGCCTTCTCTTTCAGGATCTATCCTATGGATAGCAATTAATGCTTCAGTAGGAGTTAGCACTGGACCTGAGTGAGTTGATCCCTGTGTAACAAACATTTTCAAACCCAGGTCAAAGGATCAAATGAATTTGCTTCGGAACTTCAGTTTTTGTTTCTAACTCTTTTACAAAGAATAGAGATTCATATTTTTAACAGAGAAGAATAATGCAGATAAATCGCCTCCTTTCCCTCGAAGGAAGAAACTGACAGACTAAAAGATGGAAAGTAAAAAGACCACAAATAACAGCCCTGAAAGAAACGTTGTTCATAGAAGCATGTAAAATACCTGTAGAGTACGAAGGAGAGCGCCTTGGAATTTATCCAATGGAGCATTCACAACATGTGGAAAAAGAAGCAAAACCTGAGGAAGAAGGGATGCAAGAAACTTAACTCAAAGAAAGATGAAAGCAAAACAAAAACATAGAAACACGTGAATGACATACATAAACAGTGTAATCCCACAAGCAGGGTCTGGGCCCTGTCTATGAAGGTAGAGAGGTGGTTTCTAATAGCCCTCGGCTCAAGTAAGGCATAACAACAAGAAATAGTGAATGACATAGAGCCAGAAAATAAAGCCAAGACAAATGGAAAACAAAAAGAAACTGAAGCAAAGAAGAACATTCTAAGTTCTAACACTCCCATAGTTTTTTTCAAGGAGCTACTTTTACACTTCAACAAACAGAGAACATCCCTATTGAAATAACTACTCTTGTGCAGAGACCACTTTGATAAAGGATAGAGGGGAACTTACCACCCCATCACAACCTTTGGTGGTCCCTGTGCACAAACCACTTGATTATTTTACTTATAACAGTCATTACTTCCCAGTCTGTGCATGTATAATAACCTCCTTGAGCAAAAACTAAGCTAAAGGGAGAAGTGGTATAGCAGCGAATGCACGGAGGATGTAAGTAACAAGAGAAGAAAATTATACAAAATAGGCAATAGAGAAGAAAAGATGAGTACCTCATCTTTTGACAGGAAAGGAAGTATCATAATAAGGAGCTCAACATCCTGTGAAGCACGAAAGCAAATCAAAATAATCAACCATATCATAACCTAAGCTTTTGGACAGAAATAGAGATCTTCTAATGTACATGAGAAATGATGCTGTTAATATTAGTCCCTCCAACCAAACAGCCCTTAAGATACATAGTAAACTGCTAATACTAAACTTGGAAATTTTACTAGTACAGATTTACCAAGAAGCAGCATTGACACCACTCAACATACCATCCTACAACTTTTATATAATATGACAGGAACATGAACGTTGAAGAGGGCCACAAGGAGCACATGTTCACCCTTGAACGCAAGGTGATGTGCATGTTGACTCAACTCCATGATTTTAAGAAAAGCTTGGAGGAGATCAAGTTCAAGGGTTTATTATAGATAAATCATTTAGCAGTCCAACAACAGAAGTCATTATCAATAACAAAAATGATCATATTTGATACCTTTACTTTAGTCTCATATAGCTTCCTGATGGTAGTTATCAACTGTAAGGAAGGAACTATCCCCTCAGTCAACGTTTGCAAAACCTTGAGTCATGACCAAAATTATGTTAAGAGAGTATTTTTGTTTCCAAGCTAGCATTAACTGAACAATAAAGTGGATCAATACCTGTATCAATAGTTTTTCACTTCCACTATGTGGATCTGATATTATCTCAAGTAACTCAGATGAAGAACCAATTGTTCGAACTAGCATGTGGATCTGTTGATGTATTGCCTGCATAACACTTACCAGCTCTCAGTATGTTAAAAATAAATTAAAGTTGAAACAGTGTAATAACTAACGAATGAAGCTATACACAATCCTAGCAGAAAGTCCAGGTTTTAAAGCAAACCTGCCGTACAGCCTCGGATGCACCACTATATACAACAAATATTTGACCAAAGAGTGAGTGCTTCTGCTCAGCAACATAGACACGTATTTATTAGGTTATAGATGTATGAACAAAGTCTAATTAAAGAGGGAATTAGTGTTCAATAACAAGCAAGAATAGTCAAACTAAGTGAAAGGAACCTTAGTACACAGTGCAAAATAGAGCGATATGCGTCGCTGACCCTCAGCAATAGAAAATGGTGATTTACTTCCAGAAGTGGATGACTGAAGAGGGTTAGAGGAGATAGAAAATGATGGTACTTCTTCCGAGGGCTTTTCAGAAGCAGAATCCTGAAAAAGAAAAAAGAGCATTAGGTAGCTGTATGAAAGAGAGCTAGAGAAAACAATTATTTTGACACCAGTGTGCAAGTTATGAACTCGAGAAGACATGCTCGACAGGCATACATGAGTATCTTTTCTATCTCTTCATTTTTATTCTCTCACTTTTTGGCTTTCTTCCTGGTTATTTCCCTCAAATTCCCAGGGTTGGGGGTTCACATATTCAGATGAGTTTCCTTGCTCATTTCTTTTCTAATACAAACAAAAAAAATATAGCAGCAATCAACTAACAATGAGTACAGAAGCAACCAACCGAATTCCAGCTTATTATCTAACCCCACCCAAAAAAAACAAAGTAAAGCACACAGTTAGACAGTAAGTCTAATGTGCAATTATCATAGGCACTTGGTACGGCTTACTATATTAGATTTTTTACGGGAAAAAAAATTACTGCAACAAATCACCTCCAGCAATTGTAAGGGAATATGCCGATTCTCCAATAAGTAGAATCTAAACAATTTAGCTTCTGCATCCTTGTCTGTGCACACATCTGCGGATATGTTTCATCCCCTCTTTCTTTTTCTTTTTTTGTTTTGGATAGACTATAGAGTAGTCAGTCTATTAAGCACAAGGCAGTTAATCTTTTGCAAAATACATCAGTTTATCAGAATCCTTGAATAGCATCTTTAAAGCAGAGACTAAAGCATGTGTAGGGTGTAGCAATACAAATATAACGAGAGAATTGCTTTCAGGCAATAATATTTTGACACATTTTCTGAGAATATTCTGAAAGTCAGAAAGGTGCACTAACAATCTGACACTATAAGCTCAGGTGATGATTATTAACATACAAGAAGTGACTGTTGTGCCCCCACCAAAACCCACCACAAAGTGACCAAGGTGCACAAAAGCAACAGACACCAAAAGAAACAGAAATTGAAATTAAAATTGACAAGACTCAGTTTTCATAATGAGAATTAGCACCTTCTGCAATGCAGGATCAGATTCATCACCAGTTGAGTCTGCTTTATGATCAACAGTTGAAACTGACATCAACATTTCATTGGCAAAGAGTTCTATTTGTTGAGAGATGTATGTCAGAGGATAAAGCTTGTTGGCAACCTGCAAAGGTAACATCAAATAGCTGTTGAAAGAACTGCAACAATCATAAAACTAATTTGATTCATTAGACAGCCAAGTTATGTATGAGATACCAGCCGTATTGCCTTCATGCGCACCTCTTCCAAGTGATGAACAGCACTCTTTGCAATCAAAAGAAGATAAGAGGTCAGAATATGGTGATGTGAATTCGAATTCTATCTGTAGAAGATTTACCAACAGAACACAGAAAGGATTTCATCTGACCCCAACACCTTAATGAAATGGATTTCTCAATTGAGAAAATGATGACACATAGAATCAGCCATTGAAATTCATATGAACTGACCACAAAGGCAGTAACCATGATGCTGCAAAGAATTGTTGCACTCACAGCAGTCATCACTCATTGCTAAAAACACACTCACTAACTTTTCTTTTTCTTTTTCTCTTTTTGAAATTGGTAACTTGGTTATATTCATCAGCACCCAAAAGAGGCCTGGTAACTCATATCGACAAATACCCCCCGAAAAACTTACAGAGAGGCAACAAAGTCTAGTAATGATTCTGCATCATCTACTAACAGTTCTTTAAACCAAAAATGAAAAAGAGAAATGACCTCCTCCATGATCATCAATCAAATTCGTGCAATTACCTACACAAAAAAAAGGAATCCTTCCTCTAAACAAACAAGATATTTCCTTCATCCTCCATCTGAAATGATCTCCTATTTACTTTCATTTTATTTTTTTGGATAAATGTGGTGTCTGGGCCAGCATCCGTGCAACTCGCACCTGCTGTTGCAGTGAAGAAATCACCTACTGTTTTGTCTCTGCCGGGATTGAAGCAATCCCCTATTTTCTTCTGAAGCAATCTCCTGACTCCTATTTTCTTCTGAAGCAATTTCCAATTTTCTTCTGAAGCCATCTCCTTTTCTTTCCTTTTTTGGAAACTGAAGCAAAATAAAGTGATCTCATATTCTTTCATTCCATTGTATCCAGTAAAGACACAACAGTAATGTTCCTTTGCCTTCATGTTGTGGTCTATCTTCTGTAATCTATAATCTGTGCCTTGTGATTGATGACCCTATTGTCCTAATGTCCTTATTAGCATCAATGAGATTTTGATTGACGAATACACAAGGTTCTACAACATCGGAGCAAATCTTCCAGACATCAGCTAACGGGCATCGTCTCTCGCTCCATACTAAGCAACACCAACTTAAAAAAAACATTCTAAAGGTGCGACAGCTCATATGGGGATTACAGACTTAACTACTCATTTCGTTCTATGAACATAAGTTATGCATAGCTTTGATTAACTTGTTTGATCATATATATCAGAACCAAGATACAGTATCTCTACTTGTTTGGCATTCTTTTCATTTCTTAAACATTGAATAGCATGGTAAGTCATACTAATTCGACCTCTTTAGAGAACTTCCAAATCTTATGAAGTATCATCTGGACCACAAGCTCTTAATTTTCATAATCTTCAGAGAATCTGTTACTTCAGCAGACCTTATTCCTTTTTTAACACAAACGGCAGCTGTCTGACCAGACCAACTTGCGTGTACCTCGAATATTTCACCAGATACCTGCTACCTCCCTCCAATGTCAGTATACGGTACACACCAAGGCTTAAGCAGATCGAAGAAATAGCCTACTGGTTTTTGTCTTTGCTGCGATTTGAACTCATGTCTCAATGGTTTTCTTTTATTTCATTGACCACTAGGCCACACCTTGGGTCCTTAATCGGTCAGTCCTTAGTGGACCTTATTCTAGAGTAGCTAAGGTACCTGTCCTTGTGACTTATGTTGATTAATTAATCAATATAGCATCTCCATTTCTCATTCATCGTGTTATCTCTTGTCAAAACTTGATAGGAATTGTTTTTGATAAATTTACTAGGTTCGAGACTTTACCCTATTTCACTGTTGTGCCAGCTTACGTTATTTCCTCCTATTTCCACCTTCCTAACTTAAGGTATAAATAACTAAACCTTTACTAATTCACAGTAAAACCAATATTCACATTCGTCTAGACAATTTGTATGCACCCTCTTCATCATTGTAAGGCCTCAACTGAATTCAGTTGCTTGTGTGTGTGCGCATGTGTATGTGTGCGCACGTTACTCCCATCAAAAGGAGTGAGTTTGACGGAAGAGAATCTTTTGAGAGACCATAAAAATGGAAAGAGAAAAATTTCATTGATGATCATGTCAACAATGCAGAAAAGAAAGAACTAATTTCAAATTAATCCCAGTGACCGAAGATCCTAGTTTAAACTAGCACTTCCTTCAAGGACTATCAAATGCTGATCATGAAGGAGTTATGCTATCAAGATAACTTAACCTGCTCACCCATCTTGTAAAGAAAATTCATGTTCCTCACCACATTGAAGGAAGTAGTTGCACAGGCAAGAAAGCAATCTAAATTACACAGTTTATGTTTGTCTATGCCTACGAAAGACCCGCTAATCAGAGGGGGAGTGTCTTCTTTGACAAATAGCAGATCACACAAAGTGCCAAACTTCAAAATTGTATTGCCTCAGCTCTGTAAATCTCAAGAGTTATATTCTTTTAACCTATCAACAACTAATCGATTCTCTGTTCTGATGGTTGACCAAGATATATACGAGAAGGTGCAGATATGCAGCATTTCAGAACAGGACAGGTACTCCCACCATTCCAGATTAGTCCATACTCCATCCCAAAAACAATGACATGTTTCTATATTTGAAAACAATAAACTTTGAATTTCCCATTTTACCCTTAACGAAGTTAATATAATCACAAAAATGTTATGGCATGTTTAAGACTATAAGTTTCAAAAGTCTTCCTTCTTTCTTAAACTTTGGGGTCGATTGGTAGGAAGTATTAGAGAAAATGGTACATGTATTAGCTTTGGTATTATTTAACCCCTTGTTTGGTAGTGTTCTCAACTTATGTGTTAGATTTACACCCTATTTTGTATTATTCTTATACATACATAGTAAAAGATGGCATTAACAATACGGAATACTATTCCTATTCAAATACACACTAATCATTTAATACAACAAATCAAATAGTCTATGAAAAATAATGTCAGCAATTATTAATCCCACCCCTCCTAATACACCTTATTCAGTACTATGCTTATACACCCTACCAAACAACCTATTCTAATGCACCCTATTCATTTAATACAACAAATCAAATAGTCTATGAAAAATAATGTCCGGATTACTAATCCTAACCCTACTAATACACCTTATTCAATACTATTCTTACACACCCTACCAAATGACCTCTTCGTGTCAAGACAATCTACGTCACAGTATTGAAAAGAAATGAGTATGACTTTTGTCAAATAAAAGATACAGATCAAACACAGTACACTGACAGCAAACCTGTAAAGCAATTTTGAGACAAGCTTCTCTCATTAGAGGTCTCAGCATAATCAGGTTCCACACAGTACTGAGGCCTTGAGTGACTCGATCTCCACTATGCAACTCCTTCTCATCCTTTTCACAACTACCAGGACAACAGAAGCTCTCTAACAACTTGAGAGTAGAATTTGGTAAGTGAGGAGCTTCAGCGAGCAATCTACTTAGAGATTTGTCAGAAGCTGGAAAAGAATCTCTAAGTGTTTCTGCCTACAAAATATACAGGAAATCAAAAGAATGCAAAGCATTTACCTAATCCAAAAAAAGTGCACCAGGAAGGAGGAACATATACATACCACTGTAAGTAGAAATGTTTCGTATACGGATGCTGCAGCTGTTGAAGAAAAGAAATCCTGGTCTTCTTCTGCATGCCCATACAACCTGTAGAGGACACGCAATGTCAACTCGTGCCCCTAAAGACATCCAACGATTAGTCAACACTAACACGATTAAAAGGTATAAATATGACTTAATCAAAAGGTACAGAACTGAACTAAGAAAAATACTACAATTACTGTCAACTTATGCTGCTGGAATATTTTTGCCATGAAATATCAGAAGAGGATTCAAAAGAGAGAGATAATTAGAAGGTTACGCAGAATACAACAATCAACATGCTATGCCTAGAGACACACATGTACTGGGAGAACAATCAACATGCTATATTAGGTGTCTTTCTGCCGTATAACACTCATATTCCTTCATTTCAATCGTCATAGTTTAGATCTATGTTACATCTGCATATATTATATCTCATTCTCCTGCATGATTGTACCTAGAAATTCCAACTTACAATAAAGTCATTAATCTCATGCTTTTCAACTTTCTATTGACTCCCTCATTAATTTTACAAATTAACACTATAACATGCAAAGCAAATAACAGGATATTCCTTATCAAAAAGTAAATAACATGATAGTCAATTACCTCATAATTCATATAATCGGACAATATATGTGTTTGTAGAAATTTCCAAGGGTTTAGCTCCGAAGGGAACTGCAGTTTAGAAAAGAAAAGAAAATTCTAGTACAGTTAAAATATGTCTTTTACATTCATAATATATATAGGCGTTGGTAATAATCCCTGAGCAAATACCTCAACACCTAAATAGGCAAGAAGAGAAAACCGGACTTGAGAACCTCCAGCAATTGCGATTTGCTTGTAAGCATCAATGACACGAGTGAAAGCTGACTTCTGTAAATTGTCCTTCTCTTCTTCAGAGAGGTTGATGACTGGAGCAGATATTTTGGGTAGAAGCAACTGCGGAGAAAGCCCAATAGAAGTAGCTGTTGATGAGTTCATGCTGGTTACATCTGTTACAGCTGCTTTTGGACTAAGCTCCTCCGACCTATCAGTTGAATTTGATGGAACTACTTCCAAAGATGACCTAACTACACTAGACCCTTGATCTTGAGTACCATCTTCAACTTCAGTTGGACCAAATGCTGAAACAGCTACAAGATCTGATGCTTCATCTTTGAGAGCTACAGAATCTAGACCAGGTATGGAATCCTCAGTTTTCTCAATGTCAGCGACATCACATTGCAAGGATGAGACATCATTTTCGATTAGTTGAGGGGTACCCTTTGGAGGCTCAGTTACATATTCTGGTGCTTCTTCACTTGCACAATTTAGGGCATCAGATGTACCATTAGTAGTGACAGGATCAAGGTGCTCTTCTCCCCCTTTAGTTTTTTGCAGCTGAAAACATGTTTAAAAAAGAAGCCCATGAGTAACAAAATTAAGAGCTTAAGCAGAGAGCTACATAAACCAATTGGAAGTCCGACAAGGGCTTTTACTTTTGTGCTCCCTAGAAAGTGGAAAAGATAAGGAAAATATATCGAGGAATTAGAAAATGCATTATAGACCTCCGGCTCAATCGAGACCAAATTTTGATCAGCTCTCTCATCTTGTTCTGCTAACATACTGGACTGGGAAATAGCGTCTGTCAACAGTAATAATAACCGTCTAAAATCAGATACGATCTCTGGCTTCAGAGGTGGCTCTTCATCATCAACAGTTTTTGGCTGATTTGAAGGTAGATTTCTCATATTAGCCATCACAACATCAGCTAGCAAGTCAGCTGATATACTAGAGATTAAAATATCTAAAGACGCTGCAGCCTTTTCACCCTGGGCAACTAAAGTACCAAACATTGCAACAAGTGGTTGCAAATTAATATCATCTCCATCAGATCTGGTTGTTGTGGAACCCCCAGCTGAAACTCTCTCCTGGATCCCACTTGGCTCTTCCTTTGGTGCCTTGGAGACGATAGGCGCCGATCGCATGCGCTTCTTAGAGAGATTATCATCTATCAGTTCAGCATTGTGCTCCACCCCTGATCTCTTTGTCCCAGCAGATGATTTAATTGAAGGCTTTGAATCCTAAAAGAAATTAAGCAGTTTTGAGGACTATGAACTTCAAAGCTTCCACTAGAAAACAAACTAATCTTTGAGGACTACGAGCTTAAAAGCATTGTATGATGCATTGCTTTCCATTGATGATAAATCAAGAGGTAAACTGAAAAAACAGGAACCTCTAAGATCGAGGAAACAACCTTCAACTCTGTATCCCCATTATTCTGAGAATCTTGGCTTACAACTGGTCCTGCCTGAACTCCTGCTCTCTTTTCTCGAAGTGCACCTTCTAGTCGATCCCGCCACTTAAAAAAAAAAAAAAGAGAGAGAGAAAAGTTCATATTCAAAGTTTGAGCCAATGGAACATTTCTGTGATACGGAGTCACTATGATCAAACCCAGCAAGGGCCACACTATTTGGCCAATCAAAATAAGTACAGAAAGCATATTGGATTCTAATTAGGAAAAATGAAACTAATTACCGGTGCAGCTCCTGGGTGTTTACAATGCAAGCAAGAAATGAAGGTTGTCTTCAAAGCACGGTATACCCCAGAAACATGCAGCTTATTGGCGTCGGATCTTGAAGGAGTCAGGCTAAGTAGAACTGGCAGAATACGACCGTAAAAAGCCGGCCTTTTAGTCGCAATTTCTGAAAGACTGTGGATAAATGGAACAAGATACTTCATCAGAAAAGGTAAAAGCAACAAATTATATAGAAGTTGTAGTATAATTAACAATGGGTCTCCACAATGCAAGCCCATTAAGAAAGAAAGATAGATCATCACCACTTAATCACCACAATGATCACCAAGTTAGTAATTGACTTCACTGCAGGAGATCTAAGCTGATCAAGCAATAAACCCAAACTTTGGCTTGCTTTAACAGACAAATCCCCAATATCTAGAACTGGATGACCTCCACGAAGCCACGATACATTGAATTGTTCAAACTTCCCTAAAAAAACAATAAGATACCAATTTGGAGAAACAACAATCATAGAGCACAAACAATTTACTTAAGAAGATATCACAGGTTATTTACTCACTTCACTTTCAAAAGCATTTGATACCTTTAATGTCCAAAGCAGGTGGTGGCTCCGAACCGACATTAGGATCAGGTGTGTAAAGTAGCACGACAGATTCCACAAACTTCAGCGCAAGTAATTGTCTTCCATCACTTGCAGGCTTATCGCCGTGTTTGGAGAGTTAGATCCCAAAGAGAAGGTAGATGAATGTATGAAATGGTTTCAACAAAACTACATACCAGAAATGCCATTGTGTATATCTCCTCCCTAAACTTCAGCATCAAGGCCCATGCTGATTCAAGAGAACCATCCAATTGACTTGAAAACAAGCCCTATTATTGAGATAGCAATTTAAGTGTTCGAGAATATATCAGTGTGCAAAACACAAGATATGAGACTAGAGAAAATATGCATTTTTACTACTTCAGTTAACAAAAAAATATCAAAATCATCAAAAATGTAATGAAGTAAGCAGTAATAATATAACAGCAATACTCATGGAAGAACATTGGGAAATGGTTTTCATTCTCATGATGCAGTTTGCAACTGAAAGAACTATTCATAGATAATTTTACTATAAAGATGAATGTTGTAAATATTTATATGGATAAGATATTTTATAAATGAAAAAAGAAGAAAACTAGTGGACAGAACTAAGTTTGATTTATAGAAAAATAAAAGCATATGCAATCACAATGTCAAAACTGCAGTTTTAGTCAAGGTAATGCCGTAATGATCATAAAGTAGCCTGCTGCGTTATTACAAATTTTAACACATGATGTACTCCCCAAATTTTATTTTAAATGACATTATTTATTCCTATTCATAAATCAACAGCTTTTGGTGGTCTAAATTTCTTTTATACAACTTATATTTTTTTGAAAGGGTAAGTACTACAACTTAATATTTCTAATTGTATAAAGTGAGATCTATAGTATATTATCAAGGTTCTTTTTTTATAGATTCTAAAGAACAGTATGCAGTGCTCCTTGAATATACAAACTTTATTCCTGAAAAAGTCAGTGCATTGATAAATGAGTAAATTTGATTAACTTGACCGTTGTACATCAACCATGTCATTCTTTTGAGACAGTAGGTAATAGCAATCATGGCATATTTGAATTCCAGGACAGAAAGACAGACAATTAACAATCAAGTTCTTTGGTTAGAGATGTAACTGTGGAAGTACACAATAAATTGCTTATGTGAGCATGATAATGGCGGATCCAATAAGCTAAAGTTGCAGATAATTGATCTATAACTATCTGAAACCTGGTCAAAAGAAAACGACTCATATTTTATTTTCAAATTTCATATCTGAAATAGTCAACTACCTGGATTGCAACTTTGACTAGAGTACACCGAAATATACCAATTCCACAAGTGATTGCTTGCCGAGCAACAGCTGGGGTATCATCCTTCAAGGCAGAGATCAACACAGGTATGATATCAGGTAACAATTCTCCATGTTCGAATCCAATACAACCAACCATCCTGAACAAATAGCGCGTCTTTTTAATTTCCTCCTCATGATATGGAGTTGAGAAATCTAGTGGATTGCAAAACATGCTTTAAAGATAGAAGCCTGTTTATGCTTGTAGGGCAGATGATTTCCGTATTCAGTTCTGAAACTGCAATGGGTAAGACAGCATCCAAGAAAGCATGCCACATATAGAATGAAAAGAAGTGCAGTTGAAATATAAGAACCAAATTGGCAGGGAAATTTCATGCTATGGAAGAGTGTTTATATGATTTAAAGGTAAGCTCATGAAACAATTATGCTTGCAGTGTAAAGGACATCTCTTGATGTCTTATAAGGCTTAACAGACATGACCAATAACCAAAATTTAATTTAAAATTCTACAGTATGTAAGTCACCAATGCTACAAGTTACTCTGACTTGAAAGTTAGCAAAATCCTGATGCAGCAAGTAAAAGACAATAGAGCATTCCACTGAGTGTTGCTTTGCCTCAATAAGTAACAGCTAAAGAATGACACCTTCATTTATTTCCCCTAGCACCAAAGTAAAACATTTCCACTTTGATTGCTTTTATTGGAGCTTCTTCTTATTCATCAAGTAATAAAGCTGTTATTTGATCATTCCACAGTAGCATATTCCCAGGTTTTTCACATTTTATAATCAAAAGGGTATGATTTTCAAAAAAAAAAAGAATTAACAGGGTCATATATTTTTCACATACTCCACAATTGCTCCAATCTCCATGAACTAATCAAACTAGCTGGGGTTTGCATATAAATCCTCACTATATTTGCGCTCATTTATTTATTCAATAACTTGCAGTTTTCTAATTATCCGCATAATCTAATAGTTGCAGGACTGTAAAATGGACAACAAATCAGAATCACATGTATTCAATTGCAGAGAAAGACAGCGAGTAATGGAAACGTACTGAATGGTTAATTTACGAACAGGACTGAACCGATCGGAAACGAGGTCGATAAGAGTAGGAAGGAATTCTTTGAGCAAAGGACCGCCAGCGCCGGAGAGCTCATCTTTGAGCCGTCGCAAGCTATGAAGCTTCGATGGAACGTCGGAAGCGAACTTGGCAGCATTGAGTAGACTCGCTATCCTTTCTCTGGAAATCGGAGACATCATTCCCACCATTGCTGTAGGCAAAAGTGGAACCCTAGTTTTCTCTGAGCTTCAACTTGCTGTGCTTTATCATATGCTTGTGAAAAGCAATGAAATTGAAGAAGCGAGTGTCGCCGGAGAAACGGATGCTTCTGTAATTTGTATAGCACTCACCGGAATTTTCCTCTACCGGGAGATTTGTTCCGGCCACTGTTACGAAGTGTATTCAAGCCGCGCAGGACTTTTATAAATTACAGAAATACATAAATTAGAAAAAATCATTTTTCACCTCTAGACTTTTTATGAAAGAAAAAAAGGGCCAAATATATAAATTATTATCCAAAAAAAAATAGTTTAAATATGTTCATTATTATATTTTTGAATTTAATATTATCTTTTATTATGCTTTGGAACAAAAAAATTCATCGCCAATTTTGAAATGTTTAATTTAAATTTAACTCGTCGACCCAATTAATTTAAGAAATAACATGGTATAGTAGTCCAAAAAAATAATAAGTTATAATACAATCTTAAAAGCATAAATATAAACATGTTATTAAACTTGTTTTTAGATTGTACCTACACTTTTTAATTTTAAATTTAAATGAATAAACACTTAAATTTATACAAAATTAAATAAATCGACATTTAAATTTCTTTCTTACCTCTTTTCCTCTCTCTTTTCAAACATAATGATAAAGATAAATTTTCTAGTTCTAAAAATTGATTTATGAAAATGTACAAATATTTAAATTGATCAAGTTTTTATTAATTATTATTTTTCAAATTTTAAAGAATAAACATTAAAAATTAGGGGCATAAATTGAATTTTTATTTTATTCTAAAATGTTTGGAAACTACATCATATTCTAGTATTTCGATAGTTTAACGAAGTTAAAGTTTCATAGCATTTTTTTGGATGATAAATGTGAAAATTGTCTTCTTTATCTGAACGGTTGTATTCGGGTAAATTTTTTAATCTTGAAACGTGTGTTGCATTTTATAACAACTAATTATCTTCTTTGATATTGATTTTAGGTTGGATCTTTTCCTTGTTGCTAAAATCTTTTTCGTTTGAAATAAATTTGGACCTCATAGAACATTTTTAAAAAGTAAATACAGTCTTTTATTAGCTAAAGAACCTTGTCTATTAATACGAAGATCATTATTTTGTTTGTTATCAAAACAATCAACTCAAATGTGTGAACTTCACTAGCTATATGTTTCAAGTACATGGCATTATGGTTTCTACTTGGTAGAGTAAACCAATGTAAAGAACCAAACTTCCATGGGGAAAGGATAAAAATATTGTATGTCACATAGAATACATATGTGATGCCCATACTAAAAGAGATGGAAACAGAAGAAATGAATTGGCCTAATAATACCCGAACTATTTCATTTACAACATCAATTCTCAAAGATAATAAATTGAAAGGAGTACTCGATTCGATGGCTTTCTCTCGACTATTTAAACTGTATATATATTTCTCACCTTCTTTATAGGCCTGCGACAGATTGGGCAAGTACCATCAACTTTTGCTATCCTGTAAATGGCAATTTCATGGTGTTAACTATTATACATGGATATTTCAAGTGTATTGTTCGTTTCTTTCTTTACCAGTCTAGATACTACCGATGACTAAGTTACTAAATGGGTTGGAAATGTCTTTGCAAAAACAGTTAACTTAGATCACACAATAAAATCATTGAAATATGATTCCTTTCTTTAGTTTATAGTTCTTTAATTATAGTTGATCGATCACGGTTTTGACCCCTTGCTTTTAAGACTTGCATGAAAGACGGTTTAATAAATATCTAAAAATATGATTAATGTTGGTAACATAGAGAACCAATGGAGGTAAAAGAAAGTAAAAATGGGACATAGTAAACCGCCTACTTATTATTAACTATATAAGGGGCTCCTTGGGACAGGAGGGAAAAATAATGAATCTTGAAAGACCAGCTCCCGGCTAAAGAGGAGGGAGCAAGTAGATAAAATAGAAGAAAGGGAAAGGAGGAAGAAGATCATAACAAGATCTCTTGGTTGTGAAAAAAGAGGCCGACAGGTGACAATTTACAATGAGGGCAAAGTTATGAAAAGTCTTAAGTTGTGTCTCAGATATATGATCATACTGCCCCATCCATGTGGTTAGAATAGTCTCCCCGACCATATTTTCTTAATGAACAAGAATAACAACATCAACTCTCAATGATGTCCCTTTTTTGTCAAGGGAAGTCTAGCTTTCATGTCATGGCTTGCTGGTTTTTCTCATATGCATAAATAAATATAAGCATATTCTTTTGCAAGTACTTAGTCATTTCTTTAGAGTAAAAACTCAAAAAGAAAATATTTTTAGTTTTTAGAGAGAGAAGTGACATACCTAGTTCCACATTCAAAACAGGATGCATGGTGTCCACATGGAAGAAAGAAGCAGTCCTTTGGCGCATCAAAACAAATTGCGCAGAATCGGCGAATATTGTTATTGTATTCACCATCTTTGACTTGTCTCCCTTGAGTTGCAGTGAGGTCCAAAACATTTTCATTATACTCATCATCTTGTGAAAGACCATTGTAAGAAGAATCCCAACTTCCAATATCATTATCTTTGCGTGAAAGAAGAGGGGTTTGCTCAGATTCCATCGGCCCCACTGGATCTTGTCTGGACGGAGACATGAAATCTACTTTATTAATCTTGAATGCTTGCCTCTTCACCTCGTGGTATAAGGTTTGGGAACACTTTACCCTCTGCAGAACCCACTTATGGGATTACACCAGGTATGTTGTTGTTGTTCAAATTTGAATGCTTGCCAAAGAATATTTACATAAGTCATATTTAATTGGTAAGACAAAGAAGATATTCCATATTTTACAGTCTACACCACTGTAAAGGGTTCATTAAGATTAACAATAGTCATGATGCCAAATGACTTGGAGAATGAACATATACAAAGAAGGATCTCCATTAACAAGTCAATCTATAACCAAAACGTATAAGAATGGATTTGTCATGACAAAATGCATGTAAAATCCTAGAACATAGTAGTGCAAATGACTATTCTAACTAGTTTAGTGCATCTCGAAAATCTAGTCCCAGCCTTCAAATGACTATTCATTTGTGATGATAGAAGCTGAAAAGCTACTGCTTGGTGTTAATACACTCAAGTTATCATATAATCGGAAACAAAACATATTATTCCAATAGAGATATTTCGAAGTAAGCTTATCAAGATATTGTGTTCATGTGTAGTCAAAGATTTACCGATTAAAGAGACATCAAATGCATTGAGCATTAAAGCATTTGCTTTGGGCATATTCTCTGTTGAGAGAATTAAACTAGGAGATCTAGAAAAATCTCGAGACTTACTGGTCTTTGAGGAGGAGAAGTCAAAAGAGCAACATGGCCTCCAGCCAGAAAGAAGCTCATTCCACACTGTCTTTGTTTGAGGTTGCACTCGTAATAGGCATCAGTTGTATTATAGAGCAACACCTTACTTCTAATATCCAACTGAACCTATTTTTCACAGAACTAAAGAATGATAAACAGTAAAAATAAGATAAATGCAATTCTAGTGCAAAGCAGGAAATACCCTTCCACCCCCACACCACACCACACCACCCTACCCCTACCACAAAAATTTTTTTTAAAAAAAGGGAAATTACAATTTCTTTCTACCAATGATGAGGTGATTGTTCATCTGGGGAAGGAATGTTATACCTATATTCTCTCTTTAGAGTACTATCTTAACTGAAAATTTGATATGGTAATACTTATTTGACCTGTACAACTCCAGAGTTCAGATTGCCCACTGCCACGTAATAACTAGAGGACTTCTGTATGTCTTGGCTGATTGTGCCATTTCCTGCAGAAAGGCGGTGTGATAAGCTTACTTCTATCTATTGTGAGCTATAGTTTGTGCAAGACCTTTATGCAAGGATCATAAATAATTTAGCCAGTCTTCTTTCTTACCATAAATGACATTCCATGATAGTGTTGTGTTTGGATAAGATGGGTCTTCAAGCCACTGAGCTAGACCTTCGCTTCCTGCAGTTCATTGACTTTTAGAGAAAAATATCTTAGTGTTAGAAAATTGAAATGGAGCTAGCATGTCAGAACTTTGCTGGCTATATTCAAGAAGACCTAATCAACAAGATAAGTAACCGCATTCCAAGAGAGTGAGCCACAAATACAATTCCCCACTGAAGGGTTGAGCCCATAATACACCCCTATTATGGACCACTTAAAGAGGAAAATGAGGAGAGATATTTCTAGGGAACACTTCTTTTATACTGTTGGCCTGAAAGGCGGGTACTGGACTCAAAAGAGACTAGCTTAGACAAAAATAATATGTCAACTGTAAGCTAAATGATTTAGTACAAAAATATTATTTGTTTCTCTGGATGGTCATAGAAGAACCAAATATAACAATGAACCCAAAAATCATAGAAGCTATACTGCAATAGTGAGGAGGACCAGACTTCTACCATATTGAGTACCCTAACAGTCCTCTACATGGGTTATCCTATAATACATACGGTTAACATGAGGTTTGAAAGCCTATTAATTTGGATTGATTTGCAAAGTTTTGATGTTGCCTTACAAATTAATCAACCTAGTATAGATTTAAATTGACCCCTAAACAAGAAATGCAACTCCGGGAACAAAAAATGAAATAGACTTGATGAAAATGAACTTACCTTGAGCAATAATAAGGACTAAACCAAACGAACTTGAGGACTTGATAGTATATGATATGTTTATTTGAGACCCTTGATTCAAGTAATATATCCATTGCTATGAAATCAAACACAATATAATTCATTAAACAAACCTCAGATAGGAATTAGAGACTTAACAAAAAATTAAACCTTGTTTGTGTTTTCCAGAAGAGAGGTTATGTAAGCTTCAGAAGAAGTTGCAAGAACATCAAGAGAAGGATTTTTATAGAATCCATACATCGTTGGTCTATTGTTTGCACCGTCCATCTCTTCCACCTTGTATGAGGGACACATTGTTTTGTCAAACTACAAGCTTAGAGAATATATAAAAAACAGGCTAAGAAATTAAACAATTTACCTTTATATTTTTCACAAATAAGGGATTAGGTTTAATTAGGATTGAGGAATTTGGTCCAAGTTGCAAATTACCTGGCCCATAAACTCCGAGTATCAAAGTCATAGAGACTGAAGAAAATAGAAAACATTCATCAAGGCAAGCTTTGAAGTATCAAACCTCTTTAGTGAAAGAAAATAAGTAAGAAAACATAAATACACAAGCATATTAACGTGAATAATTCCTATAAAAGTTATAGATACTGGAGTAAAGAGAAATTATTTTCACAAAGAAAGCTCTGAAGTGTCGAATGTTGTATTCACCAGGAGAAATGTAAGAGAGGAAAAACTTTTAAATATGAACGCTTCTTACGATCTCTCACCTATTTGCTTAGGAATTACACCTTTTAAGTAAATACTAATAATATGAGTATGTTAGGTGATCAATTAATGTAGTTGAGTGATTCACAAAATTTTAGGATTGCACAATGCAAACCCAATCAGTGAAGCCATCAAAAGCTAAGAGATTTATTATCATTTGGAGCAACATACTACCATGAGCAGCCAACCATTCTTCCCCCAAACTCCACATAAACCTACACACTGACCTTATCCCATTCAACTTCACATGTGCATAAAATTTACACTCTCCGGCCAATTAGTATGACAATTATAGTCATACGAGAATAAATAAAACATAAAATGATCTCATCACATTCATTTAGAGGTGCAAGTTGAGTATACATGATAAGAAAGATCATTTGAGATGGTTTGGTAGTGTTCTTCTTAGATCTCTAAATGTGCAAGTGTATACATGTGAAACTATGATAATTGAAGGTTCTAACAGGAATAAGATACCTAAAATCATATAAAGATTATCGGATTCATAAAGCTTAACAAAAAACAGAATGTAAATAACAAAACACTCATATGCATGATACTAACTGGTAGGCATCAAATCTTAGTCATATAGCTACACTTACAGTAGAAGCCATTTTTGCAAGAAGTTTTTTTTTAGACTGTATATAAATTTATATATCAGTAGAAAATTTATGTAAATTAGTCTTAGAGAACCCCAAATTACCAAATATTGGAAAGACACAGGTTAGACTTCACAAGAATAAAAAAACAGAGAAAAACGTATAGTGCAAACTTCATATAGTTGCCCCATTTCGGTTGAGATTGATCCATAATAGTTGTTGTTAAATACATTTAAACTATCACTTTCTTCGCGAGTTTTATACCTCAACTATTCATTGTTTCATTTAACTACCTAACCATCATTCCATTTATATTAAAAATACACTTCGATGCTGAGTTGACCTTCACACGCCTATAGTCAATTAAATTAAGAGTTTCATATCGCAACTATACATTGTTTCATTTAACTACCTAAAACATCACTCCAGTTGTATTAAAACATACTCTGATGCTAAGTTGGCCTCCACACACCTATTGTCCATTGGAAATAAACTTATCGCCGACTCATCACTAAGATATGTTTTAATAAAAAGATAGTCATAACTTAGCTAGCTAAAGCGTAACAATGAATAGACGCAACTATATGATGAAAAAAAAGCACAAGTGAACATATTCAAATATCATTAGATTATCTTATTTTCGATTTTCAGAGATGCAACGATAATCAAATAAAAATGAAAAAGAAAGGCAAACACACATCCACAAAATTTGGGGGAAAAAATACCAAAAATCCAAAAAGTGAGAATAACAACAATGTAAGAACGAGTATCATCTCTGGCTAACCACACAGCTTCCTCATTGTCAGTCGCCGGAAAATAAGGTGCATTGTGAAAAACATTATTCCTCTCAGGAAACGGCAATGGAGGTCGCCGATCATCATCGTCAATCACCGGTACATCCTCCTCGTGTCGTGACATCGATGAATCGCCAAAAAATTGTTCATCTCTGACCTCCGACAAAAATGACTGATTCCGATATGATTCTTCCATTCTGAAGAAGATGTAAAAATTGTGATTTGGGAGAAAATTGTAGAAAGAAATAAATTAAAAAAAATTACAGTGATGAGAAGAGTCCGTGATTGAATTGAACGTGGCTTCACCAATCAATCATCATTTTAATTTTAATTTTTTTCATTGTTTTTTGGGATATACGTATTTCAGATTTCGATTAGTAGTTGCCAATTGAAAGTTAAAAATAAAAAAAGTGTGACAGTTAGGTGATTGAAATCATATAAATTGTGCATTTTATATATATTTGTTTATTTGACATTTGTCCTCTGTTCTAATTATACTATAATCATAACTAGATAATTTGTCCACGCTTCAATAAATTGTAATTGCATTAAATTTGAAAATAATTTTTTACTAATATCCATACATTAAAAGTAATGAAAAAGATAGGTTCTTAAAAAATATTAGCAATATTCAACAAAAATTTGATTATTTGTCATCATCACATAACTCAAGAACATCTAATGAATGAATTATTCAAGAAATTCTAAACCTTCTAAAGCTTGTAGAAACTTGTATGTTCCTTCGTTGTGTGTGTTGGGGGAGAAATAAGAATGACGTGATGAGTTCATTGTTCCACTTGATTAATCTTAATCAATAAAAAGGGGATTAATAAAAATGCAACGTGGTGATCACAATGTTTTGTTAATTACCTTGTTGTTGACCCTATTGGATAATTTGATGCACTAATGTGGACTCAAATTGCTTGAGTTGTTGTCTCATCCTTATGATATGAAATTGCTTATTTACATTGATTATTGTGCACCATGATAAGCCATGTGATGTATATGCCGAAGGAAAATCATTCTGATAAGTGATATAATACAAAGTCGAAGGGAAATGGTTCCAGCTAGTGATGTAATATAAAGTCGAAGAAAAATGCTTTCGGCTAGTCATATTATGCCAAAAAATGGCTCCGACAAGTGATATGATATAAATTCGAAAGGAAAATGATTTCGGCTAGTGATGTAATGCAAAACCGAAGGGAAGCAGTACCGACTTTTGTGATTTGGTGCATCTGACACTTGAGAGAGATCTACTTGATATTTATGAATGACATACTTGATACTTGTTAGTTGTTGAACTGCGACTATTGAACTATGATTGTTAAGCCTTCTGAACTGTGTTTTGTGAAATTTTTAGGTTGCGCTGATTCCTATGCAGATTGTAATTTGAGGAGGTTCGGTTAGGATGAAAGGAGTACTCATTTTCTAGCTAGTTTTGTCTTGTTTAATTGGTTACTTGTTGAGTACCGTGTTGGTTTACTCACTCCTTACTTTTACACTTGTGTAAATTGCGAGCTCGGTACCGTGTGATTGCTCTTTTCCTTCTCCTACTTCTGAGGCTTGTCAAAATACTTTTGAGAGGTATATGTTTGTTATCTCGACGGTCCTTCTTATTCCTTATTTTATGCTTTGTTCTATTTGAGAAACAAAGACATCGAGACTTGTAATTATCTTTAAATTCCATTTTTTTATTTTAGTGGTTTGTACACGTAACAATCAAAATTTGGGATTATACTAGAATGAATAAGTTTTCCGCTCTTATCTCATCTTTGTTTTCTTTCCACATTTCTTTTCGTTTCGTTAAATTGAGACTGACTTATCTTGATGGAAATAAATGAATGTCATCACGTCCATTTTTTTATCGTGACACTGTTATCAAATCAAATTATTAGAACGATAAATGCCCACATCTTGTCAATTTTTATCTAAGTTTTTGCATATATGGAATGAAAATAGCCTTTTGTAGTAAAGTGACATACATTTTTGTTGTCTAATCCTTGTAAATTCAAGAGTTAAAATGCCATGCTAACTTAATAATACATCAATATACTCTGATATATATAAGGGCTTAAACTCACATGTATTACCAAATTATTATTTAATCTCTCCTCTCTTTTTTCCTTTCAAATTTATCCTTGTTTAATAAGTTGTGTGAATAAATTTTCATTTTTTTTTATTTCTTTACATTTTCCTCTCAGTATATTACGATAACATAGTCAAATATTACTTTAAATATTGTTAATAATTTTCATAATAAATGTATTGAAATCTTAAAAATCACTTATTATGAACAGAGTAATAAAATACTATTCAAACATTATATCTTAAATAAATTCACAACAAGTCATCAAACATTCAAACCCCCCACCCCCCCAACCCTCTCTTTTGTTAATTATTGGTTCAGTTTGCAAATATGAAATGAATAGGCTTTAAGAATAATATAGCCAAAAATAAATAAAAGAAGGTTTTTGTGTGTGACAGAGGAAAAAAATGCTAAAATAATGGACAATCACACATTAAAAAAGAAATGGATAAGCAAATAAATAATTACCAACCCTTTATTTTTATTTTTTTAATACAAGCTAATGAAATCCATTAGAATTTTTAAAAAGTTTTGTCCCATCAAAATAATTCCATGCTAAATATACTAAAGGTGAGGAATAAACTATATAACCGGAAAAAACTCAACTTACTATATTTAACACAAAACTAAATTATATTAACAAATTGAAATTCTACATTTTAAAGAGGATAAAAGAATTGGAAAAACAACTTATATATTTATTTTCTTATCACAAAAGGCATTAAGAGTCTTGAGAGAAAGTAAATAAAGAGAAGAAGATGATGAAGGGGAGACCACAAGAGACAATTAGCTTTGAGAAAAACACTTGGAAAATAGTTGGGATTTGCAAGAAAAATTGGTACAATTTTCGTCGTCGTTTTAATATCTAAATTGATAAGGAAAATATTTTTTTATTTTAGATACTTTTTAGATAATTTGATACGCTGGACTTTCGATCGACAAAAGATAAGAGAGAAAGCAAAGTGAAGTTGATGAAGAAAAAATGTTTAACTTCTAAATGGGACATATTATAATTATTATTGGCTAAAATTTGATGGAGTCTTTCATAAGGGTATAAATATTTCTTCTTTCATTATTGTTAGATTTTTCTTTTAGTCTTTTTTTAATTTGTTATTAAAGTTTATTGTACGTGGGCATAGATAATTAAGTCCCACAAATAATAGTGTTCCTATTGGAAAATGGAAGTGTATTAATGTTCAAACATAGTTATCATGTGGTACTTTGTAACTATGTTGGTTAGAGATAGATAAATATTTTATTGAATTAATTGAGATATGTGTAAGTTGACTTAAATACTATGATTATAAAAAAATATAGAGACAAAAACCTATGGTCTATTCTTCTACTTCTTTCTTTATTTAATTACTTCCAAGCTTCTTTTCATATGTATTTACGATAGATATTTAATTAAGTTTATTTTCTTCGTGAACTAGCAAAATCAATGTGAACTATTGACGATATTGCATAACATCATTCAAGAGCAGAGTTTCTCTTTGTATTTCTTCTTTAGTCTGCCCTATTAAAAATTCCTTCATATAGGCATGAGTTAAGGTTTGAAGTATTTGATCTTCAGTAATTCTCGCGGACTTTGATTTTGAAAATTAGGCTTGGACTTGTCTTTGTCGATTAATTAGACTTTATTAATTCATATAATGGTAAGTTAGACATTGATCCAATTTTTAACCAAAAAATTGACTTGATCGACATGTTATAAATTTATAATTTGATCCAAAATTCAATATGAACCTATTCAAAAAAAAAAAAAAAATCAATGTCTACACTCCTTCCATTCTATTTTAATTGTAGTGTTAATTTTTTTTACACCAATTAAAATAAATATACAAGATATAATTTACTAAATTATCCCTATTTAATGAAAGCAGATTTGATTAGTTCCTTATAAATATTGTTCGTACTCTTTAATATTAAAATTATAGTTGAAAACAATTGTAAATTTGAGTCCTAAATTTTTAAGTGATAATTATTTCTGAGCTAAAATAACTTTTTATTTAAGTCGGATGGGTAGAAATTTTGAAAGTGACAAAAAAATTATATCTTAAAAGTTGATCAAATTCACATGTTAGAATTCAAATTTATTTTTAAAAATAAATTATAATCCAAGCAATATTATAATTTACATTTAAAAAATATATATTCTAGTCCTTAATTTTTCAAAAAAAAATATATATTACACAACATTAGATAAAAATATATTTGTTAGTTGTAGGTACTAGACTTTGAGATGTTCATAATGTTTATTTTGTATATTCAATCATAGATCTTTAGAAAATATAGATATTTTTGAATCTTTTATGGTCAACTACATAGAACAAAATCCTTTTTGATAGAATCTTGTACAATTAAAACACAATATTTATATGACAAAAAATGTTAAATCCTTTTTAATAGAATCTTGTACAATTAAAACACATTATCTCTATTACATAAAGTGTTAAAAGTATACAAACTTTGATTATTTAACAAAATCAATTATAAATTATATTTCATATTACAAATTTAATACTCCTAATTAATTTTCATATGTCTCTTCATAATAAGAGTGATACATTGCATGATTATGATAAATATTATGAGTATATTGCTTTTGTTGATTGGTAGTAGGATATTAATATATGAAAATTTAATTTTATCAATTATAATAATCGTTAAATGACTCTAAAATAAATCAAAAATCAACTAATCTTACTAAAATTAAAGAGAATATTAAATTTAATTTTCTTTATTTAAAACATAATTTCGACCGTAAAATAAAAAATTAGAAAATTGTGGGTGACTGTCTAAGTGGAGGGCATAGAGGGCATGTTTTAAAATTTTATAATCCAGCGAAACCGTTGGAAACAACAAATAATTCCTTGCTTTTGCCAGCCTGTTCCCTCTACTAATATTTCAAATTACATTTAAGCCCTCTATTTGTATATCATAAAAAGTTCCAAATTCAAAAAACTAAATTTTATAGTATGATTTTAGATATTATAAATGGCCCATATCATCATTTTATATTTACATAACTTTTACTAAAATATTAAAGGAGTGATACAATATTCACGAAATACAAACTCGATGTATATAACTATTAGTGTATTCTGAATTTGATGCAAATTATTAGTTTCATCTCTGAACTATTGACAACCTTTATAAACACCCACACTCCCGATATACCAATCAAGTGATCTCAAACTCTCGTAGAGCATAAAATTCATAATAAAAATCGAGAAAAGTGTTGAAAACACACCTAAACTTGACGAAATTTAAGGGTATATATTTAACTAATGTCGCAAGACCAGATCGTATTTTGGTTCAGTTGGTAATAAATGAGTATTTTTAAGACTGTCAATAATTCGATGGTGAAACGAATATTTGCGTCAGTTTAAAAGTGTTTTCAATACGATTTAAAAAAATTTAGGGGTATGTATTTAACTAATGTTGCAAGATCGGTACGTATTTTGGTTCAATTGAACAAGTAAATGAGTGTTTTTAAGACTGTCAATAGTTCGACGATGAAACGAATATTTACATCATGTTTAAAAGTGTTTTCAATACGATTTAAAGAAAAGGACAATTTAGTCAATGTTGTTTAATGGTATAGGGTAAATTAGTAATTTCATGTTTCCCCAGCTGAAACAGCACATCAAACCGCGCTACCGGAGCAAATCCGCCCCGTCCTGTTTTTCCCTTTCTTTTCGAAAACCCAGATCTGAAAAAGGGCCTCTGTTCATCAAATTTCAAACCCAAACCCTAAATTCTTCTCATTCACACGTTATTCCGATTCGAATCAACCTTCAAAATTGATCCGAATCGAGAAATCTTCACAAAACAATGGGGGATTTCAATCTCGCCTTGGTTATTGTAGCCATTGTAGTATGTATTCTCGTTTTCATATTCAATGTCTATCTTCTCATCAATTATCAGCATCCTGATGATGCTAATCAAGCCTATTTCCCCAAATTTGTTGTCGTTTTTGGTCTATCAATCGCTGCCATTTCTATTCTCATGTTACCGGCCGATGTTGCAAATCGGCAGGCATGTCAACACGCGATTTATAATGGAGCGTGTAATCTCACGCTCCCGATGAAGCAACTATGGCTTGCTATCTACATTGTTGATGCTATTCTCGTTTTCTTCGTCATTCCTTTTGCTATGTTTTATTACGAAGGCGACCAGGATAAGTACGTGTACTCGAACAATTTTGGACATGATGTGTATGGTATGGAATTGCTATTCTGATGTTTTGATTTTCTGTATTCTGTAGGACTATTGCCAAAAGGCTTAAAAGTGCAATGTGTTGGGTGTTGGTCACAGCTATCGTGTGTGCTTTGTTGCTTGGAATTTTATATGGTAAGTTTCGAGTAACTTTGTGTGTTGATCAGACTTGTTGACATGTATAATATGCAGTGCATTTCTAGCTTTGGATGCTAATTGTGATGTAGGTGAGCTTGGGGACTAGTTAGTTTTGATCAGGAAATGTCAGAATTTGGGTACGGAGTTGGGTATTTTAGATGACAATCAACTATGCCATATACCAAAATTAGTTGGGTTGACTCAATGAATTATCTGTATCCATTATATGCAAGAGTTAAGAGTATCTTTTGGCTACTGTTAGCAGTTTACCTACATTCTCTTCCTTTATTGTGGTTTGAACTGAGGATTGCATTGAGATGTTTTCATAGGTAGAGTTAAAAGCGTGAGTCTTGGATATGGAGTGAAATTTGTATAAAGGTCACATACTTAATGGTTCAAATTACCAGCTTATTGAGGCAGTTGTCGTGTCTCTCTTATTTGAGCTTCTCTATCATGTGTAGTTGCTGTGTTTCTTATTTGGACTTCACTATTATGTGTCTAGCTTTGGAATTTATTACAGTTTCTTCGGTTGGTAGTTTTTTCTCATGAATTATGCCCCTATAGATGATGGGACAATTATGAAAAGAAGAATATCTAGATGCTGGCACCCAAAGGGTAGCGGCTGCGGATTGCCCTTGTCATAAAAAAAATGAATATCTTGATGCTGTTTATGGGAATTATATGCCTAGTGTTAGGAGTTGTATTTTGCCATTTTAGATTTCTTATTATAAGTTAAATACTCCTGATTATACACAAGATGGTGTCAAGAATGTCTCATTTGGTTTGTGGCTCAATTACAACCTTCCACAGATTTTCGCATCTTTGCCACTCTAGTTGTTGTAGTGCTACTTGGGTCTAGTTTTGACCAGATACACATGTGTGATTATTGCGACATATTTCAAAACATTATGCATTTTTTACTTGTGGATACTAAGAACCAAAAGAGAAGGGGAGGTGATCTTGTCCTCCGCATGTTATCAAGAATTTTACTGCCACGGCAAGTAGTTATGAACTTTTAGGACCCCAAAACTGCTGCCAATCTGGCACGTTGCTCTTCGCTTAATTATGCAATGGGGAACATACTTTACTTACATAGTTATATTCATCCCTTTCCTTAGGGTTTATGTAGTTTTCGATTGCGAAATTTGTAACCTTCATTGCCTCTTAACTTTGTGGATTTCCTTGCACATTTTACCACTTTTTTTTCCTGACAAGTATGCTGAAGTGTCTAGTTATATAGAATTGCTTAAGTTCGGGTAAATTGCTTTGGTTTTGTTGTTCATCACACTTCTTTTGGATATTTCAGGGCTCGCCGGAAAGGCAGACTTCACTGTAAGACACCTGTCATCAGCCACCACTTCTTTTCCAAATTCATTTGATTTTAACAATGGTCAACAATGTATTGGAAACGGGGCCCGTCAGGTTGGTGCAAATTTTAATTTTTTTGTTTCTTAGTTAGTTGAGCTTATGTAAGCATCGCTAAGTAGTTTAATGTCTTATTCCAAAGTCGCTAAGTAGTTTAATGTCTTATTCCAAAGTCGCCATTCTAATACTTGTCTTCAATTGTTACTAGTGTTCTGCATACTCTGCTAATGCTGCCTCTGAGACAACCTGGACTATGCGTGCTACTTTTCCTGAATATGTCGTTGCTCTGGCTACTATTGCTGGATCTGTACTTTTCACGGTATGACAATACTTAATTTTAGACACTTGAATATATTTATTTATGTGATTAAGAGACTCAATGTTCAATTCTTCAGTCATTTCTGTCTTGGCAGAATGCCTCTTAATATGGAGAACTTCTTAGATATCACTTTTCTGGTTTTGTGTGTAGAACTTAGAATAAATTTTGTGTAAGGGTGGCCACTTGACCATGAATGTTTTGTTGTGTCTTCTGATTATAGTTGAGGGGGTTAGGGTGATCGGTTCTTTTAAGGTTGAGGAGCAGCAATGGAGGCCAAAAGAGAGAACCTGTCACCCTAATATGCATGTTTGGTACTGACTTATCTGCTTCACATATTATCTCCAGATTTTTGGTGGTGTTGGCATTGCTTGTCTCCCTTTGGGACTTATATTTTCGTTCATCAGGCGTCCAAAGGCTGTTATTACACGGTCACAGTATATCAAGGTATTTTCTTCTGTTACAAGCTCTTTGCATATTTTCCTGATCGGATGTTTAAAATAAAATAAAGAAAGGTATATACGCTGGTGTCATGACACATGATGCTTCATTTTGATTTTGTAGGAAGCTACCGAGCTAGGTAAAAAAGCGAAAGAATTGAAGAAAGCAACTGATGCACTTCATCAAGAAGAAAGGAGCGGGAGTAAGGGAAGAAAATGGCGGAAGAATGTTAAGGCAGTCGAAAAGGTACATCTTTTTTTTTTACCATGGTTTCTTTGATTTTTTTTTTTTTCATTTTTAGCACTATGTGATATATAAGGTGAACTTAAAAATGGAATGTTTTAGAGCCACTCGAGGGTGTGGCTTAGTGGTCAATGAAGTGGAGGAGAACCTAAGGTCTTAGGTCTAAATTCTTGGCAAAAAGATAGGCGATTGTGTCTCTTATGGCTAAGCCTTGGTGGATAGAATTACCATGGCTGGTGGGAGGTAAAATGTACCTGGTGGAATAGTCAAGATGCATGCAAGTTGGCTGGGACAACTTCATCCCAACAGAAGGAATGTTTTAGACAACAAACAAAAATATATAAGCAAATCGCACTGTCATGTTGATCGTTGCATTTCATTGCATAATTATTATTTTAGAATATGTAGAAGTAAAGGTACATTTGTCTTTGCACCTAACAATGTGGCCTGGTGGTCAATGAAGTTGGTTAGAATCATGAGGTATCAGGTTCAAATCCCAACGGAGGCAAAATCACTAGGCAATTTTTTTATCTGGCCTAGTCTTCTTGATGGATAGAGGTACCTGCTACCCTGTAGAATTAATCGAGGTACGCACATGTTGGCCCCAACCACCATGGTCGTCGAAAAAAGATACTTGTGTCTTTTTTAGTAAATGAAACATGCTATAAATATCATCTGTTATGTTAAGTAGGAAAAAGAGGTGGGAGGTGAGGTGATAATCATTGTTCAAGTGGCCATTATACATTTTATGAAATTTGAAAAGAAAAATAAATAAATAGAAATTTCTATAAGTTGAGCTTGATGCTTCTTCTGCAAAGGCATGAATAAACTATGCTATGCTATTTTAATATGATCAATTGATGTTCATAATCTGTGTATGTAAGTGACACTCCTCTTGATATGCATGATCCCATTTGTCCTCGAAATTCTACATTGAAGTTATTGATGATTTTATCTCATACCTCATGTCAATTTTATCTCATTTATCTTGGGATGTTGGATGAAGATTCTGTTTTCTTGTCAGATTAATATATCAAGAAATGAATAAACTGAAAAATACTGGTTTGTTTTTATGTTAGTATGATAAATAATTGTTTGTTTTACCTTGCAGGAGGTGCTTCTTCTTGAAGACGATGTCAAGGCTCTAGAGGAAATGTATCCTCAAGGTGAAAAGGTAAAGAGATGTGCTTTTATACTTGGCCGGCTAAAATCTTATTTTCACACCTTGCCAAAGTAATGTTGTTGAGCTAACTAGTTTGATGGCCTCTTTTTGGCAGGCTGAGACTGCTTGGGCAATGACAGTTCTAGGTTATTTGGCAAAACTCATCCTAGGCGTTTTAGGGTATGTGATGAAATTTTAATTTCCACTAGTACTTTTGGAACAATTTGACATAAATAGATGGCAAGTAGTGAATCTGTGTTTTCTTGGTTCATGTAAACAGGCTGATTGTCTCTGTAGCTTGGGTTGCCCATATTGTGATATATCTTCTGATTGATCCTCCACTTTCTTCTTTCCTTAATGAGGTTTTCATCAAACTAGATGATATTTGGGGTACCTTCAACCTTTTTCTCCTCTGCCTTATTTGCTGTGTGTGGTGACTGATACATGAAATGTGATGGTATTTTTCAACCTTATTTCTCCAGGTCTTTTGGGCACTGCAGCTTTTGCATTTTTTTGCTTCTACCTTCTGCTTGCGGTGATTGCCGGAGCAATGATGATTGGCTTGAGATTAGTTTTTGTTACGATTCACCCAATGAAGTAAATTTCTTCTGCTGTTTGAAATTACACTTTATTGAATTTGTTTACCACCTGCTTTGGTCCTCTGTCTTCCCTGACTCACTGCTAAACGGGACCTCTATTTACAGGTGGGGAGCTACGCTCATGAACTCCTTTCTTTTCAATGTGGGCCTTATTCTTCTTTGCTCCATCAGGTAGGATTAACGCTACACTGTTCTATTTTTCTTATGTATTTGTTCCATTTTTCAGCTTTGTAACAATTGATCTTAATGATGAATATCTGAAGGACAAATGCTTAGACCACTGATATGTGGGACACTTTGGGTTGTCCATGCAAATAGTCAAGTATTTAATGTACCAGCTAGGATTCAATATATTGGGAAATTGAGTGGTGATGTTTGGCTGAAGTGAGGCATGAAGCAACATGCTAAATCAGGTCCTCCAGGTTATGGCTAGATACTACAAAAGAAGCAGCCTGCTTCTTATACAGTCTTGATTTCACTGGGGAATTATTGTTGTAGCTTTGATCTAACTTGGGGGTATTGTGGTTGTAGACCATTTACTAGTTAAACCATATGTATGCAACTATGGAAAGGAAAGCAAGGATTCCTCTGACAGGATATCCTGAAACTTCCGTGCTGAATTTATGAGGCACTTGTTAAAAGGACGTCCATTGCGCCCTAAATTATTTCTAAATAAAAAATAGATAGCTTCATCTACTTTGTTGGACAATGGTTTCATGTATTAAATACTTTCCTGAGGTGATAGGTGGTATATAGAACATGAAATTCGAGGATGCTAAATGCATGTTCACTTAGTATTCTGGTTTTCTGAAAGGGTATTAGCCAATCTGCAGTATTTGGGTTGATAACCACCTTTCTTCTGCTTCCACCTGGTGTAAAAGTTCGGTAGTATGATCTTTTGTTTTCTGCGCTTGCAGTGTCATTCAGTTCTGCGCCACGGCCTTTGCATACTATGCTCAAGCCACTGCAGCTCAAGAAATATTTGGTCACAATCTGCAATCTCTTCGTGGAATTAAGTATCTATACAAGTAAGTTCCTGTTGTTTCTAGATTTTCACCAAGAACTGATTTTCTGGCTGCAAGAATCATGTTATGAATGGGGAAAGATGTCTTTGCAGGTACAACGTGTTTCAAATTGGTTTCATTGTTTTAGCTGGTCTGACATTTGTTTACTATGCTGCCTTTGTAAGTCTCTGTTACTGTCTGACATCTCAAATCCTTGCTCTTAAGATGGCAGAGAAATTAAACAGTTTTCAACTTTGCAGGGGTGGAGAAGGAAAAAGCCTAGTGGGAGGTTCCAGCTCTCCAGTTAAACGTTTTGATTGGATAGCAGTGCACTTATCTGACCGTATTTGAGACTTACTCTGGTCTATCACTAATGTTGAGGCTTTGAACTGTGGTGTATGTTGCCTAGTTTTGTTTCATATTATTGGAGGAGGCAAACACCACTAAATTTGATTTCTACAGTGGAAGTTGGGTGTTGGCGACTCTGTACTACTGCTGCTGCTGCTTGCCACTGTTCTTGCTGCTGTTAATTTAGTTTTTTTCCTTAATTCCACCTTCTGTATGTATCATTTGTTTGGTAATGTTATCATTTGTTTGGGCATGTCGTCATCTAAATGCTTGGTTTGAGATTTGTCCTTGATGTATCATATAAGTCATTATATACAAAAATTTCTTGGATGCTTGTATATCTACCGTGAGCTCTTTTATATACGTTTCGATCCTACGAGATTCTTGTTGGCTTTTCGTTCAGATTATTTGATGTAGCTGGTTGGAGTTATATATGAATGTAGTGGACGATTTTTTCAGCATTTTCCGGTGAATTGCATCTTCCTAATTATTAAGGTCAATTATGTGTTTACAACAACTAAATTATCTCTATTTCATTCTTAGATGTGTTTTATAATAATGTTGTCTTGCACATATCTCTACCAATCATTCACAAACATTAATTAAGTAATATTTTAAGAATCATTCAACGGTTAACATGACATTTTTTGAGGATCCCTTTCCTTCATATATCATAAGAATCTTTTATCTTAATAATGGCATGTTTTTGCCTCTTAAAAATATGATCAATAGTATTGTTTCCACTTATCGTGATAGATAAATAGGGACATATATTTTCGACACAAATCATAGATAATACAGAGTGAAAGAAGAAAAAACAAGAAAAGGAATTGTAATAAGTTGATTTCATAGGGAAGACCTGCATTATATTTTGTTGGAAGAATTCACCTAGATGGTAAGAAAACCAACTGATTCATGAAGACAAGTTCAATCAGAGTCTAAACTAGTGCCATTGAGTCTGCCATTCAAAATCCATCTGTGAAACTTTTATAGCTGTTGAACCCTTTGGATCAACACAGATACACGGAGAGATTTCGGAGAATTCAGTAGGTAATGATCTCCAATGCAGGTTAGGTTCCCAGTCTGCCTCTTTGATAACTTTCAAGATTTCCTTCATCACAGTTTTGCTGCCTTCACTTGATAAATGTATTCCATCTCTTCACAAAACAAATCAAGAAAGTTATACATGAAAATGGTGATTGCCAACGGGACGTGTCAAAGATGATCTAACATTAGAAGCAAATGTGAAAGGAGATATTGCATAAACATGATGATTGCTAACAGAATAAGCGCCAAGGTATCATTCAGCTAGATCTATGATCAGAATCAAAGACAAAAACTGCTAAAAAATGCGGTAAGTTCTACAGAGTAGTGGTTATTAAACCAACACTGTTGTATAGGGTAGAGTGCTGGTCAGTTAAGAATGATAAAGGTAGTGGAAATGAGAATGGTCAGATGGGTGTGTGGACATACTAGGAGAGAGATGATTAGGAACAAAGTTACAAGGGGCAAAGTGGGAGTGACCTCCGTGGAGGACAAGATGAGGGAAACGAGGTTGAGGTGGTTCAGACATTTGAAGAGGAGGGGAGAGGATCCGCTAGTTAAGAGGTGTGAGAGCTTGGCTGTAGTACAAGTTAGGTGAAATATGGGTAGGCTGATAAATAATTGGGGTGGGTGATTAGAGATAACTTGGCACAACTTCATCTTACTAAGGACATGACCCTCGATAGGAAGATATGAAGATCAAAGATTAGGTAGCTGACCAGTATAACTTTCGATCATGCAAGTGATCTATGATGTGACGAGCAGAATGAGAGAAAACCTAAGCTCATCTATAGATGCTTTGATTTCTAACCCGTGGAAAAAGAACTCCTCTGAACAAATATCCGTCACCATTACCACGAGGCAGTCATAACAACCAGGTAAATTTGATGTCACTTATGTCCATATCCAAGCTAACAAAACATGCCACTTATGACAGAAAGACCTGTAGTATCCCCTTGCATTTTCAAGTTTTTCAGAAGATTTGACAGCGATACAGTACTTACCGAGAAGATATGGTAGCATTTTAGTTGATTACTACAGGTACTAGACAAAAGGTAAGATCTATCAAAAATTTGAACTTGAACCAGTTGACACTTTCAAGTAGATATCTCAAGAAGGGTATATGTGAAGCCAAAGCGACGGTTCATTTTTACATGTTCAACATGACAAAACACAAAAAGTGATCTTGTATAAAGAGAACTTACGTAAAGCAAGCAGTCAACCAATCATCCCTCTGTTGAAGTGCTTTCCAAAGATCTATAACCTTCACACCTAACTCTTGGCACAACTGTACACAAGCATCTGAATATTTCCGACAGGATTCATTTGATCGACCAAGATCATTACTGTGCAGTAACGAGAAGCATGTGTCACTAGTATATATATAGCAATAAGAAATTCAACAAACCATGCAAAAAACTTCCATGCTTAGCGTTGATTACCCAAATACTTGAGCCACTTGTGCCTCATTCATGGGAGGAGCAGTGAGAAAGATTATCCGAGTCTTCTGAGAGAGGCTCTGGTAGTGCAGCAGATACATATTGTCAAATTTGAAACAATAACAGATTACAGTTTCCCCTGCAGGCTGTTGTCAGGGAATATATACCTTCAGATGAATTGCAATCTTCCTCATGTTTTCAACATATTCAGGAAGAGGAACATGAGCACCGAGGCTACTTGATTGAGGCTCCATGGAATCGTTCCCTCCAAAATAAACTATGACCAGAGAAGGCTGTACAGCTGCATCCTAAGTTTAAAAACACATGAGCTAACAACATCAAAGATGATCAGGACAGAGGAACTGAACACACTATGTTAGATGATATTCAATGATTTCCACAAAGTTGCCTAGCAAATGTTACATAGATAAAATCATTCGAAAGATGGAACTAGGAAAAGGACAGCAACCAATTACCTTGGGGAACACTTGATCTAAGACTTGAAGAGCGCACCTTGAATTCCAACCTACATATCCACGCAGCAGTATATCTGCCTATTCCATTAGTACCAATGATAAAATAAGCGCCAGATTTTTTGTACAAGCAAGTGACTGAAAATTATGATAAGTTTCGGAGCACACACAGAACATAATAAGTAGGCATTGAGCTAGCCTTTAGAAGTATTTCGTTCTTTATCAAGTTTTCATATCAACACCACTCATTAAAAAAAGTTCAAATTCAAACTAAACGATTATCATTTGAACCCACGAAAGAAGAGGCGCCACTATCTTGAAAAGCTTTCAGTATTAATCACATCTGAAAGCATGAAGAAACAACATAATGCAAGAAGAGAGAATAAATTACAGCAAAACGAAAAGAGGTGAACTTAAGAAGAACAACTCAATTAAAGCCGTCCTATAATTCTTTACCATAACATCATTTAGCAATTTGAAACAGAAACACGACCAAGTACTGATGATTCACGAAGCAAAAGAAGCATCATTTAGCTAATAATGTTTTGATGTTTACACACATCTTTTGTCCAAATTTCCTGATTCTTGACAAAACAAAACACTCATTCAAGCAGAGAAAAAGAAACAAATTATTGCAGACTTAGCATTGACATCATCTTGTGATATCCTAAGGTCTTTTCATATCACAAAAAAAGAATTAACTTGAGCTAAAATTCATGTTCACTCATCCATTAGTGCTTAACATTTTTTTGTAGTAAACAAGAAAGTCTTGAATTGAGTTCAGCATAACCATGTATACCTTAGTTTGGTTTCTTGAATGAGGAAAATTAATCCCCTCATTAAATTCAATGAAACTTACACACCATTTGGTTGCAATTTTGCATACTCTTATTAATAATACTAATCGCGTAACTTATGCAGGAATCTAACGCAGATTAAAATATGAAATAAGAATCCGTATATTAAGCAATGTGAAGATTCTAACACACAAAAGTAGGGGTAAAATCTGTATACACTCGAACCCCAACAAATTGTTGTAGTCCCTTCATTCTTAATTACACAATAACAAATCTTTCATTATAATTTTCAATATAACATTTCTTTTCATTATTAGTCTAATCAAGTGGTTCCCACTATCCAATACTTCACAATTCACTACATCGATTATAACAATTCATGTACGAACACATACGTTAGAGGATGTAAGACAAAAGAAAAAAAACCTTGCAAGCATAAAGGTCAGTGAGTATTGCACCCCATCCTTGATGGCTAAAGCTGAGTTGTACTATGGATGAGCCAAAAAGCACAAATTGTGGACGAATTGGTCCTACCATTGATGAGACTCAACAAAAAGAAAAATGTTTTTCTCAATCCACAAAAGATAGATAACAACTATGAACAATTGTCTACTTGCTCCAGTGGGGCCATTTTAACACATGAATTAAGGGTATTTTGGTATAAAAAAAATATTTTTCAATAGTTTCATAAGCATAAAATATTATTTTAAAATAAAATTAATATAGTTCAGATACTTATTGCTATCATTTCGGATCAGAGGATATAATATGACATGGATGTCTATTGTCCTCATTAATTAAATAAGAAAATCGTTGAAATGTAGGTATTACTTAAAATCAATAATCACGATCAATAGTAATAAATATAATACATTAAATTGATATTCAAGTATATAAAATTCATAATAAGATTTAAATCATTAAAAGAATTAAAATAGGTTGCAAATAATTTGAAATATTTTTCATAATTTAAATTAAGTGAATTTTTCAATTTCTATATAAATTATTAAATTTTGTTTTCCATATTCACCTTTTCCTTAAATAAAGTTCTTAACTACTACTTATAAAATAATAAAATTTATTAGTAGTATATTTAATTTTTTTCCAAAAATATTTTGCATACAACGAATCCAAAAGGGTTAAGGTCGAGAAGAAAGGTGTCTTTGACAAATCAAACACTTTCCCTTCACTAATTCCTTCTTCTTCTCTCACTTGTTTATAGCTTAGTGTTGCAGATTTGTTCATAATCCATACTGTTTCTACTTTAAATTATGAAGAGAAGTTACTCAGGATCTCCATCTTCGAGTTCTTATGGACCTCCACAATCCAAATTTAAGCATAACCCAGAAGGTATATTGTCATCTTCTTTGTTTTTATTACTTTTTCTTGGAATTATATGGATATAGCATGATGAAGTTAGAGACTTTACTTGTATTTTAGCTAAATCCAGATGGTAATTTTTGTTTTCAAAGGACCCCACTTGGGATTTATCTAATTTGGTGTAGATGGATATATGCATATTCGTTTTGTTTGTCGAATTAGTACATGTAAAATTAGAAACTTTACTTGTCTATAAGCACAACCCAGAAGGGAATTTTGTAATATTTACTTTTAAGACAAATTTACTTGATTATTGGCATTTCTTTGTATAGATAGATATGAATACAGCATATTTGTTCATTGGTGTGTTTTGTTCTTGTTTCGATAACTGTGGTGTCGGGGTTAGCTTGGGCGTAACTTGACGTGATACTAGCCACTGGCTACCAGCACCGTGTAACAGTTATCGGGAAATTTCACGTGATAATAGCCACTGGCTACCAGCAACGTGTAACAGGTATCGGGTGACTCCCTTGCTAGGACAGATGGAAAGAAATCACCTAGTGTTTTTGTTTATCTGTAATGAGATTGAGACCTTTCAGTTTCACTTCGTTGACAACTAGGCCACACCGTTGGATGCCCGTGAAGTTAGAGAACTACTATAACCTAGAAGAGATCTGTCACTGTATAGAAATAGATATAACATATTTGTTCATTGTTGCATTAGTTAGTAATAAGAAGGATACTGTTATTTTCGCTGCTCAAGTGTTCTGCTACAATTATTGTAATGTATGACTTTTATTTACGATGCAGGGTAGGTTTTTAACTGCTAGGGGCGATGTATTATCCCATAAATAATTGAACTTCTGATGCTAAACTTTAGGAAGTTGTAACTTTGGATAAAGAAGCCAGAAGTTGGTTTTCTATTGCGGTTTGATTAAAAGTTTGAACTGGTGTCAGGCGACGCTCATTTTCTGGAAGATGAGAGTACAAAAATCTTTGCCAGGAAGGTGGCTGATCATTACAGTGCGAGGACCAATCAAACTCTTGAAGAGCGCGAAGCAAGTCCTATCATCCATTTAAAGAAACTTAATAATTGGGTATGTCTTTTTTATTCATAGGCGGGGTTATTCTGCATAGTCCATTGCTAATGAGGCTTTCTGGCTTGTTAGATCAAGAGTGTCTTGATTCAGCTTTATACGAAAAGAGGGGATGCAGTTCTTGATCTTGCTTGTGGGAAGGTACTTTTTCCTTATTGTACACCCCAATTATCTGGCAGCAACGAGCTGTTAGAATTTCTAGGTGATAATTAACCAAGTAGCCATGCATCTTATTCTCACTTTCTGTTTAAACCAGGGTGGCGATCTCATCAAATGGGATAAAGCAAAGATTGGATATTACGTTGGTATTGATATCGCCGATGGTTCAGTAAGTTCCTGCTGGATGAATACATTTTTTGGTGTTTTTGTGCTTGCCACTGCAAGTCAGATCTCCCTTTCAGCAAGCTATTTACATGCTTAGCAATTTGTATGGCTTTCTAGAAGATGCTTTTTATCAGTATTTAGATGTTTTCCAATTAAACATTATTAAATGTTATTAATCGAACATCTGAAGGTTTACTATGCGATTCAGCTGTTAGAGTGGTGCTTGCAATGAAGTATACTATAACAAGTATTCTAGGGGGCCGTTTGGCCATGTGAGATGAAATCATATGTGATGAAGTTGAAGTTTTGTTTGGACATGCAACTTGGTTGTGGTTATTAACATAAAAAACTTTCAAAACTACCCCCATTTTTTTTTTATAGAATCTTACTGGATAAGTTGAAGTTTATAACAAAAGTATAATACACTATAACAAAGTTATTGAGTTGCTATTTAACTTCAGGGGAATGTTGATCAATTTTTTTTGGAGGTTAATCTGGATATTAACTCAAAGAGAAGGCCGCAAAAGCTTTCTTGAATTCTAACTTGTTGACATCAATACTAAATGATTCAGGCATAGGAGATGCTGGCATTTCTTAATTGAGTCCTCCATTTTGTAGATTTACATGCTGGGTTTCTTCCTTTATTTATGGGAATGATATCCATCTCATAGAATGTTATATTCCTCTATATTTCTTTTGACCAAGTAAAGTAATTATATTCCTCTCTATATTTATGTTAAATTCTAGTTTTTGAGGTCTATTTTTATTTTCTATTGTATTTGAGTGCTACCCTGACTTTTGATATTATTTTTAAATTATGTAAAGATAGAAGACTGCCGGACCCGTTACAATGGTGAGGCAGATCACCATCAGCGGCGCAAAAAGTTCTCATTTCCTGCCAGACTCCTGTGTGGAGATTGTTATGAGGTAAATCAGTCACATGATTGATCAAGTTTTCTCATTCTTTCAGATGGAACTGAATTTTTTCATCTTTTTGTTGCTTTTTTTTTCGTGTTGTAAAGATTATTATGAATGTATGATGAATCATTTCCTAGACATACAATGACCTTAGATATCATGTCATTAGCTGGATGTGTAGTGATGATCAATATATGCTTAAATCCACTGATAATCCAAACAGCTGCATGCTTTTATTGAAACATCAAGGCGGATGATTCTACTGATATCTTGTGTGGGGAATTTCAGGTTCGCTTGGATAGGGTTTTAGCAGATGATGCACCTTTTGATGTTTGTAGCTGTCAGGTATGTCAGTCTCCTACATTTCCTATGGTGTAGCTAGCATTGTTCTTTTGGGAGTTAGGTGAAAAAATAGTCCAAGACTTTGTTCTCAATGAGCCATATATCATTCTCCTTCAAAAATATTTCGTGCCTATCAGAAAAGTAGTTCAATTAAGCCATAAAATAACTACTCCATTATCAAAAGGAGTAGTTATTTTATGGCTTAATTGAACTATTTTTCTGCTATTTCTTAGCGTATAGAGGTACATGCTTCTATGAATTGAATTACTTTTATAAAACTGCATCTCTTTCTATGAGCATTATGAGGTGTTTTGGATATGTTGATGCCCTCGTAAAATATCTCATCTCAAGCTTTCGTGTTTTTCGTTCCTGGCTATGTTAAATGTGTCATTTGTCCTATTTTAGTTTTTGTCCAGTTTTACTTTCTATTTTGCCAATGAAACTTGAAAATTCATTAGTGTGTTCAGAAGCTTCTCCAAACTAGCTCACTGAAAAAGGAGTATAATCCACATCTTTCTTAAATTTTGAAAAAACTGTAAAAACTGAAGTAGAGGTTGATGAAAGATGTTTGTACAGTGTCTTCCTAATTGGATGCCTCTGCCTAGTATCTGGAGATGCGACAGCCCTTTATCCAGAATTTATGTTTGTCCTGGGTGGCCTCTTACAGATTCTAAGCTATCAAAACTTGAAATTTGCAGTTTGCTATGCATTATTCGTGGTCTACTGAGGCACGTGCACGACGTGCGCTGGCCAATATCTCAGCTTTACTCCGACCCGGAGGAATATTTATTGGAACAATGCCAGATGCCAATGTCATCGTCAAGAAGTATAGAGAAGGTTCAACTTTACTCAATTCTGCCCTGTTTGTCCCTGTTGAATCTATAAATGTTATGACTCTGATGTCTTTTTGTTATGTCCTTACTCTCATCACTAGCTTTTCAGTTAAAAGGTCAAGGAGCTGAACTGCTAGAAAATTGCTCTTCATTTGTTTTATCTTTTCTCCTTTTTTATTGTTTTTGTGGGGGTGGGGGTGGGGGGTGGGGGGTGGGGGGTTGTGCTCAAATGCTTAGATTTTTACCTGATTCATCAACCATTAAACTATGCATCAAATTTAAATTAGTTAGGTTGGCTATGTGAATCCTTTATATCCTCTGTTTGGATCTCTTTCCTTCCAGTGATGACTAATAATAGCTTGTAAGGCACATAAGAATTCCTTCTAAACTTAGAAGGTATCTAACTACACAAAATGACTTCTAAAGGTATCTAGCTACACAAAATGACTTCTCACCAAACATGAGATCTTATGCATGTTACATCTGCAAGAAAACTTCAACCCTAACCTTGTGGTACATATAGGTCTTTTGCTTCTATTGTACTCATTACTTTGTTTAGCATGCACCGATTTTGAGATTTTAAGTCATTTGAGACAATTTTCCTTCATGTGGTTTTAGGTCTACTTCGTTCCGTTTTTTAATCATTATAAAAGTATCACACCTACAAGCATGGTGCATTTAGAGGTCTATGTAGGATATAGCCAAACTATCTTAGTTTACCTTTTCTCATTATATCTTCTATGTGTTTTATTTAAGGCCTCTGATTATTTCTAATATTGTCCACATTTTTATGATCGTGTGGCCATCACTCAAGACTAGTGGAGTGATGGTGTCATTGCAATTTTTTGAAATGTGTTATCTAGTCTCTTTCTATACAAGTCCAGATTAAAGATTTGTTGATACATGGTTCCTGTTTGTCTTTGGAAGTGCAGCTGAGGGGCTAGCCTTTGGTAATAGTGTCTATTGGATACGTTTTGATGAAGAATTTTCAGAGAAGGTAACTTGTGTTATCATTTTCTAGCAATTTTCTGATTTCTGTTTTTACTACTATAAGTAGTTGTATATTAAGATTTTCCATTGTTGCAGAAATTCAAATCTTCAAATCCTTTTGGCATCAAATACAAGTTCCATCTGGAGGTGTGTACACATTTATGCCTTCCTATATATCTTAGCTGTGTCCTTCAATATTATTGTTATTGATTATAGTGTGTATGCGCTCCTTTGTCGATTTTAGTTTCAAAGTACAAATCTCAGCTTCCGTTTGAATAATTTATTTGTTTTATAGCTAGTAGGCATGTATGGTTTTCAGTTTTTGCTTTACTTGTTTAGAATCATGCACATTGAAGGATTTTTATTTGTCTTTTAGCCTCCATGATTTGCAAGTTCTAGCAAACTGAACAACTGTTCTTACTCTATTATTTATGGATTTTGCATGTGCTGTGAATGAAACCAAACACTATTTTGGGGCTCAAAACTCATCTATTAATTTTTTATCAGACATAGTTTATGTACATATATCAACAGGTGGAGAATTCCCATCTTAACACGACTTACAAAAGATTATCTGTGTATTATATGCTTGGAATGTTATCCTCCTATTAAATCCTGAAAATCAACATGGGGTTATCCTCTTATTAAATCCTGAAAATCAACATAGGTTATCCTCTTATTAAATCCTGAAAATCAACATAGGGTTATCCTCTTATTAAATCCTGAAAATCAACGTAGGGTTATCCTCCAATCAAATCTTGAAAACCAAGCTACGGTTCTGATATTGAAAATCCTTTGATTGCATCTGTGTGGATATTTATGATTTATCTGCTTTTTTTTTTCCAAAACAAATTAACTGTCAATATTGGGATTGTAGGATGCTGTTGACTGTCCTGAGTGGATTGTTCCTTTCCCTGTTTTCAAGGAAATGGCTGAAGAGGTATTATCTATCATGTGTGCCTCCCACTTTTAGTTGTTAACATGTTCTGTACTGCAGGTCATTTGTTTTTTGACTTTATATATCCCTTTTCTGTGAATACGAGAAATTGTAGGTGTATATATGTGCTCTTGTTTGATCTTATAATATTTTTTATTTAAATCAAGACCGTGGTGGGTTCTCTTTTATATAGAGAGGGCAGTTTTCTTGATTGAGAGCAGTGTTATCAAAAGCAAAAAAGCTCTAAGGTCTGCTGGGGCTTTTAGCGTAAAGCGCAAATAAAGTGTGGGCTTTAATGAAAAAAGGCGAAAAGGGAGAAAAAAATACAAAATATATATGTTTAGTCCAAGACTAATAATTTGTAAGCATGAATGACAAATATATGAATAAAGAAATCGAAAAATAATCACGATAAAGTGAAATATCAATTGTTTAGTGGCATCTCTTCTGAAGAGGCTCATTGGCAAGGAAAAGTATGTCCTAGAACCTCGATGACGACACCAAAGCACACATTAAGCTACGCGAAACGCTCAACACATTTTGAGCCTCTTTTTAGGGCTCAAGCACGTCGTAAGTGCGCCTTGATAACACTGATTGAGAGTGCTCCCCAATAATAGTTGTGAGACAAAATAAGGGAGTATCTTAGACATTATTCAAAATCCTTATAGGTAGTCAGAGATAATTTCTGTATGGTATACGAGGCATAATTACTGATATTTCAAGGATTACACTGCAGAAGGCATAATAATTAGCATTCAAGAATATAATGCAGTTGTTTCTTGCCTTCTCGTTTGTTCTGACAGCGTTATTATTTTCTTTTTTTTATTGCAGTATGACTTCGAGCTAGTTTTTGTGAAGAACAACCATGAGTTTGTGGATGAATACATGAAGAAACCCGAGTTTATTGAGCTAATGAGGAGGCTTGGTGCATTAGGTGATGGGAACCAAGACCAAAGTAAGTTTTGGTCATCTTAGATGCTGAATATTAGTGCTGTGCTCTTTCATCCAAGTATTTTTGATATTTGATGCTTGTTACATATGCCTACCCAAAACTTGTGTTATGACATATTTTGCTAATTACAGGTACTTTATCACCAGACGAATGGGAGGTAGCCTACCTTTATTTGGCATTTGTTCTAAGGAAGGTATGAACGTACCTAATTCATGTTTTAATATTACCGGTGATTGTTAAACCGTAATCCACGGGCATGACTAGCATCCGACAGCATAGTCTTTGTTGATAGAATGCTTCCCTTAACCTTGTCACAGTCTAGGTACCATATAAGACACCAATAATTACTTATGCAAAGTAGGGCCTTTGCATGGATGATGGCATTGATTCTTGTGATTGTGATTATGGTGAAATCTTGTTTATTTTGCAGCGAGGGCAACCGGATCAAACACGAAAAAACCCTAGACGAGACAAAGGCAAGATGCAATTGACAAAAGACGATATTGAGAATGTTAACGGTGCAGTGTAGTGCCGAAACGACTGTTATGGGACATGAGGAAGTATCTGAAATGAAGAGGAACAATAAACACAGTCCCCTCTTCAAGTCGATAAATCCAGCTGCTAATCAATTTTGCAGAACAAAGACTAGTTTTCGCCTTTATCATTTGTTACATCATCAACTTACTATTGTACTACAGCATAAAAAAGTTGATGTGGGCAAAGGTGGCTGGTTCTAATGATACTAGTCACCAGTGCAATGTTCGTTTGTCCACTTGCAACTTACCATGTAACTCTCTGTACCATTACATATTTATAGTGAGAATGAGAAAATAGACGAAAAAATCAATCTGGGATATTAAGATAAAAATGTTTTAGAGATCTATGACAATTGAACACTGAGTCACTGATGTCAAGATCAAATATATGCTGTTTGTTTACTTATGCTGTTAACGCACAGTGGAGTGTACCTTATCAGGTATTCTTATGTTCTTTTTTTTTTACCCAGGAGCTTCCACCCTTTTTGGTTCCTTGGTTACTCGAACTCGCAACGTTTGAGTTGGAAGTGATGGATATTTACCATCCGAGCAGTTTCCTCTCGTGAACTTATCTAGTATTCCATTTCAAAGTTCTTGCATCAACAACTCCTATTGAACCAACTTATTGATTGATTTTTTGGGACTCACCAAGTTACTTTGAACAATACAAGATTTATATATAAAGACAAAATAGGATTGAGCAGTATGGTAGTAGACAACTCTCTTAGTTCAAAGAGTATTCAAGCTATATATGTTCAACATCTAAAATACAAAAATCTTCATGTACATGTCATCAAAATGTGGATACAAGTTCATACTCTAGGTAAGGATAATTCAAGTAACAAAAGAGAAAAAATGAAGAAAACTAAATAAAGTTTATTATCATACATATCTTTCTCATTCTCATGTAGGAGATGAGTATGTCTCTTGCAATTAAGGTAACGACGGCCAACTCCCATAGTGTGATGAGCGGTTTGTACAAGGCCTGGGAATGGATTCACCACTGTATGGATGGTCGATGATTGCCAAGTGATTCCGGCTTCAGACTACCCACAGAAGAACTCAACATTCCTCACATCCCATCATCAGTTTCTATACTCTGAATATGAGTTATCTCAGTCCAATCAAGCTCAAGACAAGGGCACATCTTGATCTTCAAAGACTCTAGTGATGACACTCTTTGCAGGAGACAATATGGAAGGCTATTTAGCTTTTCACAACAATTTAATTCCAACTCCTTCAGACTAGGCATTACTGAAAAACCAACTTCTGGTTTTATGTCTGTCCATTCTTCCCACTCTGAACAATATGAAAATCTCAATTTCTTCAACTTTGGAAATGTGTTAATGGTTCCTGGCAAGCCCAAGAAATCATTTCCTACATGTTTCAATTCATCCATAAGCCTTATCCAAAGAATTTCAAGAAATGGCAACTTACCTAAAGGTGGCAAAAAGGTGCAATTAAAGCACTCACTTAGTGTAAGAACTCTAAGATTATCAAGGGACAGTGTAATCCATGTTGGGAATTGAGTGCCTCTGTATCCGTTGATCGTCAAGAATCTAAGGTTTTGAGGTGGTATTAGAGCTTCCATCACATCCATACTTACCTCACTTGCCCAGTAGAAATTCAAACGTAGTTCTTTAATGTGTGGCTTCATTCTTAATGCTGCATTTTGTGCTTCAACTACATCTTCTGCAGAGTTCAAACTGTCGATCACATGGACAGATACATACCCTTGAAGCTGGTTCAATTTTCCGATATATCCTAGCTTGCTTGATCCTTTCCCAACTACAAAGTCACTCAAAGTCCTCAGTTGAGTTAGATTTCCGATATCTTGAGGAAAAGATTCCAACTTGGGTGTGTCAGTTGTAATGAGGTGTCTCAAGTTGATCAGCTTTCCTATATGTTGAGGAAGTCTTGAAAGACGCTTACATCCTTGAAGATCTAACGTTTGCAGATTACACAACCGGCAAATGGCTTCAGGTAAGTTCTGTACTCGGCTACTGCTTAAATCAATGTACCTCAGATGGAACAGATTGCCGATTTCTTGAGGGAGTTCTTGTATTCCACAGCCATGTAAATTTAGAACTCTCAGACATTTAAGACCTTTGACCAGATCATGAGTAAGCTCTTTCGCGAGCAAGTGTTCAGCAAAAAAACTGCGGATCTTTCCAATATCACAGATAGAAACAGGAGTTACTGTACTGTCAGTTCTCTCCCAGCATAAATGATGAACACTAAGAACTTTTTCTGTGCTTTCGGTCCCTGAGATGCTATAGCAGTCATTTCTAGAAAGAAACTGAGCAAAATCATGCACTACATCATGCATTTTGCAAGATATTATCACACTTGTGTTTTTATCATCTGTCTCCAACTCGTGAAAGAAAGAGCGCATAGCTAAGTTCATGAAGTACTCGCGTCCTCTAACTTCCTGCTGGTTATTTTCAACTGTGCTGAGAAAACCTTGTGCCATCCAAATTCTGATCAACTTGTCTACATTTATGACAGTATCTTTAGGAAAAATGGCACAATATGAGAAACAACGCTTCAAGATTGGGGTCAAGTCGTCGTAACTCAAGTACAAATGAGGAAAAAGGTCTACTGTCACTTCTTTCTGTTCCCATATTGGATTGTCCAAAACAGTTTGCCACTCTTGTTCTGTAACCTTAAAACGCAGGAGACTTCCCATAGTCTTTGCAGCAAGTGGCAATCCTTTGCATTTTCGAACAATTCTCCTTCCAATATCTTCTAAATTCTCACGATCCTCCTCGTTACTCCTTCCTGAAAATGCTATCCGACTAAACAACGCCCAGCAATCAGAATCTGATATCAGTCCCAACCTATGCATGTAAGAACTGCCCATCATCCCCACAACCCTCTCACTCCGGGATGTAACCAAGATTCTACTTCCAGGAGCTCCATTCTTGAGGGAGTTCTTCAACGGTTCCCATCTAGAATAATCTTCAGACCACACATCATCTAGCACAAGAAAGAACCTTATCTTAGAGACACATTCTTGAATTCTTTCTAACAACATATGAAACTGAGACAGATTCGGAGAGCTTTTAGTTAGCCCTTCAAGAATAGCTTTTGCAACTTTGACTTCATCGAAAGGATCAGATACACAAATCCAAATTCTTTTATCGAAATGACCCTTCAATTCCTCATCACCATAAGCTAGTTGGGCAAGTGTTGTTTTTCCAATCCCACCTGTACCCACAACAGAAATAACAACAGGTACATTTTCTTGATCACTACTCTCAACCAACTTCCTCATTACAACATCTTTATCAGAATCCCTACCATGTACTTCTGATTCATCAACAATACCTGTAGTCATAACTCTCCTAAACACATCTTGATCAGAAACACCACCACCACCACCAGTTGCATTAACTACAAAATTGAACTGATCTTTTTCCCTCACAATCTCTTCTAACTTAACATCCAATTCCTTTATTTTACGAACAATATCGCGATTAATCTCAATTTTCTTGAAAGTAAAACAACAAGACAGTGAAAAGCAACTTACTTTCTTCTTAGGAATCGAAACAGCAGCACCAGCACCAGCACCAGCAACAACAAGAGAGTCATGTCTTTCAATTTCTTTCTGGAGTATTCTTGTGCGCCATTCATCTAACACATTGTCTGCATCATAAGAAAAAATTTCAAGAACTTCTAACCAATGTTTAACATTTTCATCTTTCACCCTTTTTCTCTCTGCATCATCCAATGCTTCTCTTATCATTTTCAACTTCAATGATAGACTTTGAATCTCTTCCTTGATCCCAATAGCCATTTTTAGCTCCTCTACTTGTTCCTTAACTTGTTCCACAATGAAACTGCCCAATTGTTCAAGCACAATGGTGACAAGTACTTCAGCCATGACCGTTTCTTGATTGGTTTGGTTTGTTTAGATGAAACAAAAACAGAAATTGAATAAGATTTTGTTGAAATAACCAAGTATGTGGATATTTATTTATAAAATAATAGCATAAATGATCTTAACTTTCAAGTTAATGAATAGAATTGATCTAGTCTATTATACTATACAAAGTATTCACGAGGGTCGTGGAGTGGTAAATATTTTTATCTAAATGTGTTGGATTTGAGTCATAGAAATTATCTTTGTTAGAAATTTTTAATATGGAGTTTTTCAGTACGAATTTAAATTTAATCAAATTTATATGAAACAAAAACGTTCTTACTTAATAATTTATTCTTAAAATATCATTACCAAATGCCCTTTTTATTACTTAATAGGTCAAAAAAAAATTTTATTTTTTTTTATGCAAATGAGTATAGTATTATTTATTAGGAAAAAAAGATATTTTTACCTATTAAGTATGAACATTTTTAGATCAAATTATTAATGATAGACATTTTAATTCAGTTTAGACTTTTTTTTATTCTTCCGACAGATTTCTCTGTTACTCCCCCATAAGATATGATTTATGAAATTAACTTTATTTTACTTTTTATTTATCACTTTTACTCCGTTAATAGAAAAAGTGTGAAGATTGAAGAAGTAATAAATTTTATATTTTGAAAATTCTTTTTTTTTAATTAGGACTAAGAAAAATTAGTCCACTAAAAAAAGAGAGAGAAGGAATATGTTATAATCAACAACGTTACGATGAAAGGGATAAATACTTTTTCTATTCGTAATTATAATACTTAAATATATATTTTTCCGATCATAAAATTATCTTTGTTAAAACGAATATATGATGAATCACTAAAGATATAATGATTCTTTTCTTTTGTCCCTTCATTCACTAATCTCATTAACGCGTAGCGTACATGTTGCCAAGTCCACTCTAAACAATGCCTTTTTTTTTCTTCTTTCTCCATTTGGTAGGTGACTTACATTTATTTGAGTCTACTTCGAACGCTTTTGGTCTCAATTTATATAACGTAAATTAAATCATATAATATGAATCTAATTTAATCAACTTTTAATAAAATTATTTAATTTCAAATTGAGCGAAAAAATTATTTGTATAAAATTGTAGCAAGTAATATAAATTAAGTTTGACAAAAAGCAAGTAATATAAAGATGTAATAATTGAAGTAGTTTTGGAACAAGAAAAGAAAAGTATATTAATAAGGGAATCAAAGATGAACAAATAATTCACTCAAGGTATACTTTAGATGTCCAAAGTTATATTGTGCTTTATATATATATATATATATATATAAATGTCCTAGTGGGAATCAAAAATATTGTTCAAAATTTCTTACCATTATCAAAAATAGCTTTTACTATAAAACCTACTTAAAAATCAAAAAAATTATACCAACTAGCTTCGAATATAGATTTCTTTTTAGACATGAATTAAAAATATTACATCTTAATAAATTTAGTTTTCTAGTCGTACTTTAAGTTATTGTTTCAATATTTTTTCGTGATTCAAAAATTTTGATGCACTTGTTAAGAAATAACGTTCAGATAGTCATTTAACTATGAGCAATTTTTTTTTAAAAAGTCCCTCAATTTTATTTTATAGTCCAAAAATCATTTTATGCATAGCCAACTTTTACTTAAATGCCCAACTGTATGGTTTATAAATGTGTGTGTTATTTTGTAATAACATTCACATGAAAGTGTCAAACATATAAAGCATATTTGCAGAAAGAATATAATTTTATTGTTTGGTATAGGTCCCCTCCAATTTGCTGGTCTTTGGGTAACTTGATAACAAAGATGTGTTTACTTATCTTCTTGATCATATATATAATGGATATGTTTAATAATCGATAAATTAATAATCTCTTTAAGATCATATTTTTTTCTGGTTTCGACTTGGCCAATGAAAAAAGTTATTCATTATTATAAGATGATAAGTACATTTTACTTGTATTCAGTAGACATTATAGGTCAATCGAGCTTAAGCAATTACTATATGAAATAAAGAATATTAAAATACATGCATGCAGAAAAGTTTCAGATATAAGTTTAAGTGTCTACTTGTGCACGCTCAAAATTAGAAGACATATGCCTTAGATGAGACCATGTTAAATGACACATTCATATATTTTTTGCCAAACCAATACATGAGATACAAGTTTAAGTGTCTACTTGTTCACACCCAAAATTAGAAGGCATATGCCCTAGATGAGAACACGTTAAATGACACATTTATATATTTTGCCAAACATACAAGTTTTAGCGTCTACTTGTGCACACCCAAAATTAGAAAACACATGCACTAGATGAGATCGTGTTAAATGACATATTTATATATTTGCCAAACACCAACACATGAGATACAAATTTAAGTGTCAATTTGTCCACACCCAAAATTAGAAGGAATATGCCCTAGATGAGACCATGTTAAATGATACATTTATATATCTTGTCAAACACCAAACATGACAATTCAGATAGAAAACTAAGAAAATACGGATACTCAAGGTATTTTGAATATAAACAAATAGCCAGAGACGTATCTAGAGGGGTAACGTGGATTCAAATGAGTGCATGCTCCCCTCTCTATATTATAAATAGTAGTGTTATATTTTTTTTAAAAATATTTAAATATAGAGGTTTGAACCCACGTTAAAGGTAGCATATAATAATACGACGATGATTGGGTACACACATCTCTAAGCGAAGATAAAAATTTAAATCTTATATCTATCTTATTTTTGTTAGTAATACCCATCCAAATGGTTATCGGTAACATTTTTGGTGTTTCAATCAATTTTTTTTTTCTTTAATCTTTCAAAACTTTCAAGTGTGTAAATTCCTAAAAAAAATTAGCACGGTAAAAAATTTATATAATTAAATCAAATATGTATATTAAAATGTAAAACTAGTACTCTTGTTGTCTCTAGTTACTTGTTAATTTTTTTTAGTTGTTCCTAATCACTTGTTAATTTGACAAATAAAAAAAAGTATAGTTTTTCTTACGTATTATTTCAATTAATTATCTTGAAAAAAGTTAAAAATCTTGAAAATCAAAAGTTTGTAAATCATTCACTTTATAATTAATAGTAAGAGTAAAATGGTAAACTAATTACGTCAATCATTATTTTATCAATAGGTACGTCAATTCAAAAGTGGACAAGTAAGTAGGGATAGAGGGGATGGTGTTATACTCACCGTTCCCTAATTATTCGTCTACTTTTCCTTTTTTACTTGTCCGATCAAGAACATATAAATTTTTTTTTTATACCTATTATACCCTAAATCAATGACTTTAAAAAAGATAAAAATCTCAATTTTTAATTCATTCAGTATTAACAACACGTCAAACCAAAAAAATTTATATTCGTAACCATGCACCCATTTTCCCGAAATCCTGAATAGGCTTTTTAGAAATGGCAACAACTCCTTTGCAACAACCATAATATTAGTCATTACCTAATTTTTACCAAATGACAACAACTTGATTGATTGAATGAATTGTTACTATCGAAATATTTGGAATTTCTCTTCTTCATTGTTCCACTGATCTCTACTCAACTACTTCTGCCGTGTATTGCCCGAATTCCGGTGAGTTATCACTTATGATTTAGTCTCTTTGCTATGATTTGGTTATTTTTAAGATTTGTGGATCCTTCAATGAGTCTGTTAAGTTCCTTTTTGATTCAAGCTCGACACTTCCGGGCAGGAAAAGGGTTAATTTTGTTTTAGTTTTTAAGGTATTTGAATCTGGGTTTGGTAGAATTAGTTTATTGAGAGAAATTGTTGTCAGTCTTCATGAATTCATTAGTACATTTTGTATCAGAAAGCAATACTGTGAAAAAGGAACAATATTCCCTGTATCAAACTTCATGAAATCACTGGTGAATGGAAATTTGGAGGGTTAACCCTTGACCCTGGAGTGGGTTTTTGCTAATTGTTGGTATGTTTTTCCCTTTTTTTATGTAAATTTGGGGTAGAAGATTATAATATGGGAATCGAACCTCAGCAATAAGGTGAAAGTTCAGGTGATCAATCAACTGAGCTATTAAATAGAAGTCACTGATGCTTATACTGCTTAAAATGTTTTTGTAATGTATTGGCTTCAATATCATTTTTTTTTTTTGGTTTTTGTAAATATTACTAGGATTTGAAAAGAAATAAGCCAATGAGGAACCATTGATTGACATAAAAGTTTTGATGAAATTGCCTTTGCTTTTGATTTCTTATTTTAAAAACTGATGGATTGAGAATTTCGATTGTCTTGATAGTTGTTTTTTAAGAAGTGATTGTTTTGAGAATCTTACAGCTTGTTTGGATAGTTGTTACCTATTCTACTGTATTGTGTTGTTAGTTTTACTGAAAAGACGGTTCTGAAATGAGAAGGTTTTCATTCTTCTGTACAATCAGTCTTACCTGTTCAAGAGAAACATATGGCATGGATGATAACATTTGATAAGAAATAAAACGAAAGAACCAGATTCAACAGTTCTAAGACTTGTTCTTAAAAAGTAAAGGCCGGGGTTATTGAGAATCTTATGTGCCCTAAAGATACATATGGCTTTCCGAATTTATCCTCTAAAATATCAGATGAAGTATAATTTCAACAAACCGAGTTTGAAAGCCAGTCATAGAACTAAAATGCCAACCTAAACACCTACAAGGTGGAAATCCTAACTGCAAGAAACTATAATCCAAGTGAAGCCCAAATTAAAGCTATGCACAGATACAAATTTTCTACTATTTAATAATCCAAAATAGTAATTGTTAGGAAAGTTAGCTACTGATTACAGGATAGATCAATGTAGTAGGCCTGCTTTCCATTTACTGGTAGTAGCGACTGTTTGTAACAAAGGGGAGGCAAATTGACACGGAAATGACCCCATTACTCTAATGATCCATCCATTCTAGGCTAGCAAGCAGTCAATGTATTATGTTAAACACGGTCAAAATGAGAAATGACATGCAATGTTAAGGGTAAGACCATGAAATTTGTATGATCTTCTCAAACAAAAAGATGAAAACCGCATCAACTGATTGACTAAGTTGAAAGGGGAGAAACAATCCCTCGAGTAGAGTCGACGATGTCATCAGAATACAGTGAGAAGATATTTATGGAGTTAGTTTTGAAACACCTCTCAATAAGAAGTAGATTTAGAAGTTGTAATGAGCCTGATCTTGAAAATGTGTATGACTTTAGTGATTCTGCAGCAGATGAAGATACTGTTGAGTATGATGAAAACGAGGATGATGGTTGGTTGTGATTTTTCAACTAGTCTTAAGCCCAATTTTGCTATTTAATCTCTTTCTTCATTGGAGTTCCGTTTTCCATCACCTTGTTGAAATGATTAATTTCTATTTTCTACGTTTCCATTTATATCGTTATTTTCTTGCTTTGTAACTTTATTTGTTTATCCCAATTTCTGAGCATCATTTTTATTTGTTAATTTCTATTTTCTGCCAGTAACATAATTTTTTTTAATATGTTGCAGCTCATCATTATGACGGATGTGCATACTGATAATGCTGGAACTGCCGATGTAATTGCAACCCCACCACCAGGTAAGTTGACTCATCCATTAAACCATTCCCTTCAAGGTTTCTAGCTTGTATATCTTTTATTTATGTACACTTAAATATTTTCGTATATTGCTAAAGGGAAAAAAAGAAAAGGAAGGGGGAAGACAACGGGACTTTCAATCCAAAAGAAACTCAAGGAAAGTGTCAACGGAAAGTTGAAGGTAATTATCCCACCGGATCGAACGGTAGCAGTAGGTCCTGGAGCTAAAGATTTTGTTACTGAGCTCTCAGTGACAGTTCTCCATAATGCTAGGCATGATGTCAAGAATTGGAAGGGAGTTTCTGATCTAGCAAAAGATAGGATTGTTGCTCATATGCTGGTAATTCGCTTTGTTTCGATTAAATTTTAAAAACTTTTTGGTCCTTGAATGCATAAAAATATAAATTCAATCAAAATACTTGGTAAACCAAAAGAGAACACCTCCCTTGAAACAAGAGAATGAAAATGAGACTAAACAAACCATAGGCTACTCAGATCATCAAAGCAACATACGTTTCAGAATCTTGAATTCACGGTGCAGATTTCAACTTCTTGATTTGGATTTAGTTGGTTAATTTTCTTGTTTCTTTGCTTTTATAGTAGCGCGCATGAAGTCGATTTTGTTCTAAACGTTTTTGTTTCAATACACAGTCAGTTCAGAATTATGGTTTTAGATAGGGGACTAAATAATACATCAGAACAAGGATTAAAGTATACAAAAATGTATACTGATAAACTAACTTTAGAGCATTCAACTCTCAAGCATCCCTCAGTTTATGACAGACAATCAAAGTTCTATTTTAATTAAGCTCACTTAATTTTTTTTTTTAGTGCAGGATACCTTCCAGCTTCCAGACATACAACATAATCGGGATACTATCCTTCAAACAGCTAAAAATTTATATCGATATCGCCGTAGTAGGCTACATGATCATTTCAAGAAATTTACTACAAAAGAGGTAAGGTTGCAAAACATGCCATCACAGGTTAATGAAGCTGAATGGAAATTCTTGGTGGAATATTTCAACTCTGACGATTTTAAGGTAATTAAATAGTACAATGGATTTAACTTTATGATATTGTTTTGTTTTATTTTTCTACTTCTTATAATTAAAATTGAATTCATGGACTCAAAACCAATGCAGAAAATGAGTGAAAGAAATAAAAGTAATAAGGCAAAACAAGAAGTGAATCATATTTGCGGCAGAAAATCCTTCCAAGCAGTATCATTTGAAGCGGTGAGATATGTCTTTCTTTTATTTTATTTATGGATTTTGATTCTTTTATCAATAACGTAATTTGATTTGTTTTGGTAGAGGGACACAAACACCGGAAAAAAGCCAAACTCTCAGATATTTTGGGAAATGACTCATGTGAACTCAAACGGGCATTGGGTTAATGATGCTTCTGCTGACGTGAATGTACATAGAAAAATCATATCTTTATTCCTAGATGAATCTTGTCTAAATAAATCTTGAAAGTTAAAGCTTGTATAACTTGCTTGTAGGATAAGGTGAAAGAAATTGTTGCTGAACAAATTCAAGAAATTGAAGAGGGTACCGATGTGGACCTTATTGCTAATGCTGCATTTATGCAAATTATGAGAGAAAAAGCAGGGTATGTTCGTGGTCAAGGATCGGGAGTTAAGCCAGCGAGTAGGAAATCCAGAGATGAAATTCAAGAGCAACTGGAAGCACAACGAAAGGAGATAGAAGAAGAACGGCGTAAACGAGAAAGTTTAGAAAGCAAGCTAATGGAAGTAAAAAATCAGCTTGAGGAGGAGCGGAGAAGTCGAGAAGTCATGGAAATTCGTTTAGTGCGTGAGCAAAAATTGTTAAAAGAGGGCGTAATGGCATTAGTATCCCATATGCAAAGTTCCATGGTATTTATTTAGTATAAACTGCTAAACTAGTAAATGCTACATTACTACTATAGTCACTCTCACTATCTCTGCTTCTTCCTCATTCTCATATCCTTCCTTTATACGACAAACTAAATTCTTTAGTTGTGTGCCATGTTTAACAGAATGGACTTCCTGCTGCAATTTTCAACATCATTAATAATTCAACTGGTTCAGACGAGGCAAGTCCTACAAGTCTTATGGATAAAAACTAGGTAAGTAAACTTTATCTAACTCGTGTAAAATTATCTTTTTTTAATTGCTTGATTAAGTCTTGGTACGTTCTGTAGCAAAGTTTCAAGTCATTGTTATTTTGTAGTTCTGGAAGTCATTGTTATTTTGTAGTCGTATGTCTGGAAGTCATTCTTATCTTGATTTATGCATAAATGTTCGTCTAACAAGTTAAGCATGCCCTCAAAAATACAGGACAATTTTAGCTGAAAACTCGTAGTTGGACAGCCCAAGCATACTTTAAATCGTAAACTAGATACTATTATTTAGAGTAGTTATTAGATTTAAGACAAGCGGAGAATTGATACATTCTCCACTGGGAGTTTTTTTTTTCTTTTCTTTTGAGTAAACTTCTCTACTAGGAGTATCTTGTGTGGTATTTGGTGCAGCTTTATGTGAGCAAATATTTAGCTTTGTGAGGAAGTTTTTAATGTTTTTCATCTTCACCTTCTCCATTTCTGTTTCGAAATACTTCTCTTGGTTTGATACTTTTTTTGCAATTTTATTGTTAGCTGAATGTTTCTACCCCAACCATTCTATAGAATGTGAACTTCTAGTGATGCCATTAGTTGCAAAAACCAGTAAGATTATGTGGTTCCGGCCTTCTTTTGCTTCTTTAAATATGTACTTTATAACTTACTTTTTCGAAATATAATTATATTTATCTTTTATTTGTAGGATAAAATCGAACATTGTTGGTGACAATATGGTTCATGTAATGCACAACCTATTGCAAGAAGATTCTTTTAGACTACTCTTGAAATTAGAATGTAATGCCTTGTTTATATCCTTTTGTTCTTTATGTAAGTTAAAATAAAAGTATATATTTAGGAGTATTAGTTTTTGGAAGTTACTAAAATATCTGGTGCATGCATCAGTTTTATGATCAAAATTTCATCGACACAGCTAAATTTAATTTATGGTCCTATTATCTCTCTAAGTTATGACCGTAATTCCATGGACATATCTAATTTCTTATTTCAATCTATAACAAAAAATTTAACATACATTTTTATGTTAAATTTCAACATTAACATACATAAATATAATATTAAAAAATAAATAAAATGTAAATCTGTAATCCTACTCAATATGAATACAAACAAAATTATGTTTAATGAAATAAATAAACATGATATAAAAATGAAAAAAATAGAATAATATAAACACAACTGCCACCACCATCGCGCCTGCGACTCCATCACCACCATAACTCCGGTGAGTTTTCTCTCTCTCTCTTTCTTCTTCTTCTTCTTCTTCTTCTTCTTCTTCATATATCGTCTCTTTCTCTGCAGCTAGATTGCCCCCATCCATGTTCCCCTAGGTCCATGGTAATTCGAAAATAGGATGTGTGAATCGGTGAAAATGTTGAGCTCCTGTGTTGATTTACTTCCTCATGTTAGGCTTCTCAATGATTAGCTGCTGTACCCAACTATGAATCCCGAATTTGTGAGCCTGTATGATCGCTGTCCACTGAATATGTTGTGCACATGAAGTGCTCGACGAATTGTCACACTGAAATTCTCACATTGCGGATCCTAACTGTCAGTTTAATCAAGTTGCTGTTTCATTTTCCATATTAATAAAGTAATCCAGTTTGGATTTTTAAGTATACCCTGGGAACTATGAGTCTTAATGTTTCTATTAGGAACTATAAAATTTGGACTAAAGTTATTTTAAGTTAAAAATTTTAGAGGAGAAAAACATAGAAAGAACAAAGGGGATTTCCTTTTAACTCACTTGACAACTTTAATACGGTAGGCTTGGTTCCTGCGGGTACGAACCGAACATGGAAATGTTAATTTTTCTGCAAAAGTACTTTACAGACATTTGGAGTAACCATTAACATTCCTCCAATATTGTTATCCTATAAGAACTCAACTTCTAAACCGTCAGAAGAAGCTTGGAGTGCTCTTATGGACGAATGTACCTCATGATGGTTCTTTGAACTTTCATACTTAAACTTACCAAAATTTAGTGTGAATGACCTTTTCCCCATAATTTGTGTTAAATATAACGAACATAGATTGTTAAACATTTTACGGAGATGAAAAGTGTTAACTATTGGCAAACTTAAAGCACTAGAATTGTTCAGTGCATACGTACTAGTTTGTACCTACCCTCGAGCATAAGAAATCTTTTTTTTTTCATTTTCTCAAGAACTGCAGATGCTAAATTTCGCCTGTTTGAACCTCTTCTTAACTATATTTCCTTAGGTTATACTTATCTCTCCTCAGCGGATTAGTAGTTTTTTTCTATATGCTAGAATTGGATTAAGTTTGATGAAACTGGTGCCGGATAAGATGGATACCCATATCATTCATCACTCAACCCATTATTTATCCATAAAATATAGTAAGTTGGATAATTCATCTGTTTTTGTCTAATTTGTCCATATTCTATTCGATCCGCTCATTTGCCAGCTCCAGTCTACATGGTTCCCTTTTTATTTTGTATCCAGTGATAAATAGCCTAATTTCGAGAGTATTCACTGTCCCCGTTGCCGTGAAGTAGCTCGCCAGCCCCGTTGAAGGCAAACAACGACATTGTATGACTATTCCTCTATTTCGAAGTTTCCGAAGACTTCCGTTTCTTTCACTTCGCAGGCCTCTATCCTCTTCCTCTTCCTCGTACAGGTAAAGCTAATGTCTTTTTAAAAAAATTCACTTGTTTCTCTAGTTAATTTTGATTATGTCTGATTTAGTTTTGATTATCTCCCACCATTGTCCTTATATTCAGGCCAATTCTTGGAAACCCGAAAAGCTTTTTGCACTTGTCAAGGTTTGTGCCTCTGAATAGCTTAATCCGACAAAACCGATGTTGGGACTTGAGGAACTTTAGCCATGGAAGTGTGAATTTTGTTATAACAAAAGATGGGAAACCCAAGTTTGAGACACATGAAGTGGAAGCACCAAAGAAAGAGAAATGGAAGACAAAGAAGAGGCTGAAGCTGCAAAGAAAGAGAGAGAAGAAGAAGAGAAATGCTGCAAATAAGAGGGATCCGAGAAGGCTTGGTCTTAAGGGGAAGAAGAAGAAGCAGAAGTTTGACACTGCTGAAGAAAGAATTAAGCAGAAGATAGAAAATGTAAGCTAACATTTTCCCTTTTTACTTTGGAGCCAATGATTGATTTTTGCCATTAGTACACCTGCTGCTGCTGCTGCGGATTTATCACCTACCCAAACTTATTTGGAATTGAGATGTAGTTCTTGTGTGTTTAGATATTACCACTACAACTATAGCTCAATCCCGAACTATTTGGTCTTGACTGTATGTCTTCTCGATATCCATCTCGTTCGATTTGGACCAGTATGATAGTTATCTTATATTAGCTTAATAATCTGCAATAGCATAAGAATGAACTGAATTGAAGAACTCGAACATGGTAATGATTTATAAGAATTTTTGGAATGAGCTTCAACCTATTTTCTTCAATTTGGTTGACAAGAAAATAAATTAGAAGGGGAAGTTGGAAGGAAGATATAGAGGAAAATGACAAGTAGATCTATACATGTATTCTTTGTTAAACTTCTTCAGTAATCTTTTATATTACTTCTTCTCATTTGATACTCGTATATTAGAGTGAGGCTGTAGAAGCATTATTGAACCCGAATTTGTCTCTTTCCCTTATCTTCTTGGCTGTGCTTTTTAGTAGTAATTGCAAAGATCTATTTTCTCTATGATTTCAGCCTGGAAATACTTAGTGAGTACAGTTATTTTCTTGAAACTGGAGAAAGAAAAGAACCTCTTCACTTTCCAATTATTTTTATCTTGTGTCATCTACTGAAAACCAAGTTACAACAAGTGTGCCTGTTTGCGTGGTTGCTACCTCACTGAAGCATGGAAGACATTTCGTAGTTAAGGTTTTATATCTATCTTACCTTTTTCCTGGTTTAGTATGTGAAGAATTCGGTGTGGTCACCTTATGTTTGTGTTTATTGAAGCTAAGATTTGTTTTATTCCCATTTCCATTTGACTTCTATACGAAAACAATGTAGTTTTTTATTTTAAGAAAAGCTGACATGTTTTGGCTTGGGTCAGGCAAAAGTCAAAGAAGGCCTGTTGATTGAGAGACTAAAGCGATATGAGGTTTCCAAAGTTCAAGGTCCTGAGGTTAAGCCACACTTCCTCACTGGCGAAGAACGATTCTATATAAAAAAGATGGGGCAAAAAAGGTCTAATTATGTGCCAATTGGCAGAAGGGGAGTCTTTGGAGGTGTTATTCTTAATATGCATTTACATTGGAAAAAACATGAAACAGTCAAAGTCATATGCAAACCTGGTCAAGTCCAAGAATATGTCGATGAAATTGCAAGATTGAGTGGCGGCATCCCAATTCAGATAATTGCAGATGATACAATAGTTTTTTACAGAGGAAGGGATTATGTGCAACCCGAAATTATGTCTCCTATTGATACACTGTCAAAGAAGAAGGTTAGTTTGTTAGAGCTAAATTTCTTTGATTACCAAGTAATTGCCTCTCATCATGCGTTTATGTGCCAGTTCACTTTTTCAAGTATTATTGTGCATAGTCCTTCTACCATCAACCTCTAGTCATTCCCACCAGCTTTCACTGTCATTCTCTTTCGATTGATCCTTCATTTTCTCGATCTTCCTATGCCAAACAGGTATGCAATAGGTGTGGCTACTTTTGTGGATGATTTAAAATATTTCTAAAAATCATCAAAGACTTCACGTACCCGTAACATATGTATATCCTATACATACCTGTAGCTGAATCCATGTTAAACAGCTTATTGTTGACCTGGCTTATAGATGCAGCTGGGTTAATATATCAGGGTAGATCATCTGAAATCCACCTCAACAGCCATTCATTCTCCTACCCTTGTATTATTCACTGTACATCACAAAAGAACCACACCCTTCATTGCACCACAGATACCCCATTACAGTTTGCAATCAGTTCACTATACTTGTGGCATGAGGATTTGACTTATAATATTTTGACTCTGTCTTATTTACCTATATCTTTGTTTTATCTAATTTGTTTCAACCATGATAAGAATTACTGGTCAATTCTCCAGGCATTGGAAAAATCCAAATATGAGCAGTCGCTAGAGTCTGTGAGACGTTTCATTGCCATTGCTGAGAAGGAACTTGAACTCTACTACCGACATGTCGCTCTATATGGTGACCCAAGTAATCGAAGTGCTTACTCCATTCTTGATGATTCAAGAAGCACAAGAGGAAAACGAAATGCCGAGATAGGAGAGGAGAACTATTCAGCAAGTGAATCTAATATGTCGGATCTTGAATTGGAAATTGATGATAGTTGTTCTGATGACAACCAGTCTTTATAATTTGAATTTGAAGATACCTGAATAGGAGTTTTCAGTTCCACCTTAGTTCGGAATTAACTACACCTCTGTTTTTATCTGTGTTTATCGCAACTTTCTAACGATATAATATATAAAGTTGTTAATTAGCAAGTAGGGGTGTACATGACCGGGTTGGTTCGAGTTTTTCAACTTCGAGTTTTTTCGGATTTTCGGGTTTTTCAATTAAGTACAAACATATCATTTATTTGTATTTCAAATATTTCTTTAATCCTACCAAAATGCAACTATATATCTAAGTTATTTCTCAAGAAAATAACAAAAAATAAGATATGATTAATGATATTAATCATAATTTAAAAAATAAAATAAAATCGCGTAAAACAAATGTTGCAAATTAATAAGTCATAATGAAATTGATCATAATTTAAAATACTAAATCATTCTAAAAGAAGTTTAGCAAGTACTAGTTACCTTACTAAATATTAAAAGAAAGTAAAATTAGATCATTTATTTAATTGTCTAAATATATACAAAACTAAAAAATAAATATTAAATGATATTCATTACTACGCGGCGGTTTTAGTCTCCTCTAAAAGTAACTTGCGACGACATTTATAACTTTTAGCGGCGATTTCAGTCGCCACAACAAGTAACTTTTAGCGACGATACTCATAACTTTTAGCCACGGTATGAGTCGCCAAAGAAACTTTTAGCGACGACATTCATAGCTTTTATGGTGATTTTGGTCGCCACAAAAGAAACTTTTAGCGACAACATTTATAGCTTTTAGTGGCGATTTAGTCATCACAAAAAGTAACTATTAGCGGCGACATTCACATCGCCACAAAAGAAACTTTTAGCGACAACATTCATAGCTTTTAGCGGCGGTTTTAGTCGCCGTAAAAAGTGACTTTTAGCGACGATATTCATAGGTTTTAGCGTAAAAGATACCTTTAGCCACGACATCCGGCGGTTTTAGTCGCCAAAAAAGTAACTTTTAGCGACGACATTCATAGTGTTTAGCGGCGGTTTTAGCCGCCACAAAAGTAACTTTTAGCGACGACATTCATAACTTATAGCAGCGATTTGGGTCGCCAGAAAAAGTTACTTTTAACGACGATATTCATAGCTTTAGCGGCGGTTTTAGCCGCCACAAAAGTAACTTTTGGCGACGATATTCATACATTTTAGTTGCCACTAAAAGCGTTCTTTTGCAGCAGCTCTAAGAAGATAATTCAATTATGTGTCTAACTAGTCCAGATAATTACCATATTGGACTTTTTTTATATCATTCAATTAAATTTCAAATTTTTTTATGCAATTACCTAATTAAAAATTTATATAATTGTTCTTGTAATCAAACTGACATTTCAATCAATGTATTCTTCATCATCATTAGCATTATAGATAAATCATAAACAAAAGGGAAAATTAAACAGGATTATAATATGGATTTGAAATCCAAATATGCATTTAATAGGAAAAATTTACAAGGAAGTATCTCCCAATAAGGGCAAGCAACCTACTAAGACTACATCTCTATTCCCCTACATAGCAATTAGGAAGGGGAAAAACAAAATAGAGTGATCAAGCCATTGGAGTATATAATAGAAAGCCCACAAGCTAGGCTTTGGTCCAACGGTAAGAGCGTAGCGCGTGATGTGTGGGTGCAGCCACCAACAAAAGCCAGGTATATATGTAAAGAGCAAGACTATTGCCAACCCTTTGATTCCTCCCTAGAAATTTGTAAACACTAAACCTATATATATGAAATGGTAATTTGCATGTCTCAATGTGCTAAATCCACACTTGCTTGCCTTGTCAACTACGCGTATTACATTGTACAGCTCATAAAAATGACTCTTAACTTACCTTAGAATTAAGTAAGTGATGACTTGATCACTTCTTTTGCTGCTTTGTATTCCTCCTTCAGTTGCTAATTACTAGTTCTACCTCTTGAAGTTGTGTAAGAGTTTTCCACCTATATATGATAAAGATAGTCAATTAGGAGTTTGGACACATATATATATAGCAATATTAAAAGTTGGCACAAGCATTAAAATCATGCATACACAAGCTTTTTTCCAGCTTGTTTATGTCATCAACAACCACATTTTCTCTAAATATAATGTATGTTGGAGGGTATATTTTTTAAGATTTTCACATAATCAAGATCATACAAATAAATATTATTATTGGCTCAAAATAGCAAGCAATATATAGTTGTTCTTTTAGTACCTTTGAGTTGCTCTTAAGCAACTTTGCTAAACTAATTTCATTTCATAATTTTCTATCTCTTCTTTAGATATATTGTCTATCGAACTATACTATTGTCCCTGGATCTCTTGGCTGAAATTGATACTTGTTTTTAATCTTTAATAATTAATAGATGAGTGATAAGCAAATAGATATAGTATGTATTTAACAAAAATATCGGATAAAAGTAAAGATTTACCAAGAAAATTAAAAAGGAAAAAGGGTTTGAAATATATTTAACTTTGATTGAAATTGTTGTTACGATATCAAACTTTGAAAATGATCTTTTACCCTGCACTATTTAATAATGTATTTTTAAGGTATACATGTGTCCACGTGGACATAAAAAAATATTGCATAATTATAAATAGTAATGTGTCTACATGGACACATATATACCTTTAAAATACACTAATAAATAGTTCAGGGGAAAAACATACACTATTAAATAGTTCGGCGGTAAAAGATCATCCATAAAGTTTGATATCGTAACAATAATTTCGGTTAAAGTTAAAACATCTTTCAGACCCTTTTTCCAAGAAAAAACATATTCACCATACTAGTATTTGTTGTAGACATGAGTATTATATCAAAAAATTGATCTTTAGCAATAATTAATTAACAATAAGTAGTTTTCTTTGTACATGTTCCTAAAGCTTATAACGACATTGAATTCATAAATAATAAATTGTTAATATGTATATTTATTATAGCTAAAAATTATTTTTGTTGAATCTGAATAATTTTTCACAAACAAAAAGGACAAGTATCACATCTTTCTCTTTTTCCTCATTTATTTGGTATTTTGTTAGGAGTTCTTTTGGGGTTTTGTGGGAAGAAATTTCCTGGAAATTACATTACAACAGATTTCTAGTCCCTACAAATTACTTGACATAGACATTCTGCATGCACTTGTTTGCATTTGAACTTTATAACCGCAAAATTTTCATACTTATCTTAGCATTTAGAAAACAAAGCACAATATATATAAATTGTGTTATATTGTATCGTATTATTTTAATGATTATATTACATAATTGGATAGATTGTATTGGTTTATGTTGTTACATAAGTGATAAACTTACAAGAAGAATAGGGCATACCATAAAAATGTAGGGTAAAGTATAAAATAGAATTATTAAATAATAAATAAAGACAATGACAAAAGAAATATTAAGGTAACAACGCGATCACGTCGAATTGTTATATATAATGGTACTTTTCGTCGTTACCTAATGTTGGACTTAAACAATATGATACAATAAAATTTGAGTATAAGAAAATAACATGATATTTATAAGGCGGTATAGCTCTTAAACTTGTCACCAAAAATTTACTTAGATACTCAAATTATAGTTTGTTCTAATAAAGCCTTAACGACAACCAGATTGAGATTTTATGACCTATAGAAGTTAATGTGTATAATTAATTAAGGAGGTGATACATATATTTCAAGTGATTAAGTATTTTTTAATTGGAACAAGTTGTAGTTTAAATGTTTATGACAAATTTAAAGGGCTATCAAATACCAAGTACTCCACCTAGAAACAAATAATTCATTGTTTCAATTTCTTAGTCTTACTTAGTTTTCCCTTTTAATATGTTTCAATAGAATGTATTTTTTTTTAAAAAAAGACAACTCTTTAATTTTAAAAAAAAAATCACAAGATTAAAGAATATTTTGATACATGTTATAGGCAATAAAACTCAAAAAATAATACTACTATTTGTGTGTGAAATGATTAACTTGTCTTTACCCCTCCAAGACAATAAAGGAAACTTCCTAAGAACCAAAGCTTGGGTATGGAAGGCATGGAGATCATGGTGGAATATTGATTTAAGTTATATACTTTAAAGTGTCGTTTGGTATATGGGCGGAGCCACTTTAAGCGAAGGATAGTCTAATGCATATTATGCGTCAAAAATTATGTGGTGTATACAAGTATATTATGAGTTTTATATTTAGTTTTGTACACTCATAAGACAATTGAAAAGAATATTTATGGATTTTTTTGGTCAATTTCTGACTTCAATTGTTGATCTGATAGAGTGTATAAAAATAGTTTTGAATATGATTTATTAATTAAGTAATGTTGACATTAGACATGTTGTTATACTAGATATGCTTGGCATAATTTCAAGTATTAGTAGTAAACAAGCTAATGCATGCATTATTTTTTCACACAACATATCTTTCATTATATTTGAACCTTTGATAGAAAAACATTAATGTTAATTATATTTGAACCTTTGATAGAAAAACATTAATGTTAATTGTATAGAACATATTGTAACGCAAAAAACACAACATTATAATACATATACAATTTGTCAATGGTAGTTCTAATTTTTTTTAAAATTTGAATAGAAAGTGAAGATAAAAAGCTACGTGTTACTTGAATATTTCAAAAAATTATATCGTACTCGTGTTGAATTCTCAAAACGTACATAACTAATAAAAGATATCTAAAGTGAACGCATAATTATTTTTTAAAAAGTTTGAACAACATAAACAAAAAATATTATCTATATTAAAATCTAGAGTTTTATGAAATTGGAAGTTTAGAATATTTATGAAATGAAGTTGATAATTAGAGAGACCTACCAAAGGGTATATACCTGGAAAATAAAATATTGAAAACATCTGGTGCTCCATGTAATTTGATTCTGAATTTCTGATATGTAATGTAATTATTAGCAAAAGCTGTCAAGCTTTGTCTGTGTTTTGTGCATACATATATATATATATATATATGCATGAAAATAGTTGGAAATAACAATTTTAGGATGTGTTAAAAAAGACAAGTGATCGAATTTTCACAAAATGCTTATTTATGTTATTCGTTTAAAATTTGAATCATCTATGTCATTTTCGTTTGAAAAAAGGTTGATTCATGTCATTATATATTAACTAAAATAACATAGATGAACCAAACTTTAAGCGAATAACATATATGCACGAGCTTTTTTCTAACAGTTTAATGACATATTTGAGTCTCTTTTTAAAAAAAAAATGCTTTAATTAATAATGTGGCTGAATTATAATTGACCAAGTGTAAAAAATGATTGCAAAATTAAAAAAAATTTCAGATAACAAATAATGATATGAATGTGTCTTTTTTCAAATGAAAATGACATAAACGGGCCAAACTTTACGGCATAGATAAAAAATTTCTCAAAATTTGATGTCATATTTGGGTCTTTGACCTTACATAAATGATTCATTCATGCTACTATTTTTTAACGGTCAAATTTTATGATTTTGTAAAATTATTTTTTTCACATGGTTTCTTATTAGAGATACACATAACTAAAACAAAAAATTAAAATACTTTATCAAATTTTAAGAAAAGGTTCATCTATATCATTCATTAAGTTAGCTTAATCGGTTAACCATGTCATAGCCGTAAAAGCAGGTTGATTTAATTTTGGTTTGTGAAACTTTAACATGAGCTCACGTGAAAAAATTATTTTGCAAAATCATTAAAGTTAATCGTTAAAAAATAGAACGAATGGGTCCTTTTTTAACAACAGTGACTTGGTTGAGTCTAACTATTAATAAATGATATAAATGAACCTTTTATCAAAGTTTGATGACATATATTTGATTTTTAATTTGTTTTTGACCAGTTTAATTATATTTTAGTGCCTTGAACCTACCATAAAAGGTCTTGTGGAAAAAACAGTTTTACAAAATCATTAAATCGAACTGTTAAAAGATAATAAAACGAATGAACATTTTCTGTAGCGACAATGACATTATTGAGACCAACTATTAATAAATGACATTAGTAATTCATTTTTCAAAGTTCCTTGACTTTTTTTTTAAAAAAATTATACTCTATTAAACTCGCCCTAAAAGCATTTGCAAAAAAACTATCTATTAGACACCATGAAAAAATAATAATTATTTTGAAACACTTATTTCTCTATCACAAATTTGCAATGCTAATAAACTTTCCTCCATCAATTCCTATCATGGTGTTAACGATAGGTGTAAATGTTTGCAAGCTCTTCTCGAAAACATCTTCACCTCCTAAAAAATTATGAACGGAGCTAGCGATTCATTTATGGATTAGGTCGTATTTAAAAATTTTGATTTAAACTTTTTTATTTATATTCAAAAAATTATTAATCATGAATTTATATATACTTCAAATTCCAACTTATCTTTCGCTTAAAATAACAAACGATATCAGATTATTCAATTTTTATTTTTTATTTGTGACGTTCAAAGATATCTATCCTTTTGTAAAACAAAACGTAATACAAGGTAATTAAAACTTTTACATGATGTAATACAAACAATTCAATCACAAATTTTAAAATAAAAAACATGAAGGGCATAGAAAAATTAATTACTAGAAAATAATTAGATCAACATATGAAAGAATTAAGACATGGAGGACATTATTATAAACAAATAAAAGTGGTCCACATAGGCAATGATTGAGCTTTTAGTCGAAGAAAATCTCAAAAATTCCATTACTCTATGTATATTCACATAGAGATCAAGATGTGATCTCTTAAGTTCGAGAAATAAGTTATTAACTATCTTGAATTATAAAAAATGAGAGGGAAGATTAAAGAAACAAACAGATTTGCACTCATATTATTTTATCAATAAAATTATAATTCTTTAAATTTTATTGTGCTATATATATAAAACAAAAAAAAGCTAATTAGAAAACAATCAGATCAACACATGAATATAAAAGTACTATATCTCTAATGATTAAGCCTTTAGTGAAAATGGTTACGCAATTGCTCAACAAATAACAATAATTAGTTGCAAATTGGTGATAAGATGAATAAAATTTTTCTGTCCTTAATAATTAAGGTTCTGAATTCACATCTTATATAAAACAATTTTGTTAAAAAAATTCTTTAAATAAACTTTATGTTATGTAATATGAATATAAATTAATCGAAATTTTAATATAAATATCGAACAAATTAAAAAAATAATCCTCTAATAATTAATGAAGAAATTTCAAGGAAGTTTCGCCGGAAAGTACAAAAGCCGTACTACATCTTTGTTACGACTCTGTTCCAAATTAAAAAAAAAAAAGAGTGAATATTAAATAAGGTGAAAAAAATAATCTAGGTATCAATTTGGAGTTTTTTTTTAAATCGTCGAATTTTTTAAATTTATTAATTCAAGTAATTTAATATTACATCAAATATATATATATATATATATATATATATGTATATATATATATATATATACATATATATATATATATATATATATATATATTCGAAATCCTAACATGATTGAAATTTGGAGCTATATAGAGGCCAAAAGAGTATAATTATATTCCTCTTAGCAAAAAATTATACCGTAAAATTAATATAACAAAAATATATACTTTGTTTTAGTCATATATATAAATTGTGGAATTTGACATAAAGAGAATAATCTAACGTGGTGTGAATATAAAATCAAAAGTTAATATAGATTATAGGTTCATACAAATATAATGAATTATGATATCTTATTATCATTTTGATTTATTAAAGAAAAAATTTCGACTCCAACACTATATTGTTATGATCTATTACATCACGTCTAGATAAAAATAACGAGACGTCGCAAGAAACAAACATATTTTCTCTGCAATTTAAGGTACATATGACCTCATACTAATGTTGTGTTCTCAGAATAATGAGCTTTGCTATTCTCTATTTTTGGTGAAATAGAGAAGAATTGTAAATACAATTTATTATTTAATTTGATCACTTAAATTTTATTTTATTTTTGTCCATGTAAATAGATTTAGCGTATATAGATATTCCCTAGAATTTGTATTCTCTCTCTTTTTCTCACATTTTTCTCGTCTTCTTTCTATGTGTGGTAGAAATTGAAGATTCGTAACTTAATTTATTTATGGTTGATTTAGTTGTTAAAATTTGGAAACTACATTATTTTTGTCCAATAACAAGTTTAGCATATTATTTCTCTATATAGGAGAAATTATAAACAAATATATACTAGTTAGTTAGTCATCATAGCTATACTTTTAGTTAATTATCACTCGCGATCAATATTTAGTGATAATTAAGTGGGCTGAGTTTTAAATTTGTATAATATAATTTTTTTCCTTCTAAAAAGTAATAAACCTTTATTCATGAAATGTGATGTATATAAACTATCTTTTAGATCAATGACATGGTGATGAATAGGTTTGATTATCACCTAAATTTGTATTCTTGTACATGGATTTTTCTTTACCATAAAGTAAAAATTTGTTTGAATTAATGAAACATATTTTCTTTACCTTTATATAATAATAAGGGAAAAGGGTCTGATATACCCCTCAACTTTGTCATTTAGAGCTGATATACCCCTCGTTATGAAAGTGGCTCATATATACCCTTACCGTTATACAAACGGCTCATATATACCCCTGCTGTTACAAAATGAGCTCACATATACCCTTCATTTAACGGAAGTGAAAAAATTATTTTAAATTTATATTTTTTACTTTTAATTTTTTTAAAAAAAATTATTTAGGGGTATATATGATTCTTTTATCAAAGTTTAAGGTAGATTTCAATTTTTTTCATACATAAATTATTTTTTGACTTCTTTTATTATAATTATTTGAGTTTCTTATTCTTATATTTTTTTTTTCATTCCTTAGTGTAAAGAAAAAATATTTAAAACTATTTTTTATGTCTATATTGTAATTTAATTTTTGTATTCGAAGAAAAAAAAATGGTCATCTACAATAAGTTTTACAAGAATATTAGAGAAACTCTAATAAATTTGATCATTAAAATAATAATTTTAAATTAGTCATTAAAATAAAAAAAGTCAAAAAAAAGTATGTTTGACGAGGATTAAATTTACTCATATGAGATTATATTTTTTAGAAAAAAATTATAAAAAATTAGATTAATATTATTATTTTTTCATTTTCCGTTAGAGGAAAAGGGCATATGTGAGCCATTTGTTTATAAGTAGGGGTATATATGAGCCACTTTCATAACAAGGGGTATATCAGCTCTAAATGACAAAGTTGAGGGGTATATCAGACCCTTTTCCCTTATTATTATATAAAGGTAAAGAAAATATGTTTCATTAATTCAAACAAATTTTTACTTTAACAAATATGTTTCATTAATTCAAACAAATTTCATAACAAGGGGTATATCAGCTCTAAATGACAAGGTGATAAATAGGTTTGATTATCACCTAAATTTGTATTCTTGTATATGGATTTTTCTTTACCATAAAGTAAAAATTTGTTTGAATTAATGAAACATATTTTCTTTACCTTTATATAATAATAATGGAAGTTAAGCTATGTCATGAGACTGGTTGACTTGGACTTTGAAATTGAAAAATGTGGTTTATAAAATGTCAAAGAAATACATTTTCACTTGTTAAATTATTTTCTTGACCTCATAATAAAAAGTTCAACCTACAGTATTTATTCAAACAATATTCCTAACTTCAACATTATTTCCTCTACTCTAAAATTTTAAGACAAATCGATGAATTAAGTTCTAGTATGGGCCAAAAAAGAAAAAGACGGACCTTATATAATATCTATTGTACACGATTTTACATTTTTACGAGAAATTATTTTTATAATTTAAATATGTGACCTCCGATATTTTATGTTGTGATTGGGAAAAATTCCCTATTCTATTAAAGTTAGTATATTATTTTTATTTCGGGGTCTCAAATGTTATTTTCATTTTTGGGGTAAACATTTACTCATACTAAGTGCTTACACACTAAATTAATAAATGTATGACATAGGTTGAGATATACCGAGTTATTACTTAATCACAATTAATTAATGTATATTTGTACTTTATTTAATTAATTAACTATGATTAGTTACATTGGTTGATTTAAACACTTGGAGGAAAGCTTTACTAATATATTTTATAATAACAAAAACTCTTTAAGAGTTCTTATTTAACTTAATCAAAACACCTTCAACAACTATTTGTTCTTCACCTCCATATATATATATAGATAGATAGATGGATGTTTTAGAAAATCATGAAATAAATCAAATTTTTACCACATCAAAAAAATCTGGTAAATAAGAAAATGTTTCAATTTAATTTATTTCTAAAGTATTTGATTCATTTTACATTTGCCCTTTGTGAACCTTTTGATCTAAATTTTTTATCTTTATTTTTTATTTTAAAATACGTCTCTCCACAAATAACTATCCAGATTGATATGACAAGTGTCACACTAAAACGACGTAGACAAATAAAAGATTTAAATTTACTCTAGACTATCAAATTAATTTATACATATATCATGTACAACAACATGAATCATGCCCCTAAATAATTCAAAAGGCTCAAATACATCCCAATAGTTAAAAAGTTTCATAAATGGTAATATAACTATAATGTTTTTCCAATCTTGTTAATTTGGGTTATGACTTATGGGTCTAACTTACACCCTAAAAGCTAGCTCAAAGAGATGAAAATTGTCCGAGCCTTATAAAGTGTCAACCCATTTCATTAACCACCTGTTATCTCCTGTATTCGGATTAGCAAAATTCAACACCACCAGTATTAAACTTTTTATCATTCTTGAACACACACAGAAGGTGAAAGTGTAGATAACTAATCAAATGAGTTACTAAGATTTCCATGTTAGAAATTAAAGCTCTATATAAAACTTTCTGATCTGAATTCAAATATAGTCGAGCCCTCAATATTATAAAATATCAAATACCTTACAAATGAGAAACAAAATATGAAACTTCTTGGAAATTTCTTGCATGTGACAAATTACTATATATATCCTATGCCAACCCCATACTCATACAAGATGAGAGTTATCTCAATATAAAACCAAAATACACATAATAAGTTATTTTCCAAAAAAATAAAAAACAAAAGAATGGCTTCATCATCACCAGCAGCAGAAACATGGCTCTTAGAAAATGGAAATATTAAGCCTTTGAGCAAAGAGATGAGACATGGCCATGGTCGTAGCCATGGACGAACCGCTCACAACGTATCGACTTCGTCTCTTAGGAAAAAGTCTGATCTAACCCTTGTACGGAAAGTACCTTGTGCCATTGTTAGAGATGTTCTTGCTAATATTCAAGAGGTCATTTTGGGAACTAAGCTTTTTGTGCTCTTCATTGCCATACCTATTGCCATTATTGCTCATTACAAAAACTTTGGAAGAGTAAGTTCTCTTTAATTTACATTCAATTTTGTGATTAATTCGATAGTTACACAATTTAATATGATATCAGAGTGGACAGGAGGTTATTTTGAATAAAATTATATTAATTGTCTCACTCAAATAAAATGAAACGTATATTCATGTGTTTAGGTTAATTTTAAAACGAATCAGGTACACGCGTGAAGGAAAATAGTGGAGTCAAAAAATTTCGCTCAAACTAATAAAAGAAAATTATAAGAAGAAGTTAAAGGGATTCGACTCAACGTCTACTTTCTAGGCATATAAATTAATTTCAATCTTCTATTGTATACGACGTACATTTTCAGTAATGGAAATTTGAATGAATCCCGCCATGCATTAATTGAATACATAATATAATTAAGTAATTAAAAGTGTTATTTTATTTAACAACATAAGTTATTTTTCATGTTTAATTTTTGTATAAGTTGGTTATGAAGTGAATGTAACATTAGCACAAAACATTTAAAAAATTGTTTTTTTTTTCTTTTGAATTACTAAAAGATCCGTTGGAAGATATGAATCTGAGAATATTTTTTTGTGATTTCTTGATTAATTTATTTTATAATACTGACATTTTTATTTTTCTATATTATATCAGTCATGGGTTTTTGGATTGAGTTTACTTGGACTTACTCCATTGGCTGAACGTGTCAGCTTTTTGACGGAGTAAGTTAAATTGTTTTTTTCTATGATATAATTTGATTATTAAAATTGTTTATGAGTCAATTTAAATTGATTATTACTAAATCACCTATTATTAATATTTTTGATTGTTTTGAATTGCAGACAAATAGCTTTCTTTACTGGTCCAACAGGTACTTTCCCATTTACTTATTTTTAAATCTTTTCTTGGCTTCTTTTTTTAATATACAAAACACAGAGATTTTTAATCCTTTCTTTATATAATATATTGAAGGACCACGACTAACGTTATGAAATAAATTAATATCAGTACAAAAATTATGAATTCCTATCAAAGATATTCAATATAATATTATAATTTTTCGACGAAGAATATTGGATAGACCAGGTCTAGGTAGCTTCACTACTAAATTGAACAAACATAAAATTGGAAATTCCTTTTTTTTTTATATCAATAAACAATATAACAACAACCTATTGCTAGTGTAATGTTACTTGACACATAAACTAGTTTTGTTTTTTTTTTATAAAAAAAATAATTCTAATTATTGTTTGTTTAATTTGTTGTATTTATCAGTTGGAGGGCTTTTGAATGCAACATGTGGAAATGCTACTGAACTTATAATAGCAATATTTGCTTTAATCGAACATAAAGTGGATGTTGTAAAATATTCACTCTTGGGATCTATTCTTTCAAATCTTCTTTTGGTTCTTGGCACTTCACTCTTTTGTGGTGGTATTGCAAATATATCAAAGGAACAAAAATATGATAGAGTAAGTTATTTAATCTAATTTCTTTTATAACATAGTGAAATTTCAACTGTGTCACGTAGATTATTGAGACGTTGATTTTGTGTGATTAAAACAGAAACAAGCAGATGTGAACTCTCTACTATTATTATTGGGATTATTATGTCATGTGTTGCCTTTGATGTTTCGTTATGCTGGAGTTGGAGAATCAGCAGAAATAACAGCACAAGCAACATTGAATCTATCAAGAGTTAGCTGCATTGTTATGCTTCTTGCTTATTTTGGTTATCTTGTTTTCCAATTGTGGACTCACCGACAACTTTTTGACGCACAAGCAGTAAGTGACGATCATGTTTTATTGTGAAATTTTGAAAAAAAAAGTAATTTTTTTCGTTTCCATAATGATTTTTTAAAATTTATGAGTCCCTCTGATAGTTATATATTAATTAAGAATCGTGTAATTTAACGATTCTGAAAAAGATATTATAATAATATCGAAGTAAATAAGTTAATGAAATTCTTTCGTAATTAATCAGGAAGAAAATGAAGGTGATGATATCGAAGATGAAGAAGCAGTGCTTAGTTTTTGGAGTGCATTTGCATGGTTGGTTGGAATGACTATTCTTATTGCTCTATTATCTGAATATGTTGTTGGTACCATTGAGGTCAGTTTTTTTTTTTTTTAAATATATAATTTTTAAATCTATGTAAAATAGGAGGGATTTTTTTTAATTAAATAAAGTCTTGACAATTTTTTTTTTTTAATTTAAATTAAATAGGCAGCATCAAATTCTTGGGGAATTTCAGTGAGTTTCATCAGTGTTATTTTATTACCAATTGTTGGAAATGCTGCTGAACATGCTGGGGCTATAATTTTTGCTTTCAAGAACAAGTTGGTATGTATAATTTCTAATAATTAAATCAGCAAATATATATTTTTATAATAATAATAATAAGAGAACTTATAAAGTTTTTTTTTTTTAATTTTGGATAATGCAGGACATTTCTTTGGGAGTTGCCTTAGGTTCAGCAACACAAATTGCCATGTTTGTGGTAAGTATCTTACTTACTCAAGTTATTTCGAGTTTGATTTCTATATATTGATAGGTAGTAGAATTTTTACGATTATTTAGAAGATACTCAAATACCGAGTAAATAGGAAGTAGCTAATTTGTAATTAAGACACATGATAAATTAAGATAGATTACCTGCTACAACATGTTAAACTATATACTGGTAGTAATTTACTTTTTTCTTAAACCACAATGTAATAAGTTTCTTCATTTCTATTAGTTTTAAATTAAGTATTTTTTATCATAGATTTTTATGTTTTTCATTTTTTAAAACTAATTATGATAATCTTTTGTTCTTTTTTTCCCCCAATTATTCAGGTTCCATTATGTGTGATTGTATCATGGATTATTGGTGTGAGAATGGATCTTGATTTTAGTCTTCTTGAGACAAGCTCCCTTGCTTTGGCAATAATTGTCACAGCTTTCACTCTACAGGTAATTTTAGGTCACAATATATATTTAATATATAGCACTTTAAAATTAATAAGGATCGCAATGAAATAGTATTCGAGTGATCACTCTTCGTACTGAATCGATTTGAGAATGCTTTGCCCCTGAAATGGTATTTTTGATGTGAATGTAGATTTAGTCGATACTAACAATTAATTAATATTGCAGGATGGAACATCTCATTATATTAAAGGATTAGTCCTCCTGCTTTGTTACATTGTCATTGGTGCATGTTTTTTTGTATCCAACATACCACAAAGTAAGCTCTCCATCTAATTTTATTATACTTATGGTGCAATTTAACCTACTATAATTTAAATAATCAATTAATAATAGAATTTTCGCGAAAACAAAATATATAACTGATAATTTCATTATAGTTCGAGAGTAATAAAACTCATCGTGAAAAAAATATATCACTAACATAATTTTTTCTCTTTTTGTATAGACCAACCAAATGGTGTCAATTTGGTCTCCTCAAGTGAAGGAATCATGAGAGTTTGATGATCATCACAATCAAATCAAAAAATGTTTATTCTTTGATTGGGAATATTGGGTTTAATTGAATCATATCATAAGAGTTGAATGTATTATTTCAATTTTGTGTGTTTCTAAATGGTATGATTGAATTATCAATGATGTTTATATATGTGTTAATTCTATAGTTGCTGAGGGTTTCTTGTAATAGCAACTCGTTGTAAGAGTTTTACTTTCATTTACAGTTTTTTCAAAAGAATAAATGAATATTTCAATTAATGTATGTGTATGTTTGCGGTTCAATTCGACATGCTCGATTTCCATCCTAGATTGTGATTAAAAAATTTTATATTTATAAAAACCGATAGATTTAATTCTCTGTGTATAAATTAAAACTCTATACACTAAATCATCTACTCTATAAGCAAACATATATATCATAAATGAATATAAGATCTATTAAAACTGAATAAATAATTATTCTATAATAAATACTATATCTAAACATATTGTCAATAGTATATGTCCCAACACCTCTCTCGATTCAGAAGAAATACTCTCTTATAATCACTCACAAATTGAATTAAAAATAATGTCATATTAAATTTTTTACGTGTAAAATTCAAAATCTCTTACAAAAATAAATAATTTTTTTTAAAAAATTGTTACAAAATCAAATCTCTTCTCACTCATTGATCCCAAAAAATTTGTTATAAATAAGTGAAGAGACAGACACGTTTAAAATAATTTTTTTTAAAATGATTTGATTTTGGAAGATGAGCTTGAATATAGTGGGCACATTTGATGAATAATATAACCATCATTTAGTTAGTATTTTAATTAAAGTAAATAAAATATAGTTTCAGGATTAGTTGGAAGATTCTTATTCAGGATCAACTTGGTTTTCTTTGAATTTTTAATTCTTAGACTAGTAGATTTTCATTTGCCTCAATCATATGGTAGTTACCAATTTTAAAAAGTGAAAAACACACTTCATATTTGCCTATTGAAGATAGCACAAATAACTTGTATTTTATCTTGTTTGATTATTTTTTTCAAAAAATTAAGAGTCCGTTTGGTAGCTAATTAGTAATATATAGGTATTAGTAAGGTGTTTCTGGTTCGATTTGAATCGATTATTGGTTTAAATCAAAAAATCAAATCAATTAGTAAGTTTTATATTTTTAAAATCAAACCAAATATCCTAAAGGAAAAATAAATAACCGTCGATTTGGTTTGAGGTTTTTAATTATTTTTTTTCGATTTGAAAGTAATAAATTAAATTTATTGATAGTATACGCATCTCGATAGACACAGACACCTAATACATGAACAATCTATACAATACTTGAGTTGTCATTGCACAAATAAAATGATTTAATTAAGAGAAAGTATGACTATTTAAGTGTTACGCTTGAAAAAATGATAACGTTTAGATTTGAACCAATAACCGATCTGAAAGTCAATTTGATCAATTTTTAAAGTTAAAATTAGATTATATTTATTCTATATTTAAGGAAAAAATTTAAATATTAAAAAATTATACGAAAATACATCGTAAAAAATGTTCTTATAATTTGACTCTAAAAAAGAAAATCAAAACAATTAAAGGTGGACGGAATGAGTAAATATATATATATATATATATATATATATATATATAGAAACAAAATAAACCCAAAAGTTTCCTTTCTAAAACCCCTCTTATCTTGTTCACAACAGAGTGAGAAAAAGCTTCATTCCTCTGTATCTACCATGAGGAAGAACCGACCCGTTTTGGTATCCATGGACATTCCGGCTCTTGAATTGTCCAACACCAGTATTCAATCTTACCCAACACAACAATGGAAGAACAAATTTGTCGGTTCTGCTAGTTTTTCTAAAGAAATTGGGTGTAATTTTGGTTGTATTTCGTTATCGGAGAATTTGGATGAAAAAGCCTTTAAAGGGTTTAATCCTACAACAACTCAGCTTTTAAAGCACCCTTTGGCTATGGTTGCTTTGATTCCTAGAGAAGCTGCATTGTTTGCTGCAGGTGCTATTGCTGGTGCCGCTGCAAAATCTGTTACTGCACCTCTTGACCGTATCAAGCTCCTCATGCAGGTTCCTTTTTGAAACCCCTTTATGTAATTGTACGTTCGTTTCAATTTGTTTGCCTTGTTTTGACTTGACGTGGTGTTTAGAAGTATCAAAATTCCCCTTTTAATCTTGAATCTTGTGGTGTTAAACATATTTGGTGTAAAATTGAAATGAAAGAGTTTGTTGAAATAAGAAAGAATTTCAGACAAATAAATTGAAATGGAGGGAGTAATTGTTTTGGGTGTTTTTATGTATCATATTGCTGCTGTTTCCTTGGATGGTTGAATTTGCTCAGTTGAACTTTAGGCTTAATTTGTTGATAAGGTTTGTTTACTTCAGGATTGGAATTTTAGGCTTTTGTTTGTTCAGCTGAGAAAATATTTTCCATACAGAATCATTTTATACACTTTTTAAAGTATGGGTTGTGTGGCAAGAACAAGTTTGAATCTTGGCAAGTGAACCAAGAAAAAATAGACTGGATGAAATGACAATAGATATAGAGGATTCTTATGGATTCAATGATACTTCATAAGTAGTAGACTGTAACTAAATGTTCAAATTGAACGACAAAACTAAGAGTGGAGTGCAAAATGATGTTAGAGCATAGTTGGTTAGTGGACTGGATGAAAGAATATGAGAAATGGCCAGATAAGTCATCTGCTGATGAGAAAAATGACTTAGTTGCGGCTTAGTGCGATGGAACTTCAATTCACATGAATTCTGTTTGGTATTACTGGCGTTTGCAAGTGTTTGCGTTATTTTTTCATAGTTTTGAAGGATGGCTAGTTTGCTGAATTACTCATTTCAAGGCTTTATAACCTTTAAACTTCTTATGATTTCTGAAATGGTAGCCAAAAAGGCCACATCCTTTATTGGAGTACTTTTAGTCGACTTCTACACTTGCCATCTTATGCTATATTCCTGAATGTGTAGCTTAAAATCCCAAAGTAGCTTGTTTGTCCAGTCTTTCATGTTTCTGGAAGAGTTAGAGAATGGGCTTACATTCAGCTGCAATGTGGTTATGCTATTGACCTGTTAACATGTTAAAAGGAATTATGTGCATATTACCGCTGATTTTGCTGTACTATGAGGAGGAGAAAGAATGACTTGCCTGATAAATATCGCTGCAAGAATGATTTTTGGGGTTACTCCTCTTTGTCTCACCACTCTTCTGGTGTGAGCTTTGTTTGAGAATAACAATAGTTTCTGTGTTGGAACTTGACCTATTGCAAGCATCCTTTCTCACTATGCAGTTGTGTAGCCGATATGGAAATCTTAAGCTCATACTTATATTCATATGCATTGCCTCAATTTTGTACTTTGTACTTGCTATTATCTTCAGCTGATGACACCTTTTCTTGTTAAAATACTTCATACGCCAATCGGTTCAGGTTACTCATATGGTGACTCTATGGCATTCTGAGTTTTAAATGCATTTTGTCTTTAACCACAACCACTTTCATATGTTCTATCTTGCACTTATTTCTTCCTTATTTTGGTGTTGGTTGCAAGACACATGGACTAAGAGCTGGGCAAGAAGCTGCAAAGAAAGGAATCGGATTCATTGAGGTATTGTATTGCTGTGTTGCTTGTTGTTACTTTCTGAGATATACAACATAGACAAGCTATGTTATTGAGTTTCCAGAAGTCTGGTGTTTCCTATTCTCTGTCAGTTTATATTGTTCAGAGTTTTAGTTATGATGATTGATCCGAAAGAGTAAAGGAGTGATCTGTTGTATCATAGTTAGGAACTATTTTACTGGGAAAGACGAAGGCTCTCCCTTACACTCTTCACTTGAGGGTAGAAATCCAGTCAACTTGTCAGTCAGCATTCATAACTGACTTCTACCACCGGCTAAAAAAATGTAGAATCTGGCGTATGCCTCAGTTTTCCGTCTGTAGAAAGTGTCTTTTGTTTGGATGATAGACAGTATGATGAATATATAAATCTAGTAGCATAAAACTTTCTGCCTATTTATTTTATTTTATTACTTCTTTTTACTTGGTCATAAACCTTTGAATCTCTCTGTAATGTTATATGTTGTGAAGCAATTGAGTCCCTCAGTGATTAAAAAGTTAAAAAGACTACAAGTACCGGATCTAGTGATGGGTTTATCAGCTAAGAGCGCGACTGTTTTGAACCAATTGAGTTCCTAAGGGTCCTAGTAATGGGTTTATCAGCTAAATGGGCTCACCTGTTAGGTTATCCTAATTAGAATGTAGCATTATGATATTTCTCCTTCTTTATGTTCTTTGTACAAACCTTCCATAGGGTGATGATTCCCACTCATATACGCCATCATTGGGTCATATGATTCTCAATTTTTTGATATATGCCTGAAATTGGATTGCAGGCATTTGCATTGATTGGGAAGGATGAAGGTATCAAAGGATATTGGAAAGGAAACCTTCCACAGGTATTTGCACCATTTCCCCACAGAGTCACATTTCTAGTGGATTCCTGGTGATTGTTTTTTTAAGACATCAAGTTGATTATTTTCTTTTAATGGTTTAGGTGATACGGATCATACCTTATAGTGCGGTGCAGTTATTTGCTTATGAAACGTACAAGGTAATGAAACATCTTTGAAGAAAACTTTAACACTGGTTTGATTGTTTGGCTAGAATGAAGTTGATTTCACACTTTCTATTTACAGAAACTTTTTCAAGGAAAGGATGGAGAGCTTTCTGTCATTGGAAGACTAGGAGCAGGTGCTTGTGCTGGCATGACTTCTACTTTTGTAAGTTTGCATTATGTGAACACCAAATAGTTTTCTAAGTTGTCCATTTGGCATATAATTTTTGCAATTATGTTTGCACAAGTGAAATAGACCTGGCAGAAACTTAGTGCTTATTGTCATCTCAGTACTGTTACTGATCTGAACGCTTTTGTTTGCTTTATAAGATTTGTTCTCGAAGCCTACCATTTGATCTCTCTTTCTTCCTCCCTTCCCCTTGCAGGGATGGGAATGAGGGGCCATCAGTATCTCAATTATTCATATTCCTGCTCTTGTTTGTGTTGTTATTTACTCTCTTTTTCATCTGTCTTCAAGACGGTTAACTTGTTGATTTTATGTCAGGTAACCTACCCACTTGATGTTCTCAGGTTGAGATTAGCAGTAGACCCTGGGTATAAAACAATGAGTGAGGTAAGAGTTGGATAACTCATAATTTGTGACGCCAGGACATATCTGAATCATTATGTCACTTATTTTCAGGTTGCTTTAAACATGCTGAAAGAGGAAGGCTTTGCATCCTTTTATAATGGTCTCGGACCCTCGCTCATTGGAATAGCTCCATATATTGCTGTGAACTTTTGTGTTTTTGACTTGTGAGCCTATGTTCTTTCAAAGATCCTTTTTCTATATCATCTGAAGACAGAGTCCTGGTGTTACTGTAACCTAAATGATACTTCTCTGAATTTCAGGGTGAAAAAAGCTTTACCAGAAAAGTATCAGAAACGAACTGAAGCCACTCTGGCTACAGGTTTGATTTCAGCAACTATTGCCACTCTATTGTGCTATCCATTGGACACAGTGAGAAGGCAAATGCAAATGAAGGGTACACCTTATATGACAATTTTTGATGCCTTCCCAGGTAACGAATTCTAAAAGATCGTCAATATCTGTATCTCTTTTTGTAACTAGTTATGGAATTTGTCAAACTGTGTTTATCTTCCCTTCACTGATGAGTCCACAGAAGGAGTGAGAAATAATCAACTTAATCTGGAAATTTGGATTATCTTCTGAAGAACTTCATAGTGACCTCAATTTAAGATGTTTAAAACTACAGGAATTGCACTTTCTAAAGAAAAATCCAAAAAACTGAATGTAAATGTTATAAACAAATGCTAATATGTTACGCACTTACGCTCAGTAAACAGATTATCTTAATGCAGGATTGTTTTTGTTCCATCTTTCTACACTCAATTCTTTTAACCTAAACCATTTTTTTGAATCTTGCTTGATTGATTCACATGTTCAGTGATCAAAGTTTTGCATGATCCTGATTCAAAAGTCCTGCTGTCCAAGTTTTTCTTAGTTTACTATAAGGGGGTCCTAGGCTTGCTCCCTAAAGTGTAGTGTCTACCTTTGGGTGCACCATTGTAGCCAAGCTTTGCAATGCCCATACCCCCCAGCCTTGCTTTAAAGAGATGCACTAATATGCTCCTTAGCCCCTTTTTTTGTTTGGATTGCTTTCTCATAGTTCGCCCCAAAATATGGTTCGTTCCTTAGACGGCAAGGTCCACCTATTTCAGAATCGAATTAATATAACTTCTATTTTATATTATTTGGTTTTAACTAACATCTTCACGCCTATCACATCATCCAATAATGCTGACAAATATCTACCGAAGTTAGATATAACAGATCAGTTTTCTCTTAAACTCTACTCAACATAGGTCTTAATAAATGGGATGAGTGAGAAAAAGGAAAAGGTTTATGTATGAGCAGCTTTAACAAAACAGTTTTCCACTTTCTGATGTCTCTGTACTTCAAATCCTTGAGGTTAAAGTATCAAGAAGCATAAATTGTCAAAAATTTGATCACATTTCGATTTCAAGATGTCAATTCTTCAAACTTGTTAACTTTAAACTTCACTTCTTTGGGGAAAAAGCAAACATTTAAAATTCAGTGACCGATTGATTGTATCGTGGTTTTTGAAGTCCATGTTTAACAAGCTTGAGAGGGGATAGCTCCTAGGGTTTGGCATACTGGTAAGAGTGCAACATGTGATGTGTGAATTGGCAGCTCGTCACAGGTTCGAACCCTGTGGCAAACAAAAACCTGGTATTTAAGTGCAGAATGGTGGACCGACTGACCCTCAGGGATTAATTAGTTATCAAATTAGAAAACATAACTTTAGAGGGGATCTGAGTTATTCTGAACTGAGAAAAATGTTCAACCTAATACACTTTCTAATTGTTTAAGTCACCCTTTTTCTATTGCAGGTATAGTGGCCCGTGATGGTATAGTTGGACTGTACCGGGGTTTTATTCCCAATGCACTGAAAACTCTCCCTAATAGCAGGTGCAGTTTTCTCATTCCTATTGCCTTTTTAGGGGTTTCTCTTCACTTTGACTATCATATCTGTGTTGCAACATAAAAAAAACGATGCCCTGATGACTTTCTTTCTTCTCGTTGTTCTCCAAGAGAACCATATAAGGGATTACTATTGTTACCATGTACAGTGATCATTGCTAATATTTATCATCTCATTTTCTGGTACAGCATTAGGCTTACTACTTTTGACACTGTGAAGCGTTTGCTAGCAAGAAGTGAGGAAGAGTTCCAGAAAATTATAGAGGAAAACCGCAGGCAAAAGGCAGAATAATTCCCAAGTAGATCTGATTCAATGGAGATAATTGATCTCGTCATTTTGAAGCATTGGTTCGACGAGCAAGAAACTTAGCTTCCAGTACTATAGTATATTACCTAGAGCTTCATTTTGTAAAACCAGGTTTAGTTGCCAGAATAGTTAGGTTGGCTTCCTTGTGACAACAATATCTCTGTTATTCTTAGCTCATTTGAATGTATAATAATAATTACTTCATTCATTTGTGTATTCTCATGTACTATGCACTATTTCAAGCAATTTGCATCCCCCTTTTATTTCCACATTGTAATGGCAAAAATCAATTACTAGTCAAAGTTCAAACATAAGAACAAAATTGATGTGAGATTAGATGGAATTTTGGTGTCTAAATGCAAACTATTCTAATATCTCATTAGCATTGTGTATAATAATAGAACAACAAATAGTAGCACAACATGAATTGTTTTCTATATATTCAAAAAACAATTCTTTAAAAGAGTCTCCCCTTGGTACTATCACCATCACTCCACTAAATGATTGAATGGTATTGTGCAGATACTCTTCTTCGAGGCAATTTTTGCAGAATGTAGATGAAAAGAGCTGAAGGAAGAATCTCTACGACCATATAATATATCATTTTCAAAACAGGATGGTTCAAACCATGATCATCATGATGAAAGCACGATAACACAGCCACAAAACATCTAATAGAGAAACACGTGAAACATATAGTACTCACATATCCATGCTCAATAAGCTTCTTTTTCCCCCCTCTCCATTCATCACAATATCGTAGTACCGTGATAAATAATCTTCCACCATAGATTAAAACGCCCAAAATTGCAATAAACGGTATAACTGCTACAAATATCTTTCTAATGAACAACAATTTCACTAGTACTACAGTGTCATTGTCATTCATCCCGATACAAATCCATATACAGCCCAAAATCAGGTATATTACACAATTTATCGAAATATACCAAAATTTGAGCTTATTCGTAGGAAAACTTCGAATTTTGTAATATACATCAGCCCAAAACCAAACAAGGTGTGTAAATGTTGTAAAGAAAACCAACCCTTGTAGGTCTAAAATCGCGCGAGCCATAAGTACGTTTGAATGTAACATAAAAAAATTATTATGTAATCCAAAAACAATTGCACCAACACCATTTGCAACAAAATTCATCATATGAAATACTTTTTGTGTTGACCAACCATATAAAGGTATCCTTATATGGATCCTTGAATTAGCGCGATAATCGAAACAAAAGAATACAAAACACAAAGAGTGAAGAAAATTCCATGTTGCCATTGAATGGACTTGTTGATATCGTACCACCTAATTGGGAACGACTCAAGTAGTAAATTCATCATTAATTTTAATTTTCGATGTTGTCAATGTGGAGATTGGTGTATAGGGTTTAGTTTATATAAAGGTTTACACAAACGTAACGGTCAATTCCAACTTGAAAAAGATTTATAAAATTTACTTCTAATGTTAAAAGAATTTATCATGTGTTCTCTTTTTAAAAAGCCAAATAATTTGCGGGCTTAATACAATTTAATTTATACTACTTAAATCAAAATATTTACATTATTTCTTTTATATTAGTTTGTTAGGAAAATAATAATATAATTTTAAATTTCAAACGATATTATATATAAAAAAATTATTTTATCTTTAATGCCAAGTTTTTGTTATGATAAAAAATTATGACATGTATAATATTATATTTTAAATAATTCACAAAGTAATAATTTTTCTTAATTTTTTTTGTGTAATTAATTAGACTATCTCATATAAATTATAACAAATGATGTAATAATCATATGAGCAAAAAGTAATATACTAGCGTTAAAAGACTACTTAATAATAACAATATTTGATTATTTCTACTTATTTGACTCCTCTCCAAACAACACAACTTGTTTCCAATTCTTTTTTGGATTAAAAATTTATGTAAAATTAACAAACTTTTTTTCGCAAGTGTATCACTAAGCATGCATGAAGTACAATACGGGTTCGGACTCTTTTGTGTCCGCCCGTTTACATTCAATAGAGTTGTGTATTGATTGGTCTGTTCATTTCGAATTTACGTATTATTAATTTTCAATTTTTAAATATGCTTAATCAATAAGATATGTTTTTATTGATGATACATTGTCCACTCTTCAAGGCAAGAAGAGCAAAATCTTTTCTATCTCATTGCAAGAAAGAGACTTGAGATGACGAAGTGGATGCGCCAATTGATTTTTTTCAAACGGTTTAAATTTTTATTTAATCAATAAGAAAATGCTTATAATATAAATATATGACTTTTCCAACAATTTATTAGAGCAAAAGGACATAATGTAACTTTAAATAATACTCATAAAATAAAAACATTAATAACTAACATGAAAAGAACTATATAAATACAATATAAATAAAAATAAAGACAATAGTATGAATTAAAGGCTCAAGACAAAGATTGTAACCAATAAGGTACATATATGATTATTTAAGCTTAAGTCATCCGCGATCCCTTATTAAAATTATTTTGCATAATTTACTTAGACACCTTAACTAAGAATTTTACCTATCAAACTCCTTTGAGTAATCGTTTGTAAAAATCTAGGGGTTGTGGTTTGTGAATATTCCATCTCTTTCGTACAACACCCTAGTAAATATGCATTTAAGCTCTAATTTTTAGTTGTTGTGTGGGTTACATGAGTATATTCTATTGCTTAAATTGCTTTGTTTGATATGATGAAATTTTGAAATAATAATTTTTTTTTATAAAAGGAGAATGAAAACATTCTAAAAGGACACAAATAGACGGTTAAATTTGTATAAAAGTTGAATAACTAACAAGTCCTACGTAATATAATAAATGCAGATCACCACGTAGGATACAAATGAATATGTAAGATATCATACCGGAGTTATGACACATGCATCTATTTATTTAAATCTATACAAATTTAACTGTCTCATTGTATACTTTCTAAGTTGGAGGACATAAATATAATGTAAAACCTAATTAAATGACATATTTATGTATTTGTCTAATAAAATATTATTCTTAATTAGAAGTAGATAAGCTTTTATCACTCTATTTCTTCATATCCCAACACTTCTTTAATCAACAAATAAATCATTAAAGTATCTCGCAGAATTTATGTATTTATATATCGATAAAATAGTAATAATTATTTTAGTTTTAATGGATTTGGAAATAAAAAAATCAAACGAAACAGATAAACCAAAGCATTTTAACATTTTTCAAGCTTCTATTTATTGATGGGTTCGATTTTTTAACAGGCTGAGCTGAATTTCAGTGACAAACGAAATCTTTGATACTCACTTTGAGGGTTCAATGGAGAAAAAATGTCCAACATAGATTAGATAGAGAAAAAAAGACAAGTCTTTTGCCATTTTCCCTCAAAAACTTAAAGAATGGCAATGGCGTTTTCTCTGCAATTCAACAACCCCATCTCAACTTTTTCATGTTCCAACCTTTATAATGGTACTAGAACTCAACCCTTAAAATTCTTTTCTACTTCTTCTCCACAATCTGATTCTTCCAATAGCAAAGAAGAAGCTATTCAAGACTCATCTTGGTATGTGTAAATTTTATTCTTTTGATTTTCTTTCAAACTCAGATTAGTAATGAAGCTCCAAGCTTTAATGGGTTTGGGGGTTTGTTGTTAATGGTGTATATTTGTAGACTAATCATCTCTATCTGCTTAATTAAAGGGAAACTGATAAAGGGTATGTGATTCTGGTGGAGAAGTACAGGAATGGAACTTTGAAAAGGTATATCTTTTTATCTCTTTTTTCGACATTTTGCTTCGTTAGTTAAGATTATTGATTGAATGCTACCTATTAAACAAATGTGCTGATTGAATGATGGTCGAATGTGGAGATTACTTGGGACTAGTTTAAAGTGAAATAGGATCTCGTGGAGTATTGGTGTGTAGTTGGGAATTGGTTGATAGGATATGGGGGCCATTTGGCTATTTGCTCAAGATTATTTCCTGATGTTTTACTAGTGTTGATTCTACTGATAGCGGGTGTAGTTGTGGTTGCTTAAGTAATTCCTTGCTGCGTTTGTTGTTTGAGTATGTAATCAAGAATGAATAGTCAGAGGTGGATCCACGATGTAAACATGATGAGTTCGACCTTATGTTTTTTAGCACTGAACTCACTGCACCAATTAGAAATTAGGATTATTGTTTCGAAAAACTATTATTTGTTAAAACTTTAGTAGTTCAACATATATGCCTACACTCTATGTCAAAAATAAAAAATTTCAGTTGAACCGGTAGTTGGAACACTACATGCGCCTATGTGAATAGCACTTTACCTTTGCAAAGTGTCATGAATAGTTATTGGTCTCTTGACTGTTTGACCATGTTGGTATTGATTTCTATGGATAGGTTTGTTATAGATGATGACTCTGAAATGAAAATGTTTCTTGAGGAGCATGTACCCACGACTAGTAGATCCCAAGATCTTAATATCTCTAGCATGGAGTTATCTTGGCTCCCTAAGGTTATCAAGGATTTTGTGTTACCATCAGGTTTCCCAGGTAACAAACATCATATTGTTTGTTTCCATTTTCTTCTTCTCTTTCTTATTTCCCTTTTCACTATGTTTCTAGTTTTTTTATTCCTACATGCTAAGCGCCCGTTTGACCATTTATATTTTTTTGTTATTAAGGGGACATAGGTGTTCTTTAGATGTCTTATATGAACTATCGTTGCAGATACAGTTTCAGATGATTACTTGGACTACATGTTGCTTCAGTTCCCAACCAATGTAACTGGATGGATCTGTCACACGCTGGTGACTTCAAGTCTCTTAAAGGCATGTCAATCTTATTCAGGCCATTAGTTCCACTTGGGTATGTTAAAGTGCTTGTAAAACCTGCAACTGCTTGCCAGAATTGTGACCTTCTAAGTGAAAATCATTGACAAACTAATGAAACAGAGTCTAATATAGTCTTACTTAATTAGCTTACAAATCGTTCGGTCCCATATATATTTGTGAATCATGTTATTACACTTTGTCCAAGTTATATTGGGCTTAGGAGTTGCGAACATATTTTATGATAGTTGGATTTCAGTATGATTCCGACTCATCCTGTACTGATTGATATTAACATCCAGGCGGTTGGAGTGGGCTCTTTTTCCGGAACTTCCGCAGCTGCTTCAGCTGCTGCTTCTGCTGCTGCCATCAGGTACTGTTCATTTTCATCAACTTTTTATCTCACACAGTGTGGCCTTGACTTAAGGAATTCAATATTTGTCTCATATGTTATTATAATTCATGCTGATTGCTACTATAGAACTTGGATAGCATTGTACTTTTAAGTTCATATCATACACTATAGTTTAGTGGCTGTCCTATTGTTTTTGCAGATGGGTTTCAAAGGATGGAATTGGTGCCCTTGGACGCTTTTTCATTGGTCTGGTAGTTTAAAATAAGTATAAGAACAGAGTTAAGGACCTATCTGATTAAAATTGTTATTAAAGGCTGATGTCTTCCAGGTGGACGGTTTGGCAATCTTTTTGATGATGATCCTAAACAATGGCGCATGTATGCAGATTTCATTGGTAGTGCAGGAAGGTATCACAAATATTGTCTTTCTTGGGTACATCAAAGTTTATTGGTTTTCGTGAACTGATGACGTTGATTTCTTTTTGCAGTATATTTGATCTCTGTACCCCTCTCTATCCATCTTATTTTCTACCTTTAGCTTCTCTTGGAAATCTTGCCAAGGTATTTAGCTAACAAAATATATAGTTAGTCTTCATGCATCCCTAGGAAATGATTCCATGAGCAGTACACTTTGTGTAGACGTTCTCTATAAATCTGATGTATATCTTTCTTTTCTCGAGTTGTATACTAAGTCAATTTTTTTATGTTTCTCAATTTTTGGTATTTTTTAAGTAGGCAGTAGCAAGGGGGCTAAAGGACCCTTCATTCCGGGTTATACAAAACCACTTTGCTATCGCTGGAAATTTGGGAGACGTAGCAGCAAAGGTATTACTTGAATATTTCTGCCATAGATCAGATCTAGTGAACTGGACTTGCCGAGTTTAATATTAGCATGATATTTGAATTCAATAGCACAGTTGTTTATATGCTGGTATGCTTTCCTTTCTTTATATCTGCAGTGGCTGAGCTTTTGTGGTGAATCAAGAAATTTTATCAATAAATATAGTTATAGTAACTATAGCCTTTTCAGCTCCATAAATGTGTGAAATTTGTAAGTTCCGTATTCTTTATCCCTCGGTGCTTTCTTCAATAGGATGGCCGATGTGTAGCTTCTTTGAATGCTCAAGTTACAAGTTTGTGCATGTATTTTGGTATTTCGTAAGATTATTAATGGTTTCAAGCTCGGATAAAGGAAGGTCGTGGTAGTTTGATGACCAGCGTAAAAATAATCTTACTATGAGTTCTAGTTAGAGACCCGTATCTCCCTAAATGATAATAAATATGAACTTTAAAGAAACTGTTATTGATAATTTTTCTAGTATTGGAATGAAATAGCCCTAATTATTAATATTATAATTATTTGTGAAAGGTCAAATAACCGGGATACTTTAGGTGTGTTTTTGACCTTTCACTCTCTCAATTCTTAAGTTTGATCATTTTATGGATTTCTCCTTGTAACATTTCTGGATAATCTAATATTGATGACAGGAGGAAGTCTGGGAAGTAGCAGCTGAGCTGCTAGGTCTTTGTCTCGGCATACTAGCTTTGGTATGACATATGTTTGTTTATATGGTTTCAATCTAGGTCCGTCCCATCAAATGATAACTTTCTAAGGATCCTCGACCAATATAATCCTCATCTTTTCCATAATAACATATGTATATCTTACTTTTTCTTCTGAAAATGTAATGCAGGATACACCTGGTATCTCAAAGTCTTATCCTACATTGGCATTAACATGGCTAAGTGTGCGGATCCTACATCTTTGGTTTCGCTATCAGTCTCTTTCAGTTCTGCAATTCAACACGGTGAGACTTTATTCTTAGTTATCAGTATACCGAATAGCCATTTTGACTTGCCACAAAATGTTTTTGGCACTACTATCAAGTAATTTTTAACATTTCTTATTACACTTTGCCTTCTCTTCTTCATCTTTTTTTTTTTCTGGACCCTGGTCCCTGAGCATAAGTTAATAGCAAGAGATAATTCCCCTATCTAATAGACCAGAAGAGGGGTCCCATTGTTTGATATATTGGTTCTCTCAGATTTCTGAAAGCTTTTCTTTCTTCAGATATAGGAAACAGCTAATTAAGCGAGGACAACAAACGATAATGAAACAGGGATTTTGAATTAAGCAACAATCTTCTGAATTTTCCTTGGCTTGTTGACTTCTGATTACTGTGCTTTTGTGCAGATAAATCTCAAACGGGCTCGCATATTAGTGAACTCTCATGTTTTACACTGTACAGTTCCAGGTAAAATCAGTCTTGTTTTCTCTGCAATCTTTAACTCTATGCGGTAAGTCAGGCCTGTTACTCCATGTGGACCAGGAATCAATGAATGCAATAGGATGGAGAACATCTTATTGTGGGAAAGATTCTTAAGGCCACAAATTATATTTGAGGTATCTTTGGAGGAGATGATCAATGCGGGCAAATACAGATCCAAGGTATAGCCTTCTTTGTCCCATATATAACTTTATATCAGTTTAGTTGGTTTATGCTTAAGAAGTAACTTATATCCTGGGTAGATAATAGCAGAACAATGTCAGTTTTATGAAGTCAAGTGAACTGTTCATAGGATCTGCAAACGAAATCAGAGAACTTTTGGATTCGCATGACGATTTAAAGAAATCATAATTGTGACAGTATTCTTGAAAGGTGATGTTTGATTAATTCTTTGCAGCAAATCAAGCAACTCCTTCATATGTACAAGGAGGAAAACTATTTTCTTGTAGTAAATCAACAGAAGGCAGCGGATTTTCAGGTCTTTGTATCTTTCAAGGTATGCACTAATTATACTCTACTTAAGACAGAACTCTCACTTCACTGGCAATGCTTACATCTCTTGTCACTTCCCCGCAGGAAGGAGCCACAAGCCTATCCGTTTTTCGAAGTGTATGGCAAACCTATTGGCTATATCAAAACTGGGGCTGGTCAGATAATATCTTTGATCGACTTGAACAGAGCTTGGTCGAATTGAGAGATAGATTTCCTGATCTATTACAACAACTAACTGATGCTGGATGGGATACAAATGTTTTAAGTTTAAAGGTCCCAAAAGAAATGTCGATCAACGAGCTGAGGTAATTGAGTTTTATCCACTACAACAGTAGGTTTACTGTTATATCGAGTAAAGTTAAGTAACATAAGCAAGAAAGATTTGAATGGTAAAAAGTTGAGGAGAGATGATGTACTCCCCCATTGGTTTATGGAGGAACAGTTGATTGAAAAAGGTTAGAAGAGATAAAACATAAATACAAGCTGATTTGGTGACATCGATTATTTCCATATTATTTAGTTTACACACAGACAAAATACAAATTTGATCTTTTAAGAGGTTGAATGGAGTCTCATTATTATTGTATTCTTCCTTCTCTTGGTGGCCATAGTGATAGCAAAATTAGGCTCCAAAAGAGGATATCATTTTGCAAAATGAAGCATCTACGGATCTCTACATCCTTGTAAATGGAGCAAACCTAGGAATTTTAGTGATAGAGATAAAAATCAATTACATTCAGAACAAATAAGGGGAGTGTATGAATTAGGATACATACGATCCAAAATAATAACAAAAGCCATAAAAATAGGAGGTTCAAATCCTGGTTGTATCATCAAGCTAAAAACATCATCGCTAATCAAAATAGTGCTGTCATGAGTAGTAGCGTTAGCTATTTTTCGCGATATATTTGCTATAATATGACCATCTGAATTTGTGATGTTGCAATTTCGCCTACGAAAAGAACCCTCTACTCTGTAATTTGGCCTCTTTTTCATGTCCATGCCAACAAATACTTGAGCTTGGCATGACGTAGTCGTCATGCTTGCTCCCATCATCGCAAACAAAGATGATGGAGGTTTTCTCATTACGAATAAAGGAGTGGATCCATCATCATCTTCTCCTCCGCTATATCCATTCCATTTATATTGTAATTGCGCGTTCATCTGTTAATATAAAAGATCCATGAGTATACATAATGATTGATTATCTATATATAGCCTTTTAAATTTATCAGTAAATTTCATCAAACATTTGGTTTGTTCTAGTTTAAATATATAACATATTCCTACGTGTTTCAATTGTCATTACATAGTCCAATAAAATATAACACTTTCTTTAATATACACATCAGCATCAATTGAAATATGTCTGACATATTTTTAGTTTACTAAGGCTAACACGTATAATCAAAGGAAGTGATATATGATACATTGAATCATGTATTAAGAAAGTACGTGTCTAAATGAAATTAACTAACAATTTATAACACGAAATGAAGATGAACCATATGTACCTGTGGTCTCAATGTTAAGAGAGGTTTACCCTGTGCGTCCATGAGTACTAGTCCACCGGATCGGCTACCGCGGCTAGCGATGGCCCGATTCCTCCTTCGGGTATAGTTGTCTACCCGGAAAACTAACCTTCCTTGCTTATCGAACACCGTGAACCCATCCGTACCTTGAAAACTCATACTCGATTTTTTCCAAACCGTGAAGATAGACGGAGAATTAACTTGTGGTCTGCTTGTTATTACACGAGCTAGAAGAGGAGGAGGAAGACGATTATTATTATTATATTCGCGATCATCGTCTTTATTGTAAACAAGACGTTTGCGTCGCAAAATTTTAGGATGATATGAAGGATGAATTTTTGACATGTATGCAAGTAAGATGGTTGTAGTATACTTGCCCTTCTTGATCTCTTAATAAAAACATAATATAAGATTAGAACAAGATTATTATTATTTTATAATATGATTAATATATATAATCTCTCTATTTTATATTTGATCTAAAACATAGTGGAAGATGACGAGTCTTTGTCGCGTTCGAATGTGTTATAAACTTAGTACGCAAAATATTAATTAACTATTCTAATTAAGAATGTTAATTGGAAGATTATTGGTCATGCTACAAGAATTAATGTATTTATATGGAAAGAGATACCTATATTATAACTAATTTATGTTTGTTTAATTAGTAATAAGAAATTATTAGTGGATGGTATTAAGTCAAGTGGTTATTAACAATGTTAAATATCAGGATCAAATTGAGGTAGGGCCAGCTGGCCTTATGTCCACTTCCATTATTCCTAGTTACATAAAATAATAATAATATTATAGGTATAGATCTCTCTAAAGTTTATATTAATCAAATAATGATTAATGGTATAGGTTAGTTGCCCATTGGAAGAGTAATCCCCCTATATATTTTGGTCGAAAAAATAGGAAGGAAAAAAGAAAGAACACAAAAAATTAACCTTGTTGACAATATAATTAGGCTCATTCGAAAGAAAATCAGTAGCTTAGTTAGTTGATTACCTGAATTTCCACTCTATTGGTGAGAATTCGATTTTTCATATTGTAATTCACTCTCTCATTTCTCCCTCCCCACCCTAAATTTTTGAAGGAGACAAAATAAGCACATCTAATTCTTGGTTTCTAGATGTTTGCTTTCCTTTTATATTGTTCACGTTTTAGATATTTAGGTCTAGATATGTAAGGGTGTTGAAAATTCCGTTCTAATAGGATGTGTGGTATGTTTATATGATTTAGTGATCCCCGCCTTTCAAGTTAGTTATTACAATTGAGTTAAATCTAAAATACATTTCTTAACATGATATGAGAGTAAATTAAAATTTTAAAATTGAATCTCACCACCACCCATCATTAAAGAAAATCTACACATGTTTTGGCCCATAAAAAAAAAGAAAACTCACACGTAAAAAAACATGAATAGAGAATATAATAAAATAAATAAAAGTATAGATATCTCTAAAGATTAAATGTTAAACAATCTCACCACAATAAAAGTAACATGCATGGTAACCTTAATTACCAGCCAATTATTACAATTAAACCACCGGAAAAGTATTATATAAATTACCAGTCTTTTCATGTTGATAGTAAAATAAAATTATAAATTTAATAGTAAAAAAAAAAGTATGAAAATTATAAATTTAATATAAGTATATGTGCTTATATAGCGTCCTGCTTTCTTACCAACTCCAATTTGGATTTTACTATTTAATTACCAAAAAACTCTAAAATCAAAATGCTTGAAAGTAGTCACACTCACACCTAGCTAGAATATTTCTCTCAATCGTTAAGATTGACAATAGGAAGTTTCTCGGATATATAGTAAACATTCATCACTATTTTCAGATCTAAAATTATGTGTTCGAGTTATCAAAAGAGTAAAAAGAAAAAAACTCTTAGGGCGAGAGTAAAACAATAAAATAATTGTTAAAGGTAAATTAACTTACATTAATTGAATATTTTAAAATTAAAATTTTAATTTTTAAAAATATACAAAAAGTATTATAAATTACTATTCTTCAGACCAATATAGTAATTTTTTTTTAATAAATTTAATAGTCAAAGTTTTTGTAATTTAAATCTCAAATAAATAAATAAAATATCATATAATATAGAACAAAAGAAGTAAATATCAAACGATATGTTTATGAATATCTAAGCCCAATGTTTTGACATTAGTCCTGGTAATTATACATGATCATTCTCTTCTTAATTATCTATATCAAGTTTTTTCTTAAAAAAGTTTTTCATTCAATGTTTGATATCTATATTAAAGTTCGATTAATTTAAATTTATTTGATAAGGCTTTATTCAGAGGGTAATGCTCTCTGTCAAAAAGAATGTCATATTCATGACTCAAACTCAAAACCTTTGATTATATCACGATTAATGCTTTACCCTTGGTCTTGTATACTGCTTGCGCATTTGTTGTTTTCTTATTTGTCTTCACTGAAGGTGGATTCCTCATAAAGTAATAAATTACCACTAGGGCGGCTTAACAAAACTAAAAGATGTGAAACTAAATCTTAAAATACTAGATACCAGATTATGTGACATAATTGAAATTTAGAAAATTATTAAAAAAATATATATGGTTTTTAAATATTTAGTTGTTATTTATTATAACACATATATATTTTGTATATTATATTTAAATAGTATATATTAGTTCATGTGTTTTAATTTGCGTTGCATAAATAGAAATTTAAGAGTCTACCAAATGCTTATATATATTTCAAATATTTTAAATTATTAATTATGGTGATTTTCACGTCATTTTTCAAATAGTATATAATACTTATGTTATTCTAATTTTCTTGGTATGAATATAATTTTGAGAGTCAATTGAAACTAGACTTACTACTTATAATTTTGAGAGTCAAATGCTGAATACGTCTGGTTTAGGCTCAGAGCATAGGAGTAGCACAAGAGGTACAATTACAAGTCTTAGGTACAAAAGCACAAACTCCGTAAGGCTTATTAGGGAGTTGACAGTCTATAACAAAGCAACAAGGCAAACTTGTACAGTTGCTGGGCTCTGTCTCTGCCTCTGCCTCTGCCTCCGCCGCGGACACACAACACTTGCAAGCCAGACACAGCTGAAAAGGCTGCTGTTGTTGCAACCATAACCACGTCTTGTTAGACTTATTAGCTGCTAATTCCATTTCCAGCTCCTGAGATGCTGTGACTAGTCTGTATTCTGTATCGCGATGCAGGGGCTCTAATCGTTTCCTCAATGATGTTTCATCTTGCTTCATATCATCGTCATCAGACTCAATACCAGGATTAGTCACATGAGAGCCTGAACAATGTCGTTACAAATGAATTGCCAATATACATCGTTCAGTAATTTGAGGTCAATCAAAGGATATCTACAACTAAACTTCTCTTTTGATACATTTTATATATCTTTAGTTTAAGATGCAGAAGATTTAAAAGTATTCTTTACTATTCTAAATCTCTTCCAAGTCAAAATCAAACAAACAAATTGAAACAGACAGAGTTTAAATATAGCTTTGCAACTAAACTACTATCAAAAGAGTTACCTCTAGCTGAAGTCATCATAACCAAACAATAGAAGATGAGAACAAGAATTAGTGGTAGTGATGATAGTTTTACGAGATTTTGAGTGAACGATTTCTCCATGATTCCCGATAGTACGAGTAGAGTAGAGGAGCAACCACATCAACTGCGGACCAAATGGTAAGAGTAGTACTTGTAAGTTGTAAATGTGTGTGCGAACAGATTGTTATGTGTAAATTTTTGAGAGTTGTAAGAGCAAGCAATAAAGGGATGTCTTATTGGTAAAGTGGTTGATGAAGGAATATATTCTAAGTTTGGTTGAACTCCATTCTCCATCTACATCTATGACAGTTGGAAAATTCTCCATCACAAATAGAACAAATTTAAACACTTTTATTGATTCCTAAAGAATAAATTAAACAACACTTAAAAATATGTTCTGCCTTATCTCCTCTGTTTGTTTCTATCTGACCCATAAGGGGCACTAATTAGCTGTGGATTGTTTTTTTTTTTATCGAATTTATCTCTGGATTTGTTTGTAAAGAAATCTTTCTTGTCTATTGCTTCGGTAGTTGGGAAACTAATAGCTATAGATAAGACTATTCAAATCGAGTCAAGACCTAGCACGACTAGGGTCAAGGTTATACGTGATATAATGAAAAAGCTTTCAAATAGTATAAGATTGCAGTTTTCAGGAGATTGTATATGATAATCTACCTTTGTATTGCAATTATTGTAAGCACCAAGGTCAAGATGAAGATAGTTGTTCTTATGTACTTTATTTTCTTTTGAATTTAATCATCAATAATATATTGCTCATTCCTGTAAGATTACTCCTTAGTTTACAAGTAGAAACCATAACACTTGCTGCATATGTAATGTTCAAATTTCAAACCAAAACAATTTATTTCAAAGCTTCAGCCCTGTCTCTGTTGGTGTATTTATTTTTCCCCTTCTTTCAATATCTAACATTCTGCATACACCGTTGATATAACTTATGGATCAGATAAATATTTTACCGTGACGATAAACGAGTACACACCCTAGCATCTTTGTAAATTCTGCCTGGTTGACAAAAGTAGCCCTTCTTTGGGGCACAATGAATATCTTCAGAGCAAATGCATAGTCCTTCTAGTGCACACCCTTCTTTTAGTATGGTCAACCCTTCTTTTAACCCTAAAACTTGATTTGTCCACTCACTTGAAAATAACCCTAATTGATCATATCTTTGTTTAACTTTCAAAAATTTGTCAACATTTTTGTACTTGTTGATTGCACCAATAAATGCTACATTCCTATTTTTACCCCAATGTGGCAATGCCCCATATTTGAAAAATGCTAGTTGTTCTACCTCTTCAATAATATCTTCAAAGAGTCTAGGGGACATTGGATCTTTGCTTCTATAATATGTGATGTCAAAATCCAAACCATCTTCTTGTTTACCTAAGTATGCATTTGAAGTTGTAACATATCTCATGAGGATTCCATTGTATAAGTCAAGGACACATAGTCCTTTAGGCTCTAAAACAACGAGTTTTTGAACATCTTCAATGAAACCTTTCACTTTGGATAAGCTAATGCTAAATGTTGTTTGGTGAAAAAATAGACCTTTAACTCTATGGTCCCATGGGCATGTTGTGATTGTTGCATCTTCTAGACTGTCTAGGCATGTTCCCGATGCTTGGACTCGATTGTGTAAGCCAACCACTGGGTAGCCAGTAAAGGTAAAACCTGAGAGAAAATGCAATACGTAACTATGTTGCTTTGACTCTTTTAAAAAACATCAACAGGTACATGCCGGATTCTTCAAAAGTAGTGTATTTTTAGAGAATCTAGCATCAAAAGTGAAGAGTCGATGCAACTTAGATTGTTAAAGTCTTCAATATGAAAGAATTGACTAACCATTGTTTGTCAATCCATAAGCACCAAACTTCAATGTGGAAGTAGTTAGTTTGGCACTTGAGCATTTTCCACCAGCATCATTTGTTAATTCTTGATTCTCCTCTAGTGAACCAAGAAAGTAGAGTTAAAAGTCATGACCTAGTATCAAAAATGTTACCATAAATTAAAGTTGAAAGAAAGTACATTGGAAGCAATTTATGAACAATTAATGAATTACCTGTAGTTCTTAAAATGGCGAGAATGAGTGAAGGTGTAGAGCGAAATCCAAAGAAGTCATTAAGGGCATTGCCAGGAGTATTGGGAGAAACTCGATCATCGATTCTATAAATAACTTTGTGTTGGCTCGGATACCATGTAAAATCAGCAAATTCATGTTGTCTCCCAAAGGTAGTTGCATCTTCCCCTAAGTTTGAGTCATCCCTTTCGGAAAGAGTAATTGAACGTTTGAACACTCGTTCTAGTTTCAATGTAACCTAAATTTATTTCACACATACTTAGTTATCTAAGTGTTTATATTACTTGAGAGTACTTATGTAACAACTCAAGTTACCAACACAACAATGATATGTATTATAATTACCGAGAACACAAAAACACAACTCACTACATGAAAATTTGCAGGAACATAAGTTTCATGCTTATTCAAATATCAACATCTCACTAGTAATATTTATACTATGATTTCCTCTGTATTAAATTTAACACCATATACTACTGTATATATATAATGTAGCTAAATCATGTATTAGAAAATTTAATACATTCTATCAAACGACTCAGAGAACATACCTGTGATACAACTCCAAGAACACCTAGTGACACTCTAACAGCATTCAACTCAGAGCTACCATTTTCCAATGTACGAACTTTAGCATAATTATACGATACATCAGCTGGTGTAACGATTCGAAGTTTTATAATATAATCATGTACCGAACTTCCCATACCCCAAAGAGAACTTCCATGAGCTCCAGTCCCAATTAAACCACCAATAGTTAAACCCCACCAATAAGGCGCGTAAGGCAGGACGAATCCTGCTTTACCCGCCTCACTAATAAGTTGTCTCAATGTTACCCCACTCTCAACAGTTATACTCATGTTTTCTTGATCGATTCTCAAGATCTTATTTAGATATTTTGTACTTATAAGTAACCCGTGGTCTTGATCATCATCGTCTAGACATACCAATTTAGGTATGCTATGAGAAAATCGAGTGGCGATTTTCATTTTTCTCTTTTCTCTAGTTGCATTTGCTACTATAGAAATGAGTTCTTTTTCTGTTGTTGGAAAAATAGCTTGAGAGGCCTTGCAAATAGCGCGATCGGGGAAGGCCCCGTATGAGTTTGTAATGGTGCAGTTGAAATTTGTGTTGTGTGAACATTTTATGGGATCTTCAGGTGGGCTTGATTTAACTGAGTAGATCATAAAGAAAATCAAACTTAGTTTTATGATATTGAGGTCAACCATGACTGGTGAATGAGAGAGATGTACAACTTGTATAGATAGAGAGTTGATGAAATAAATAGAAACAATGATGATTAAAAAATAAGTCACACAATTAGTATTAATTGTGTGGGACACATGATCATATAAAATTAAATTTTAATATTTAATTGATACTAATTATATGTGTAGATGTCCCATTGAGGAGGTGCGAGAGATTGGTTATAGTGGGTTTGATGAGAGGTAGATGTAGGTAGAAGAAGTATTGAGGAAAGTGATTAGAGACATGCCATGACGTAACTTCAGGTTAACGACAACATGAACTTAGGTGTGACTTCATGTTAACGCGATAACATGACCTTAGATAGGAGGTTGTGGAGGAAACATACTAAGGTAGAAGGTTAGTAGATAATGGAGGTGCCGGTTTGTTTTTCTAGGGTTTAGCCTTCTTTCTGTTTGTCGTTATACTAATTAATTATAAAATTTGTATACAATATATTTTACCTTCTCCAAACTCCACTTTGAAATACTATCATGTATGTTGTTGTGTGTATACTTAGATAATATTTTGGAGGCAAAAGAATGAGAGGGGCCACAAAAACATATGCATCTTGCTATTTAAGACATAGATTATGACATGCCAATCTTCTCTACAATCTTGTAGGGGAATAGTCTTGCACGTCAGACAAGAAAAAAGAAATAAGGCAAAAAAAAATTACTTTTTTTTTACCCCAATCTTTTAATTTAGATGAATGTTGTGACATGTCAAAATAAAAGAGGACCTACTCCATATTCTTGTATTGCAATAGTGACATATATTCCATCATTTTGTTTTTTATCAAATTCATGTTGCTAGTGCAAAAATGAGTTGCTGTACTAAGTTGAAAACATTAGTAACCTTTGAAGCCAAGATATGTATTATAATAATAATAACTAGAAGATAGGACTATATATTATTATACTAAACAACTATCATATAGGTGTAAAGAGACATAAGACATACCATATTTTCTTTAATTTCATGTACGATCCTTTTAATTTGTACTTAAATTTTACTTTGATACTCCAATTTAACCTTTTTCGACTTTATTTTTTTATGTATCATTTAAACACAAAATACCAATTGGATACATTATTGAGATATTACTCATCTTTTAAGGTGCGTGAGCTATTCTTTTTTAAGTCATGGGTCATTTGGATGAGCTTATAAAAAATATAATTTTTATAAAAGTTAAAAGTCATAAATCGAGGATATCCTATGCACAAGTATTAACTTGTATAAAGTAAAATAAGTAGACACTTGAGTCCTACGTGACATAATACACATATAACACTATGTAAGATGAAAATTATCATGTAGAATTTCAGGTAGGAAGTGTGCGCCTACTTGTTCAATTTTATACAAATTTAAGTGTTTACTTGTGCACACGCTCAAAGTTGAATGATATAAATGTGAGCTGAAAGTAAGTTAAATGACATATTTACGGATTATATGATTATTTTTGTAAGCCACCTTGCCATAAAACAAAATATCAAAAGCATTTTGCTTAAAAACACTAGTAATAAGAAATAAGCTGATTTTGATAGCTTTAAGACAACTCTTAGCTTGAAATTAATTTTAACTTTTCCCTGACTTGGTCTTCTCTTTGGAGTTGACAAGTTGACACTTAGAATTTATGAATTCAACAACCCTAATCATGTGTACAATTTCTTGTTGAAATCCTATCACGAGATTTGCCTATCGAAAACTGGTACATCAATTTTGATATCATATTATACTATATCATGTCCACCTCTACTCATTGCCATCCCTAATCATGTGTACAATTTCTTGTTGAAATCCTGAATGTCAATTCTAAGAATCATTTTCAATGCTTATACTAGTCAACTTTTAGCCAAATGCATGACTTTTTAGATATTCAAACACTCTATAATTACTTACAAACTAGGTTATATTCAATTCGACATTTTATTTTTTTTATTTTTTATTTGATATTTGATATTTGGTATTCACATTTAATTAGATTAATTTAGATTCAGATTTATTAGAGGCAGACTAAGGGGTTCATCTGAGCACCCTTTGAAGAAAAACTGCATTGTATATACAATGTAAAAATTGTCTTTTTTTTTTTTTATATATATATACGTGTGTATATTCAATGCTTGTGTTTTTACTCAACAAAAAATAGATTATTATTTTTTCGTCAAAGATAATTTACAAGATTTAGACCTTCAAAGTTTTAAATATGACAAGTGTCACTTATCTAAATATGCACTTGAGAAAATGTTTAAACATGTAGCATCATAAGAACGAAAGAGATCTCTAATATTTAGTTACATTTTATTAAATAATTATACAATATAATAATTTCATCATATGTTTTTTGTAATCCATATTTATGTTACTACTTTTTATTGATCATCTGTGATAAACTAGACATGTACTATAAACTTTTAACCATTTTTCTAGTATTATTTTTCCAACTAGAGGCCGTAAAGTTTGAAATTTGAATACAAGATTCAAAAGACTTGCCGACTGTGTACAAAAGAACTTTCCATAAAAATAGAAAAATAATAACTTATGGAAAAGAAGAGGAAGTGAGTTATATGTTCTTTTTCAAACAATTTGACAAGAAAATTATACTCCCTTATTGTCTCTTAAATAAAATGTATTCTTTAAACTATACATTCTTTTAAGATAATGTAAAATAGTTAAGAATTTCATTATAGAAAAAAGTCTCAATTATTTTCTTAAACCGCAATTTCTGAATCAGCTTATTCATAACACAAATATAAACGCTACTTTACATTGCATTTCATTCATTTAAATGATTCCTTGTGGACTTTGATTTTGTCAAAGTCTTCTTTTGTTTTGTGAACACATAATTTAAAAGACAAAACTATGATTGTCAATGCCTTCTAAATTTTTATCTACTCTTGTCTTGTTTTCATTCACAATATCTAAGAAATTATAGTGAATATGATTAGTTTTTTTCTTCTTCCCATCTGGTGTTCGATATTTATATTAGAGTTCAATTAAGTCTGCCAAAAATCCAATGTCTAACAAAAACGACTTTGTATTGAGGGGGACTCGAATCGAATACGAGTTGATTATACCCCACTAGGCCACTAGATATTATTTTATTTTTCCTCTAAGGTCATTTTTTTCTTAGTATTATTATATATTGAACCCTTTACTTTGTACGTTGTTATAATTTCCATAATATTTCTACACCATGCACTATAATCAAATTGCTCTGTTTTCTTTCCAACTCCCCTGTTTTATGCTAATCTTAACACTATCCACTGCCCAAATTATCCCCTCTAACACCACTTCTCCTCCTCCTCCGCCCACGAACATCACTTCTCCGTCAACCAACGCCAACGCCACCACCTACACAATAACCAAACCTGCTAACATAACAAAACCAGGATGTCCAAAACAGTGTGGGAACCTTACAGTTCCATATCCATTTGGAATTGGAATAGGTTCTGGTTGTGCATTAAACCCGAATTTCGAAATCAATTGTGACACTAATACAACTGATTCTCCAACACCCCTTATATGGAACATGCAAGTCTACGACATATCGGATGCAGAAATGCGCATATCAAATACCATAAATATAAAGTGTTACTCCCAAACAGGAGTTTTGGTTCAAAATGAACCTGCTTAGATGGGTTTAGGAAGATCAAGTCCTTACAGTTTTTCTTCCTTAAACAGGTACGATGCCGCGTATTCACAATTAGTTTACATAATTCTTAAAACAGTGTAATCTCACTACTCTATTCTAAATTATAAATTCACCTCTGCAGATTCACGGTGGTTGGTTGCGATGATGGTGCTGTAATGACTGCACTTAACTTTGCTAATGGTTGCCCCACTGTCTGCACAAGCACAAGTGATGTAACTAAAGGAAGATGTATGAGTTTCGGTTGTTGCCAACTGATAATACCAAAAGGCTTGAAATATTACAATAAAACTATGATCACCACGAGAAATCATAGTTTATCCTGGTCGTTTAGTCCATGTGGCTATTCGTTTCTTGGTGAAGCTAGTCGATTCGAGTTCCAAGGTGTAGAGGATCTTAGTGATGTTAATTTTGCAAAGAAGATTATGGATAATGTCCCTATTGTGCTAGATTGGGCAATTGGAAATCTTACTTGTGTTGAAGCACGGGAAAGTAACGATTATGCTTGTCTCGATAATAGCCAGTGTGTTGATTCTGACACTGGCATTGGTGGTTATCGGTGTAGCTGCAACTCGGGATATGAAGGCAATCCATATATAGGATCTGGCTGTCAAGGTAATTTAATCTACTGATAATTGTAAAGACTTTAACACTCTTTGTCAACGTGCATACTTACTGTTGCTAAAAGTTGTTTTTGTTATATTGAGGGATTAATATTCTCTGTTTTGCATTCTAGATATTGATGAATGTGAAGATCCAAATACCAATTCATGTGAACAAATTTGCACAAACACGCCAGGGAGTTACAATTGTTCCTGTCCAGAAGGATTCTCTGGTGATGGCAGAAAGAATGGTCGTGGCTGTATTGCACCAAACTCTAACTCCGAGTTTCCATGGATCAAGTTTTCTGTTGGTGAGTTTCTTAGAATTTAAATTTGAATTTGTCTCTACTCGCGTATAGATAAACGTCTTGCTTACTTTCTATTAAAAGTCATGGATTATACATGGTAGTGACAAATCATGAATCATTTCTTGAAGCATGTCCATTTGATCTATTGGATTCTATTTCCAACAAATTTGTTCGATAAATATAGGTATGAGTGTTGGTTTTGTATCCCTAGTGGTTGGGACGACATGGCTCTATTTCGGTATCAAGAAAAGAAAACTCATTAAACTTCGCGAGAAATTCTTCCAACAAAATGGTGGTTTGCTCTTGAAACAACGCATCTCTTCAAACGAGGGTGGTGTGGAAGCAACCAAAATTTTTACAGCCGCGGAGCTGAAGAAGGCTACAAACAACTATGTCACTGATAGAATTCTTGGTCGTGGTGGAAATGGAATTGTTTACAAAGGTATTCTACCTGACAATCGCATTGTTGCTATTAAGAAATCAAAGTTTATGGACGAGAAACAGATTGAACAATTCATCAATGAGGTACTTATTCTTACTCAAGTCAACCATCGAAACGTGGTGAGACTCTTTGGATGTTGTTTGGAAGCTGAAGTTCCTTTACTTGTCTATGAATACATTTCTCATGGAACTCTTTACGAGCATATCCACAATCGAAATGGAGCACCTTGGCTATCTTGGAAAAATCGGCTAAGAGTTGCTAGTGAGACAGCAAGTGCACTTGCTTACCTTCATTCATCTGCGCAAATGCCTATAATTCACAGAGATGTCAAGTCTGCCAATTTATTATTGGATGATGTTTACACCGTGAAAGTGGCAGATTTTGGAGCTTCGAGATTAATCCCTATTGATCAAACACATCTTGCTACAATGGTTCAAGGGACATTAGGATACTTAGATCCTGAATATTTTCGGACAAAGTGAATTGACTGAGAAGAGTGATGTTTATAGTTTTGGAGTAGTTCTTGCCGAACTTTTGACAGGGATGAAACCTATTTCGAGGGACAGAAATGACGTAGACAAGAATTTGGCAGAGTATTTTGTTTTGTCCATGAGAAAGAATCAATTGTTTCAAATTCTTGATCGCAAAGTGGTGAGAGAAGGAAGCCTTGAGCAACTCCAAAAGGTGGCTGACCTAGTGAAGAGTTGCCTTAGTTTGCACGGTGAAGATAGGCCTACGATCAAAGAAGTAGCAATGGAACTTGAATATTTAAGAAAGTTCACAAAAAATAACCCTTGGGCTAATGAACATGGACACAAAGAGAACGAAGATGAATTATCAGATCTTTATACCATTCCAATTGACTCTAATGCAGGCATCGACAATTTCTCTGGACAATATAGTTCCAATTCCAATACAAATAGCAACAACTTTTCTGGACAATATAGTTCGAGTAGCCCATTGATCGAAAACAGAAGGATGATTTGATTATGCATTTTGAATTTTCTAATGTAATTTTCTTGCTTGTGATTCATACTTTCTTCTTTGAATTATTGTTTACATTAGAGTCAACTCCCACTTATGTGATAAAATTTGTTGTCTGGTAAAACTAGATTTTGATAAATAAGAGTGACCAACTAATATCAACATTAACAGTTTCTCGTCCACCAAATTAGAACACATGATACGTGAACAATTCATTTAGATCAAAGAAGCCTTCATCTTCAAGGGGAGTGTTTATATTGGGGCTTACTCCAACAGCAAAGTTAGATGAGGGGGAGAAAATCTGCCGTTGGACGAACCATTTTCTCTATAGCTAGTGATGTTATTTCTTTAGGAGTATAGATATCTGGTAATACTTCTGTCATTATTGTGTCTGTTTCCTCTTTCAATTGCTGAAGGATATTGTTCATGATTATCATCCCGTCTCCTATATTTGCTTTAACGATGTTGAAAAATGAAGTATGATCCAAGTGTAGCAGTTGGGATATTCTTTTGGTTCGAACAGTAGAATGTTGAGGCTTACAACAAAGGACACCAACTTCTCCGCAAACACCCCCCACCTTCAACTCGCCAACCACCTTACTCCTAAGTTTTGCCAACTACGATTCACTACAAAAAAACTAGACCTTTAGCAGCGACAAAAATCACTACAAAATCCCATAGTATCGTCACTAAAGCTTTTCACTAATTTTTAGTGGCAACTCAAGGAAAATAACCACTGATTTTAGTGGCAACTAAAAGTTGCCTTTAAAACCAATTTTATGCATTTACATATTACATAAAAATAAAACACATTTCATACTCCTCTTTGATCAACGTTATTTGTGATTTTTGTAAGAACAATGTACCTGTTATAAAGAAAAAAAGATATAAAATCATTCTTATAATTTAATGCTAAAAAATCAGTGAATAAGAGGTATAGATATTAGGCAAGGCATAATACATATATTGGACCCTAAACTTGACTTCAAATTTTAACTTTGACCTCAAACTTTCATAGTGCACAAATAGGCACTTTAACTATCTTATCTTTTAATAAATAAACACGCGATTTTTGGAGCCAAAGTGCGTGAAATGCAAATGCTGCCACGTGTATTAGTGAGCCAATCAGTGGCTGCCAACTAATTAAACATTTTACACGTCTTTTTTTTTTACAAAAAATATCTTGCACATCATTTTGAAACTAAAAAAATTAAAAATAAATTTAATTAATATAAAAGAGATTCATTAAGGTAGAATTGTCATTTCAGTATTTTTTAACTGTTGTGGGCCTAGAAAATTATCCCTCACTCGCGCAGAATGCGTGCATTTCACGCATTTCGCCAGGTAGAAATCGCGTGTTTATTTATTGAAAGATAGTATAGTTAAAGTGCCTATTTGTGCACTATGAAGGTTTGAGTCAAAGTTAAAATTTGAAGCCAAGTTTAGAATCCATTCCCATATATGTATTATGCCTAGATATTATTTAGTTTTCAAGTTTTATTATAAAAACAATTTATGGATCTCAAATTTTACTTGTGGGTAGTAATTTGCTAGTTGCTATTGTAGGAGTCAAATAATTTGTTTTCTAGTCTTTAGGGTACATGATTATTGGAGTCCGTTTAGATCAGAATAATAGATGGGCTCTGTTAATAATAGTTTTTGTCTATTTAAGGTCCCTTTTTGGCTTAAATTTTCTTATCAGCAAAAGTTTTACTGTCCATTACATCAACTGAATTATTACACTCATGTTTTGATTTGGGAATTGCTTCTATTTGGTGCCTATACACATATTGCCACACATTCTTGAGTTTCTTCGATTCATAAGAATGAAATATGCCCTTGCTTCTTCACTACAACAAAAACATCTTTTAGCAGCAATAAATATACACATTAACAACTAGTGCTAAAGCTTTTACCAGCATTAGTTTATTGTCATTGGATCCAATCTCGTTAAAGGCTTTAGGAAATTGCCGCTAAAAGTGCATATATAGCGGCAGTTAAGCTATTGTCGTTTACTAATTGCCGGTAAAGATCATTTTTGATGTAGCGCTTCCATTATTTCTCGCTTCATCATTGATGACATTACTAAATACAAATGAAAAACATAATCAGAACTGGTGGAACCAGTCCTCTCCTGAATACATGCAGAAGTGAAAATATGATGATGTCTTCACATGGAATTCAGGCTAATGCACAAGAAGAAATTAAACTGTTAAAAAGTAGATGTTTGATTTGGAGTCGACAAATCTTTGTCGTACACATGATAGTGAAAATGTGATTGGGTCAGACAATATAGTGCGTGATGAGTCAATCATCGTAGCAGTAGCTGGAGGATATATATGATGGTAATAAGTGGCTATCAACCTTGAACTTGTATTCACGTTTGAATGATGTTTTAAAGTCGCTTAAGCCAATGAGTTCGTTTCGATTATATTTCACAATTTTAAATCTGATTTGAGGACTTTATGTATTTGGTGGCAAATTTGGAAGAGTATGGTATAACAAAGATCATTGCTAGTTTATTTGATCCTAATTCCTAATTAATCATGCTGATCAATTATTATTATAAGTAAAACAGACATAATAAAAGATGAATCGGTTCATAATAAACACGATTCAGTACTACTCCTCATCCTCCTCTTCCTCTTCTGGCGGGGGAAGATTCAAATCTGGCAACAGATACACCAATTCCACAGGAGAAGCAGCAGGGGACTCGGTGTTGAGATCGGGTTGATTGTTGGAGCTTTCATCAGGTGTTAGCGGTTCTACTGATAGTCAGAACGCAGTGACTATCATTCGTGAAGAATTCAAACAAATATTGTGATTTCTCCAACAGCAAGATGGTCTTTGTGGCACTCAATTCACACCAATAGACTCACCAGGGTCATCAATGTTTTTCCTCATTATCAACTTTGCATCTCTCTGTGGAGTCAGGGTAGTATTTCCTTATTGTTTCATCATCAGCTGAGGGCTCTACGGAAAGGAAACAGTAAATATCCACTTCACCATAAAACTTCTTTTCATGAACAACATTTTATTCTTGTCATGTTTCTAGAGAATACAATAATTAATCACTCACATTAGCACGGAAAAGAGAGAGATACTATTATCAAGATTTTGACCCTTGAAAATATGGACCATCTATAGCGTGGAACCAGTGTTGGACAAGAAATCCCGTTGGCTCCTTGGTTGTTCATTCTTAAAGAATTCAAATAAATGTTGTGGTTTCTTCGATAATCAGATGGGCTTTGTGGCACTCAACATCACACTAATAGGCTAATTAGGGTTCTCTTTTCATCTAGAATTGCAATAGTTTAAGATTATTTTCGAGATATTCTAATGCTAATAACTGTATTGAAATTTTTTGGGAAAAAACAAGATAATGGTTTTAATTGAAGTGGATCTTAATTAAACATTGATGACCCTAGTGAGCTTATTGGTGTGACACTGAGTGCCACAAAGACCATCTTGTTGTTGCATAAATCACATTGTTTGTTTAAATTCTTTAAGAATGAACGAGCGAGGAGCAAATGGGATTTCTTATCCAGTAGTAGTACTATGAAATAGCCGGTGCACATTTTCAAGGGTCAAAATCTTGATAGTAGTATCTCTGTCTTTTCCATGCTAATGTGAGTGATTAGGTATTGTGTTCTCGAAAAACATGACAACATTAATTGTTTTACCTAATCAATAATTTCTATAGAAGCTTTGCTTTTGGTATATGCAATTGTCGATTCTCTAGAAAAAGAATGTGGTAATGAATAGATCATGAAGGAATCCATCAACCTACTAGAGGATCATACATTTCAAAACTTCTGAAAAAGAATCAAATCTCATCTCTACCGCCCATTGCAAAGATTTTTTCCTTCAATGTAACTCCAGATAAGTTATTGTTTCTCTATTTCAAACATGGATGCACAAGAATAGAGCAGCATCCTGTGTTGTATCATACTCTTCCAAATTTTCCAACAAATACATAAAGTTCTCTACTCAAATTTGAAATTGCGAAACATGATCGAAATTCATTATCTTAAGTGACTTTAAAACATCATTCAAAGGTGTACAAGTCCAAGCCTGATAGCCACTTATTACCATCATACCCACCAGCTACTGCTAGGATGATCGACTCATCACACACTATATTGTCTGGCCCAATCACATTTTCACTATAATGTGTTTGAGAAGGATTATCGACTCCAACATCAAACATCTACTTTCTAAATTTCCTTGCTAAATTTTCTTCCTTATATTTTCTTCAATCTTTTAAATCACATCCCGAAAAAAGTTTAGAATTAATGACTATAAAATTGTACTTCCTTGAATAGATAGGAATTCACATTTGATTTTATTATAATTATATCTAAAATATATTTCAGATTTAGTTAATCTTGACTTTCTTACTAAAGAAACACAAGTAATTAAGGGAAAAATATTAGTATAGAAGATTTTGATTAATGATTTTGGGTGAAGGTCTGTGTCACACCCCGAGACTTCAACCTTGGATGTGGCCCACACTCTAGAATCATTTTTGATCCCCAAGTGAACCCTTGGTCAAGCTGACTATGACTCAATAGAATACGTGGTAGGTTTAATGATGAGCATTTAAACTTTTAAAGAATTTTAAAAACAATGTCTGAAAATACTTAATATAAGTAGTAAGTGTAAATAAAACATCTGAGAAAATATTTGAAACCGTCTAAAATTACATGTCCATGAAGTCTCTACTATCTAAAGATTGGTGTCGGCACAAGAACTTCAATGCCTCAAAACCCTACTACTATAAAACAATAAAAATATAGTCCTCCAAAAGTATGGAGGTCTCATCAAAAGCTGACAAGTAGATGAAGTGATCTCAATGGAATGCATGTTTATGATCCTACATACCTGCATCATAAAATGATACATGTCATTATCAGTATATTGAATGTACGTGTATATAATATGGCTGAATAAAACAAATAAATTTGAAGATGGAATTCATATCAAGTAAAACAATTGTAACACCCTCAAAAATCAGAACTAAGATCAAACAAGAGAAAATGACAAACCACATAGGGGTCCATCGGGCCGTGAAGAGGATCATGACCCGTCACCCTGCTCGTGGTTGTGCATCCAGTAAAAAGTGAAGGACCACGGACCACTAGACGGTATGTGGAACTTCACAGGGGTCGTGGAGTGGCCCGTGAAAAAGGGCTTAGAACTCCCAAGCCTTTGTGAAGAACGAAGTCGCCTAAACGGCCCGTGGAGCTTCACACGAGCCGTTAAATGACTCGTGGAAGAGGCTTGTCAGACTTTGAGGCTTGGGTCAACTTCAAACAAATATATTTTTAACAAAAATTAATTAGGTGACTCATGACCTACCAAATTAAAGATTTTACAACGCCATCGAATTTACCTAATTCCAAGCTCGGAGTAAAAAGTAATGCTCAAACTAATGAAGCCCTATCGAGCAGAGCATTTTCATGACCCACTTGATGGGTCGTGGTGCTCTAGAAGGCCCGTGGATCCTGTCTTGAAGTCACTTCGTCAGTTTTTAAGTCAGGGTCGCATTGGTCTTTTCCCCTATGCATTTTGTACTTAAACACGTTAGTTTACTATAATCTTTTATGTTTTTAATTAGAAAATGCCCCCAACTTGATTGTGTCAACATCATAGCATTAGGGGCATTTTGTATAATCCGATTTCTTTTCTTCAAATGGTCGTACTCTCACAAATTATGCAATACTTAGGGGTGTGGAAGTAGCTAGAATGAAATTTCTTTGGCACTTACCTAATAATATAGTCAGACACTGCGTAGAATTCTCATTCTTCAAAAATCATCTAACTTAGAACAAAAAGAACAAAAAAGAGGCAATAGCTTTCCCAAGAAACAAAGGTCTTCTTCAAGTTCAGCCCCAAAACCCAAAGGATTTCTCTGTAGTTTTCGTCACCAGATATGTGGAATTTATCCAGGTTAAGATTTGATATGCCGCAAATATGAATCATTTTGAGTATATAATAGATTAAACGACTCAAAATATTTTGCGAAGCTCATATATAAAATTTGGAATAGCTTAGAAGAGATTTGATTTATCAGAATTTTAAACAATCAGCTTGTGTAGGGATGATATACTGTTAAAGCTTATAAATATTGTATAAACCACGTACATTTATGTATATGTACAGTTTTGAGACATAGCTATATATCATATTATATCTGGTTATATCGTATTTGTACAAACATCGATACATTACATATACATGTAATCATTTAATTGAAAACATTTTTGGCCAACTGTATATTTACACAAGAGTCCATTTAAAATAGGCATATGTCCTATCCCCGCAAAATCGAGGGGCCCTATTATTTTTAAGTAACAATAGGCTATATGTTTTTTTTTTTAAAATATTGAGTACCGATTATTTTGATTTGTTTATTGAATAGTATTCATAGAAAAATTGAAGTTTCCATATAAAAAGCAAAAATTATTAGAAGTTTGACATATCTAGAGTATTATATCTTAATTAGAATTAAATGAATTGACTATATTTATCGAAAAGGAGTAATTAGACGGAAAAAAATTGATTATGAGATCTCGAAAAGCTAGAAGAATACACATCATACAAAAATATACTTGGGAAAAAAATGTAAGGCGTTTATTTGAATTTAATTTAGCTTTAGGCAACTAGTGCGATTAAGCCGCACAACGAATACTTACTAGGACCAGAAAATACTTACTAGGACCAGAAAACATAAGATACCAAATAAAGTTTCAAAAGATACCTACTAATATTTACTGAAGTAAATTTCTTACATCTATTTAAAAGAATATTACATATCACATGTACAAGTTCAACCAAAACATTTGCACATCACTCAGCACCAAAGCTGCAACCAACATAATTTTGAGTGATTATGTTAAGACGATTTTGCATGACATCCATAGAAGGATAAGGAGGAAAACACAGACGGTAAAAGCATGTGCGCGAGGAAGGCAAGCAATCATGAGAGACTGAAGTTCGGTAGATGTGAAGTTTAGAATCTAGACCACCAAAGCCCTCAACTGGCAGAGACTTGATTGAAGTCCAGAAGAAGAGAAGCACATTTCTCTGCTCAGCCGACATACTTCCAACTATCTGCAGTAATAGAAAAGAAAAACTTTGAAAATGCTGCCCAGAAATCTACCACATCCGAAAACAATGAAGAAAGAGAAGATCAAAGGTCTACACTTCTCGACAGTTAATACTCTGGAAACATAACAAGAAATAAGTACCTCCCAGAACCACGATATTTGAGGATCATCTTTTTCGTAGCCATTGTAATTTGTATGTTCTTTCCAGTCTTCTACAGAAACAACAGTTTTACTCCCATGAAGCATCCTGTTAAGGTCTTCATGATCGAGGATCTGGTAAAAGGATTTCCGGAGCCGCCAGTCAGTAATTATGTCAGCAAAACCTTGAGCAAAATGGGCTACCTGCTGAGCAATTGATGTGACAAAACGGTGTTTAACAAGAAGATTAATATAGTTATCCCTATTCTCACTGTTCACTAACGTATTTTTCCCATTAGGGCAAAGCTCCACCACTTTCCTGGATCCCAATTCTTCATCTTCACAAACAAATGTTAGGCCTAGGACATCTTCATCCACCATCTTCGTATCCATCTCCAGTATCTTCTTGCAGCCACTGTACAAGTAGGGATCTGCACCCCTAATGTCTTCAAACGAAATATCCTCTCCAGCTAATTGCAAAAAGAACACACGATCAAACGCAATGCTTATTTGTACTCTATGCAACAAGGCCAACGCAATCATCCTGCCGGAGAAGGTAAAATACTCAAGGTGCAAGGGATCCACTTTAGATGCTGCAAGCACAAAATGCAGATGAGGGTTATATGCATTGTAAGTTGTAACAGAGAATAATATTACTTTTCGTGAAACGTCAAAAGATTGTATTGGACAGATTGCAGCCATCTTATGGAGTATATTCCCAGTTGTTTCAAACATATTATAACGAAGAAAAAAATGATAATACAGCTATTAAATACTCATTCATATGCCATACAATCCAGGTACAATATGCAGCTTAATTGAGAAAGATGTCAAGGTAAAACTGCTATGGCCATAAATAAGACTTGGAACTCTTTTGAACATTACTTCATAAACTTTATCTGATTGCCTGGTGGATTGGAGAATCAGAGAACCTAAGGACATCAATAATAACACAACTAAGAAAATATACTAACATGAGAACTAAATCGAGACAAAATTAAAAATAAAACTTCAGCATGTTAGAATGGCTTAATCTCCTCAAGCCAGAAACGAGTTAAAAATTATCAGTTGTCCCGTATTTACGACATACTTTAGGGATCCGGCCAGGCACGATGAATGTTGAAACCTATTCCAAAAACCCAACTTCCAACAAATCCAGACAATAACACAGTACCGAAAAGAAATGGGAAAATGCACAAGTACCCCCCTAGACTATGAACGAAATCCCAAAGACACACCTGAACTAAACTAAGGTCATATTACCCCTTAACTTATTTTTTTTGTAATTTTGTACACCTTTTGTTTTACGTGGCACACTCCATGACTCCACGCAATTGAGGCGCGTGGAAGATATTTGGATACCACGTAAATTTTTCTATCTGAGACATACCTCCCTAGGCACCCAAATTCTTATCCATGGCCAAATACAGAAGGGAAAAACCTACCTTTGATCAAGAGTGTATAGCAAGACATAATAGTAAATAGACCATTTGTTTGTCCTTCCCAATCACAGTATCGGGTTTGGGCTGCTGCTCAGTTGTTCTAAAAGCTGTCCTAGTTGTTTCGTCTTTCTAAGGAGGATTCGTTATCCTTTTGGGTCGGCTACATAGTTAAACAAATCTGAGAAGGGGAGTGTGGCAGTGGTTTGATACACGAAAAGAAGCTAAACAAATCTGAGAAGGGGAGTCCAGCAGTGGTTTGATACACGAAAAGAAGCTAAACAATCTGAAATTCCGTTTTTATCGGGTATTATCTTGCCATATCAGGATCTTTCTTTTCCTATTCTCACCCTTGAATAATGAATGCATCTTTCTGTAGTTCCTTCCACAAACATTCAATGTGCGACCTCATTCCTTTATCTTTAGTTATACAAGTTCCATTTCGCTTACAATTACTTTAAATAGATTAATGCACTTTGGAATTAGTAAAACCCTCAAACATGGGTTTCATGAAAGAGTTGAACCTCAAAGAATGCTATGACGGTATGAACATCAAGCAACCTTACATGGTTTACATAAGGAGAGATAATACGTATACTCATACTCACAAGGATTCAACCTCTGTCTCATACTCTTTATCTATTTTTGAGGAAAAATCAAATAAGAAACATCTATCATGCTCGACAACTTTAGATCCAAAAACTAACAGGAGGGATAAATGAGAACAAAATGTCAACAAACGCTTACCTGGATTTGGGAAAAACCTTCTACCGTCATTTAGGCATGAAACAAATAGAGCATTTTGAGGGTTGAAAATTGCTTCACATACCAAGGAAAACCACTCCCTCAACACACCAGGCCCGGTAGCTTCTTCATTCTCAAATTGAATAAATAACTGGCCTTGCAGCGACTTAGGACTCGCACGTCCAATGTACTCAAATGATTGTTCAAACAAACGAGACCTGCAAATGAGCATCTCGTACAACTCCTCATTCTTGTGCCTCCCTTCTTGAAGCATCTTCAAGGCAAACCGCTGCCTTATCTTAAAATTTGTTACCTCCTTGTGCTCAAGAATCCACTGATAATCCGTAGACTTTTTTGAAAGTCTAACTATCAGAAAGCACAATTCAACTCTTCTTTGCCTCATCTTCTCCCAAAACATTTCCTCCATACCCTTATACAACTTTGAAATGCTTTCTAACTCCTTTAGAATTAAAAGATATTGAGACCAACAGCTTACAATAGGCTCACCTCTTTCTTTGTTTATCAAACCCAGTTGGCTTTCAAGTTTCTTTAGACACAACTCCAATTTTTCCAGCAAGTCACAAAAAACATGATGCACGCCTTCAATCTCAAAACATTCATTTCCTGCTTCCCCTTGCATCAAGGAAGGGAAACTGACCGGACTGCCAAATGCTTCTCGACGCTGTATTGCACACTTTACCGGATGCATAAACTTAATAAACTCACACACATCACTGTCCGATAACGGTATAAACTCAGCTGATTGCACACTCAATTCTAAAGCACGTGATAACCTTGTTGCCAACTCACGAACTAAAGTAATAACATCCTGCAATCTTGACATACACTTGACATCACGGACATACCACTCCATCATTGAAGCTAAACTACTCCGGCAAAATATATATAAAGCATCATCAACACCCACAGACCCTCTTAGAATCTTACAAAACTCGAACAATATAGGAGAAAACTGCCTATATACGGTTACAGGATTGGCGAAAAGTGTCTTAAATGAATCAATAAATTGACAAATACATTCACGAGCAGCTTGTTTGGTAGTTAGAGAAGGAGATACATAAAGTTTTACCAGAGCCTCAGGAACAGAGGAGTGAATAAATATTTGGAGATATTGCTCGGATCTATCTGCGCCATCCTTTGGGGTCATTATGAGAAAATCTGTAAGCATCTTCATCATACACGTGACATTAGCATTAACATCCGTGTTGTCATCGCAATTGCAGAGGTCATTAATAAGCGAATTTAAGTCATTCATCAGCTTCCACGTGTACGGATGGCGCGTGCTTCTCATTCTTCCAACGAGTTGCAGAGTATCATCGTTTTGTATACCACATTCCGATAACCTTTGTTGCAACTGAAGCTGTTTCCCGCGGTAGATTAATCGCTGTTCCATTCGTGGTACACCGGAGGTCGATTGAATTGATCGAATACCGGTGATCGACTGGATTTTCCGGTGAACTGATGCAACTGAGTCGGAGGAATCAGCTTGAAGAACCAGGGTTTTGCCGCCAGAAAACATACGGACGAAGAACTGAATAGGAGATGACAGAGAAAGAGGGAGAGTTTCGTCATATCTCATGCAGGCATCTGCGGCGGCATAATCATCGAACTTGCGTCTGGTATTGTGGTACGCCATTGGAAGTTTTGATCAGCAGGCAGGAGGAAGGAAGAGTTTGAGCTCTAATTTTGAACGAGTGTTCAGTTAAATGAGTCAGACAAATAAGGAAGAGTTTGTCTTACCTATTAACACTCATTCTTCCTCCATCCAAGTAGGAAAAGGTAATCCTAACCGAAATATATGTCTTAATTAAACTAAGATTTTATTATTTTAAAATTTATGTTTTTAAATAAATTTGTACACTTTTTTGGCTTACAATTGCATACAAATATTTCTCACGCGTCTCAATCGGGTGGAGTCACGATGTGTGTTACGTAAGATAAAAGGTGTACAAAATAATAATAAAAATAAGTTCAGGGATAATAGAACCTTAGTTTAGTTAAGGTGTTCGGTCATAGTTTAGAGGACAGTGACAGAGCTAAGATTTTTAATGAAAGGGTTCAAAATATAGAAAAGTAAACATACGGACTGATCGAAAGGATGTTCGACATCTACTATATATACATAAAAAATAATTTTAACCATATATAAATAGTAAGATTTTCTGTCGAAGGGGGTTTGGATGAACCCCCGACACACTGCTGGCTCCGCCACTGCTGGAGGGTACTTATGCCTTATTCCTTCAAAATACGAAATGAATTGTTTTTTCTTTTTCAGTATTAAAAAGAAGAATATATTTACGTACTCCCTTTAAAATAGGCAGGTGTTTTACTCCTGCAAATTCCAGGGGACCTATTTTTTAAATTTATAATAGGCTATGTTTTCTTACAAAAAAAAAAATGAATATTGAGTACCGAATTTTTTGGTTTGCTTATTGAGTACTATTTGTTGAAGAATAAAGTCTTTATATAAAAAGCAAATATTATTAGAAGTTCCACACGTCTAGAGTATTATGTCTCAAGAGAAATTAAATAAATTTACTATATTATCGATTGAACATGAATTATTAGAAAAAATTGATTACGAAAAAACTATTAACTTTAATCTCAAAAAGCAAGAAGAATACACTTCATTTTGTATTTAGCTTTAGTTCACTAGTGTGTTTATATTCAGCTTTAGACCACTAGTGTGCTTGAGACGCATTGCTAACCCAACAAACCAAATGTAGATACAATGGGACTGGGCAAGTTTGAGCTTTTGAGGAAGGGGGGTGGAGGTCCAATTTTTTCTTTAAAAAAAAAATCATGGGGGCGGAGCGAATTTGCGGTTTGCAAATTGAAATCTCACACTAAAACTAAAACCTAAAATCATTTCAATCAGGTTGTTATTTATTAGGTTTCCTTAATATCAATCCATCTATTCCAATTGTTTTTAATTTATCATCGATCGATATTAAATCAAACATAAACTACTTTCACTATTCGAAATAGATATTCATCAATAACTATAAGAAAGAGTAGTAAAAGTTGCCATTTTTTCAGCTATTAATGTAAGGAAAAATTCATTTATAAATTCCACTCTAATGTAACCTAGCTTTCTGAAAAAAAACTGATGAGCTCTTTGTTCACAACTTTATGCAAGTTTGCCTAGCAACCACTCTGCCCTGCCACTTTTTTAGAAGGTTGGCATTATTACATCTATTTAGAAGAATATTACATATCACATGTACCAAATTTGCACATCACTCGGCACCAAAGCTGCAACCAACATAATTTTGGGTGATTATGTTAAGACGATTTTGCATGACATCCATAGACGGATAAGGAGGAAAACACAGGCGATAAAAGCAAGTGTGCGAGGTAGGCAAGCAATCATGAGAGTTTGAGGTTCTGTAGATGTGAAGTTTCGATTCTAGACCACCAAAACCCTCAACAGGCAGAGACTTGATTGAAGTCCAGAAGAAGAGAAGCACATTTCTCTGCTCTGCCGACATACTTCCAACTATCTGCAGCAATAGAAAAGAAAAACTTTAAAAAATAATAACTTTGGAAGAGTTCAGAAATCTATCACGTCCGCAAATAATAAAGAAAGAGAAGATTAAAGGGGCAAAAATGTAGACTTCTCAAATGTAAATACTCTGGAAACATAACAAGAAATAAGTACCTCCCAGAACCACGATATTTGAGGATCATCTTTTTTGTAGCCATTGTAATTCGTATGTTCTTTCCAGTCTTCTACAGAAACAGCAGCCTTACTCCCATGGAGCATTTTGTTAAGGTCTTCATGATCTAGGATCCTGTAAAAGGATTCCCGGAGTCGTCGGTCAGTAATTACGTCAGCAAAGCCTTGAGCAAAATGGGCTACCTGATGAGCAATCGATGTAACAAACCGGTGTTTAACAAGAAGATTCACATAGTTATCCCTATTTTGACTGTTCACTATCGTATTTTTCCCATTAGGGCAAAGCTCCACTACTTTCCTGGATCCGAATTCTTCATATTCATAAACAAATGTTAGGCCTAGGATATCTTCATCCACCATCTTAGTATCCATCTCCAGTATGTTCTTGCAGCCTCTGTACAAGTACGGATCTGCATCTATAATGTCTTCAAGCAAAATAGCCTCCCCAGCTAGTTGCCTAAAGAACACACGATCAAACGCGATGCTTATTTGCACTCTATGCAACAAGGCCAATGCAATAATCCTCCCAGAGAAGACAAAATACTCAAGGTGCAATGGGTCCACTTTAGATACTGCAAGCACAAATGCAAATGAAGGTTATTTGCATTGTAGCAGAGAGAATAATATTACTTTCGTGAAACATCAAAAGATTGTATCAAAACAGCTTTCTAGTTGCAACCATCTTATAAATGTAGTTGTGCCATACAATCCAAGTATATTAATGAGGAAAAGGAATGATGATACAACTAGTAAATACTTATTAATATGCCATACAAACCAAGTATACTAATGCACCTTCATTGAGAAAGATATCTAGCTAGAACTGTCATGCCATAAATAAGACAAACTCGTTCGATCATTACTTCATGAACTTTATTTGATTGCCTGGTGTGATTGGAGAATCAGAGAACCAAAGGACATCAATAATAACACAACCAAAAAAATATACTAACATGAGAACTAAATCAAGACAAAATTAAATTTAAAATCTCAGCATGTGGCTTAATCTCCTCAAGCAGACTGGCAAAATTAAACAAAAACTCAGCTTTCCTGCTGGACAGTAAATGAATATTGGCAGAAGTGACAAAAGGAGACAAAAACTCAGCTTTTCTGTTGGACAGTAAATGAACTTATGAAGTCAAGTATGGTATCAATGTCATTTACATTTGAGTTAATTCAAACTAACATTATATTCTTTCCTTTCCCGGCGAAGTATCATTTTCTCTCTAGATGATCCATAAGATTGCTGCCAGTAGGGAAAAACCTACCTTTGATCAAGAGTGTATAGCAAGACTTAATAGCAAATAGACCATTTGTTTGTCCTTCCCAATCATAGTATCAGGCTAGGGCTGTAGGTTGGGGCTGCTGCTCAGTTGTTCTAAAAGCTGTCCTAGTTGTTTATTCCTTCTAAGGAGGGTTTTCTATCCTTCTTTTGGGTCCGCTACATAGTTAAACAAATCTGAGAAGGGGAGTGTAGCAGTGGTTTTATACACGAAAAGATGCTAAAGAATCTGAAATTTCGTTTGTAGCGGGTGTTATCTTGCCATATCAGGATCTTTCTTTTTTGGGTACACTCAACCCTTGAAAAATGAATAGTTCATGTTTCTATAGTTCCTTTCACCAACCTCCAATGTGTGTCCTCATTCCTATTTCATTAGTTATACAAGTTCCATTTTGCTTACCATTACTTTAAGTAGATTAATACCCTTTGGAATTACTTATGTAGCAACGAATCAGTAAAACCCTCAAACATGGATTTCATGAAATAGTTGAACCTCCAAGAATGCTATGAGGGTATGAACAGCAACATCAAGCAACCTTACATGGTTTACATAAAGAGAGATAATATGTATACTCATACTCATAAAGATTCAACCTCTATTTCATACTACTTATCTATTTTTGAGGAAAAATCAGATAGAAACATCTTTCATACATACTCGACAACTTTAGGTAAAAAAACAAACAGAAGGGATAAATGAGAACAAAATGTCACATGTTTGTGCACATAAAGGCAATAAAAGTTTACCTGGATTTGGGAGAAACCTTCTGCCGTCATCTGAGCATGAAACAAATAGAGCATTCTGAGGGTTGAAAATGGCTTCACATACCAAGGAAAACCACTCCCTCAACACACCAGGCCCGGTAGCTTCTTCATTCTCAAATCGAATAAATAACTGGCCTCGCAGCGACCTACGACTAGCATGTCCAATGTACTCAAATGAGTCTTCAAACAAATAAGACCTGCAAATGAGCATCTCCCAAATCTCCTCGCTCTTGTGCCTCCCTTCTCGGAGCATCTTCAAGGCAAAATGTTGCCTTATCTTAAAATTCGTTACTTCCTTATGCTCAAGCATCCACTGATAATCCGTAGACTTTTTTGAAAGTCTACCTATCAGAAAGCACAAAGCAACACTTCGTTCCCTCATCTTCTCCCAAAACATTTCCTTCAATCCCTTATACAACTTCGAAATGCTTTCTAACTCCTTCAGAATCAGAAGATACTCGGACCAACAGCCTACAATAGGCTCACCTCTCTCTATGTTTACGAAACCCAGTTGGCTTTCCAGTTCCTTTAGGCACAACTCCATTTTTTCCAGCAATATACAAAATATATCATGCACACCTTTAAGCTCATATCTTCCGTTTCCTGCTTCATCTTGCATCGAGGAAGGTAAACTGACCGGACTACCAGATGCTTTTTGACGTCGTATTGCCCGCTTTACCGCATGCATCAACTGAATAAACACACACACATCACTCTCTGATAACTGTTTAAACTCAGTTGATTGTGCACTCAATTCCAAAGTATGACATAACCTTGTTGCCAACTCATCAACAAAAGGGAAAATATCCTGCAAACTTAATACATGCTTAACATCATAAACATTCTCCTTCATCATTGCCGCTAAACTAGTACGGCAAAATATGTATAAATTATCATCGACACCCACAGCCCCTCTTAGAATCGTACAGAACTCGAAGAAAATAGGAGCAAACAGCCTATATACGGTTGTAGGTTCGGTGAAAAGGTTCATACAGTCATTTATAAATTGATGAATGCATCCACTAGCAGCTTGTTTTGTAATTACAAAAGGAGATACATAAAGTTTTACCAGGGCCGCAGGAACAGAGGAGTGAATAAATATTTGGAGATATTCCTCAGATCCATCTGAGCCATCGATTGGTGTTTTTGCGATAAAATCGGTAAGCATCTTACTCATACGGGTGAGATTAGCAATAATATTTGTGTTATCACTAAAGTTGCAGAGGTCATGAATAACCAAATTCAAGTCACTCATTAGCTTCCACGTCTGCGGATGGGACATGGTTCGCATTCTGCGGACGAGTTGCAGCGTATAGTCATTTTGTATACCACATTCCGATAACGTTTGAGACAGCTCAAGCTGTTTGCCGCGGTAGATTAATCCCTGTTCCATTGCTGGTCCAGAGGAGGTCGATTGGATTGGTCGAATTCCGGTGATTGAATGGATTTTCCAGTGAATAGATGCAACTGTATCAGACGAATCGGCTTGAATGACCAGTGTTTTGCTGCCGGAAAACATACGGATGAAGAATTGAACGGGAGTTCTCAGAGAAGAATTGAAAAGAATTTCGTTATGTCTCATCCTGGATGTGCTGGAAGCGGCATAATCATTGAACTTGCGTTTGGTACTAGTGTCGTGAGGTAACTGGTCCGCCATTGATGAGCAAGAAGAAAAGAGTTTTGAGCTCTGCACTAATTTTTAACATACGTTAAGAGGAAATGAAAGTTGTCTTGCCTATTAAGCTTCAGTCTTCCTCCACGTGTGCACTAATTTCAAATATTTTTCTTACTGTATTTTGACTTTCCACATATATATTTAAGGTCAAATATTTTAGAAATGAATCAGACAAAAAATAAGTCAAACGATCCATAATACTCACCAGTTATATTATTTTCCTTTTTTGTCTGTTGTATAGATGTATTTAAGGTCATAACTCATAATATTAAAGGGTTATTTGTAGTACATTTAATTGAACTTTCATTTAGAATTACAAAAACAAAAAATATTCATTATTTTCTTAAATTTTGTGTCAGTGAAATTACGTCATTCTTTTTTAAATTCAAAATCTTTGTTTTAAGCTATTTTCCTTTTTTGTCTGTTTCAAAAAAAGAAATATATATATATATATATATATATATATATATATAACATGCTCTTCTTCTCTCACATGAAATTACTATTTCTAATTTATAAAAAGAGGATTGAATATTCCATACATAAATTGTGAATAAAATTTACGTAAAAAATAGGCAACATTCTTCCTCTATCCGTGCAAAATCTGAAATACTTTTTTTTTTCTTTATGGTTTGTTTCACCTACTTTATTACACAGTTTCAGTAACTCGACAATAAACATGGTTCTCTCATGAAATTCACAGACAAATTGTTAGTATACCTGCATGGTAATCATTCACATTATTAGTGTACTGGCGTGGTATCTGATTCAATAATAATATATACCGACGTGATAATCTATTCAATAAATATATGTGCTGGCGTGATATCCAAGTCAATAATATATATGTATTGATGTGATATCTGATCGCGCGTGTGTGTGTGGGGCATTGTACCCGATCAAATAAATTAAAACTATATGCACCAGCATGGTAACCATTTTCGGTCATCAATATACAACACAACCATAATCACATTGAATAGTAATCACACTTGTACATTCAAGTAAACACATCTAGAGTCATCTTATACCTTGCCAGAGTATAAGACAAACCAACACTAATGGATCCAACATATGAGCCCTTGCAAAGAGCTTAATGAAGAGTCGCCCCAATCCTACTAGGTGCAATTATGGGATTTAGATTATCTAAATTCTTACACGATCTGGTGCTCAATACTACTTTCAAAACAATCAATAATGTTGAATAACTTTATGATGTCTCGTTTGGGGAAACGGTCCCACTTTAGGGAAAAACCGTTTGTCCTTGTGTTGAGTTAATACTAAAAGACTTCTTTATAGCCTAATGAAGAGTCGCCCCAATCCTACTAGGTGCAATTATGGAATTTAGATTATCTAAATTCTTACCCGATTTGATGTTCAATACTACTTTCAAAACAATGCAATAATATTGAATAACTTTATGATTTTCTCGTTTAGGGAAAAGGTCCCCCTTTGGGGAAAAACTGATTGTCCTTGTGTTGAGTTAATACTCAACAAGGCTTCTTTATAGCTTTACTAAATTTGCTTTAAAAGACTATGCTTTATGAAAAAATGATTGTTCTTTCTCAAAACTGAGATATGTTTTTTTTAAAATATATCAATGCTATTCTTTCTAAAAATAATGCACTTCAAGCAATTCGTGCTTTTCTGAAACTCTTTTTGAAATAAAACTTTTAAGACTTGAAATTTACTTTACTCATGAAAATCATGTATATGAAATAATATGCCAAAATTTTAAAACAACTCATAGCAAGATAGGGTATATTCTTAAAAGATTCATCACAGAAATGTTCACAATTCGTAGTTTGGTACAAGTTCATCAACATGGAGAAGAAATCTTGTTATCTTAGAAGATTCATCCAGAGAGATTATCATATTAGTATAAAAGTTTGATAGGTATCATGACCTAGATCATCGTGATTGACACCCAACCCTCAGGTGGGAGAACCATTACTACAACCCAACTAAAAATTTAACGGAAAACTAAACATTTAAAGATACGAAAGCACATTTAAATGTCTAAAGAATATGGAGTTTCCATAAAATCCAAAAATTTAACAAAACATCTATCTAAACATTGAGAAAAATAACTCCTAAAACCTGAAAGTTAATGTACAAAACTCTAATAATGAATAGTCTAAGAACAAGGGGTACAACCCCAAAACTAAACAAACGAAATATCTAAAGCACTAGTCTAAGTTTGAAGAGAATAGACCAAACAAAATGAGAACTCATGGAAGGTTTGAAAAACTGGCACACCCTTGAATTCGAAATCGATCAGTGATCTCCCAAATAAGGTATGTCAATAGCCGTATGAAGATGCCTTATCCTCAACAAAAAAATAACAAGTGATGTATCATTACACAATCGTAGTGTACTGGTAGAATCACACGGCTACTCTCATAAGCATAATATATAATGAACAATCACAACACAATAAACATACATGTACAAAATACAACTCAGTTATCATTCAGAGTAACATACGGTCTTCCATCAACAATGACAAGTAAACGTAAGCATAACATCAGAAGTAGTTCTCTCATGGAACCCATATTCAAACTGTTAGTGTGTCGAAACATGACACACCCAATGCATGTGTCGGAACGTGATACCCAATTCAATATATATGTTGGAGCGTGACATCGAATCCAATGTATGTATCGAAACGTGACACCTGATCCAATAAGTACAACCAGAATTACAAACACATCCATAATGAACAATACTTAAATCATACAATCAAGTAACAAGTTCATGGAAGTATTGTTTCACAGATCATCATTTCATTAGTTTCGATTCATATTTCCCCATTTACATAAATGCAAGCATACAATGTGCAATCAATCGGCATATATCATACAAACAGGAAATCAAACCATTACCTATCTCGAAATCAAGCTTGAATTCTCCTAAGAAACTTGATCCTCCCTTTTTTAAAATTTTTCCTCTTGTTGTAGGTCTACAAACAATCAATATAACGCATGGATCAATAATTAAGGTCTAATTTACCCAGATTATAACAAACTCAATAACCCCAAAAGCAAACCCATGATCCTAATGTACAACTAGGACTTTTTTTCACCATCAACTTCAGGCCAAAACCCTCCCCCAATGATAATTACCCATGAATCTAAATTCTACATATCAAAAAATGGATTAGGGAAGTAAAATCCTTACCTTTAGCATAAAAAATTATGAAAAACTGTCAAGAACTCATCCTGGGTCGTCTCCTAACTCTTAAGAACGAAGTTTGCAGAAAAATAACGAAATTAGGATTTTCCCCCGATTTAACTTGCGACTGTCCCGCCACAACAAGACCAACCTGCCACAGCGGCCCCATCCTGGCTAAATTAATCCCGCCCTAGTGACTTATATAGAGACAAAACCTCAAAATTTGAGTTCCAAGCCCCCATTTCACAACACACCTTCCACCTTTGACGTTCAGAAACTACATTTTCACGCCATGATCAGTTTCGGGATTTACTCGCTCGAATTCGATATCGTAAAGTCGTACGTGCTCCTTAGCGTCTTAACTATCACCTCATGCCGTTCATTATTAAATTTCTCTAGACCTTACATGACTCGAATTTCGTCTGAATCTGGACTAGGCTACAAATTTCCAAGTTACTACAAAAAGTTATTTTTGACCCAATTCTTTTCCCGTTGGCTTTTCTATAACGACAGGAACATATCAGGAACATATCGTTAACCACTGATGTGGAACTTTTGTCATTCTTTAACACCCCACCTCATGCCCAATGTATTTTTAATTTTTGGGGGTCCCAACATCGAGTGAGACGGGCCCTGCTCTGATACCATGTGAAATTAGGACTTAGACCTAACTCACACCCCAAAAGCTAGCTCATAGGGAGGAGGATTGCCCAAGCCTTATAAGAAATCTACCCATTTCACTAACTCCGATGTAGGACTTTTGTCATGCTTTAACAGTTTTGAATTCAATTATTATTATTCCATAAAATAAAATTATCCAAAGAGGCAACGAGTTTGAAAAAGAGAAATTACAAACAACTTATAAAGTTTCCCCTCTCCCGCGTTTTTCATCGCTTCCACAATTCACAATTCACAATTCACAATTCACTCACGCACGACGAGAAGGAGGAGGAGATTAACTCTCAGGTTTCGCTGATACTCTCAGATTTTGTTCACTCGAATTTTCTCATCGGCTCTCCGGACTCAGAAGCTCCCCATTTCACTGTGAGAGCTCCGCTCAGGAGCTCAGAAGTAAGTCTCAAATTCTTAATTTCACTGCGACGTTTGGGTTTGATTTATGAGAAAACTCTCGTGAATTTCAACCTTAGTTCACGATTTCCTCATTGTTACTGGGCTAAATTATTTTTATGGTTTGAAATTCTTAATTTTAAGTTGAAATTTTCAACCTAGTTATTATTTTGTTGACTTGAATATGAACTAATAGTACTATGTTTGGAATTAATTTTCTGATTGTGCTAGAAAATTTTCAAGTTATGTGACATAATATTTAAATTGTGATGCTGTAGTGGTGCAGCTTGTAGTGCTGCTGTTTTTATTTAGTTATTTTGATATGAGATTTATGTTTATGGTGCAACTTATAGCCTTGTTGTGTTGTTAGGAACTTGATAAATTAGGAAGCATACAAGGCTTGTAGTGTTGTTGTAGTATTGTTACTATTGTAGCTGCTGATTGCCTGATTGAATGGCTATAATCTATATCGTAGTGTTGTTTTGTTGTTCCATTTCTTTTCCTCTGGTCCTTATATAATTATCACTTTCCCATTTAGTTGAAGTTTCAAGGAAGATTTCTTCCAACGATGTTACAATGGATGGGTGGGTCAAGGAGGAAAGTTGATACTGTAAGTGTCAAAGGAAATTACTTATTATTCTGGAGATTTACTTGCATATTTCTGAATTTGAAGGATAATTTTTTACATTTCAAGGAAAGCCTTGGAAGCACAATTGAGCAAATTTGAAATTAGGTAGAACTACAGCTCATTAGTGTGGTTTGTTAGTTGATCTCTAGTAATGCATGTCTCTGGAGATGGTAATGGATTTTAAGTAAAGTTGTGGTTAATACAGTTTAAATGAGGAGTTACATAAAAGTATATTAAAAGATGAAGATCACCCTTTAGAGACTGGGAGCTCAAGCATATTCCTGAAGGAAATGAAAATATTCTTAATCCATGTAGTCCTGGCCTAAATCTTCTTGTAAAAAAGCCTGATCTCCCACACTTTCTTTACGCGAGTTTAATTTTGCACAAGCCAGATTGCAGGTTTGTTGTGACAACATTCAGCTTACTCCACCCCCCAAAATTAAATTTTTAAAAAAAGGAAATAAGAAACAGAACATCCATCTTCTGTTGAAGGCTATCAACTTGTTCTTGTGAAAGTTTGATTTGTTCCCATCATTTTTAAAGATTTAATCTTATTGTGCTTTGGGAAATGTTTTCATACTAACATTTTCTCCTGTGATTTGTATTATCCTTTCGGGGGATGGAAAACCATCAGTCAAGAAGATCAACACAGAAAAGGTATTAAAACATCACCCATCGGTCTTTATTTGATTGGATAATTGTTGTAGCTTTACTCAACCTCAGCATAGGTCAACATTCTTTGATACTGTTATCTTAACTTCCAACGTGTAGAGATTTAGACTAAGGGAATCTTAGTAGTTTAGGTGGTTGATTATTTGAACTCCCACCTTGTTGGTGAGGGTTCGATTTCCCATATTGTAATCCCCTCTCTCATTTCCACTTCCTCAACCCAGTTTAAAATAATAAAAAATAATTAACGGCTCATTTGGACATGCAATATGAAATCATGATTTGAAACCGGATTGTTTTGAAGTTAAAGTTTTGTTTGTACATGTAATTTGGATTTTTAAGTTGTATTTTTTCTCATAAACATGAAAACCTCATTGAGTTATGAAAACTATCGAAATTTCCGCAATTCTTATACAATTTTATCAAATGAGCAAATTATAATACATAAATAAGATAATAGAACATCCAAAGACACTGAATTGATAAATCACATATCGCCATGCTCCTCTTATAAACAAATATTTCGATTATAAACTTCCAAGTACACATAATTTTATGAAGATTCACTACTCAACTAGTAACTAGTTATTCTTTAATATAATCCTTCCACATAGCACCGGGCATGAGTCTTTTCCATATTTAAAATGATGAGTTTTTTTTTTTGGACAAAATATAAACTTATGGGTCAAGAAGTTTCCTAGTTTTTTTTTTTAAGAAAACTTATGGGTCAAGTTCTACATTTAAAACAATTTGAAATCGTGATTTGGAATCCCAAATTATGCTTTATGGAGAATTTGGAATATGATATTGTATGTCCAAGCATAGGCTAAGATGTAGTTGGTCTATCTTATAGGCAAAAACAGTACTTTGAGCAAAGAAAATGGCAAGAGCAGCAGAAAAAAAATGCAAGAGAGAGCTTCTTTGATGAGAAAAGCCCATGTAATCAGCAAGAAAAGAATAGTTGTTCACTTGATATTCTGAGTTTACTGAACGTATCAACAGGTTCTGGGGAACACAAGTCAAATGTCCACTCAGGTACTTTGACTTCAATTTTTGAACTCTCCAAATTTTAAGCATATATAATTATTTGCTCTTTGGGGTAATCGACAATAGCATTTGGTGCTTGTTCATGTTTCTTAGTTTGACCTATCTCAGAGATATTATATTCACACAATCCCATCATTAGGTTACTGGTTGAAGTGATTTTCAAATGATTTATTTTGCTTTCATATTGTTACTCCGTACAACTCAAGCTGATGAATCCTACTATGTGAAATTTGAAAAGATATACACACACATATACACTATAATGTATACCTTTCTTGGATCTTTGGCTAAGATCAAGTATATGTCCACCCTACTCTAATAAATTGTCTCTTAAGTTGCATAATGGTGCAAAATTGGTCTGCAATAAGTACAGTTGTCTCGTCCTTGACAGAAATAATGTGCAATTATTAGTGAATGAAAAGATGTATATCCAGTTTGTGAATATATCAGTGTCATGTAGGACTGTTCCTGTCACACTTATTAAGTATCTCATTTTGCCCACCCCACCCCGCAAAGAAAAAACACTACTTGAAGGTTTGTTGGAAGGATATAATGGTGCTTTTCCCGCAGCCCGTCAATCAGTTAACCGTCGACATATTTTCGTTTATAGTCATATAGTAGAATGGTTATAGTAGGTACGAGGAGAGGTAGAGGTAGACCAAAGAAGTATTGATGATACGTGATTAGACAGGACATACTCTAATTTCAGGTTACCGAGTACATGATCTTAGATAAGAAGATGCGAAGGACACGTATTAGTGGAGAAGGTTAGTAATTAGTGGAGTGTTGTCTTGCTTTTCGAGAGTTTGGGCTGCTTGGTGTTTTTGTCGCTAGCTGTTTCTTCTAGTTCTTCAGTGGATATCTATCATCATCTATTGTTTATTGTGTTTCGATTATCACACTATTTTGTTGTTCTTGGTCTTCTAGTGTAGGATTTGCACTGCCCCTTTGTTAGTTGCTATGGTTTTTCCACTGTTTTCTTCTTTCTTGTACTTGGATTTTCTGTACTTGGGCCGAGGGTGTTTTGGAAACAACCTCTCTACATCCACGAGGTAGTGGTGAGGTCAGCGTACGCTCTACCCTCCCCTACCCCACATTTGGGATTTCTCTAGGTATGTTGTTCAGTTGTTGTTGACATCTGATAAAATTGGAACAATACAAACATATTATGTCACATATCTTACTTGTCAAATAAGTTTATATCTCAACCTGCTCAGCCTGAGGAAGAAAAATCCTTGAAATTTGTGAAAATCAAAATGAATGATGTGCATTTTCACTTACTTTAGATCTCACGAGAACTTTTGAACTACTTGCTAACAGCATGCAACTTCATTAGCACTTATGTCCAAGTGCAATGATTTCCTATCAGGTAATGTTAGGATTCTTCTTTGACAAATTTGTTTACTGTCATTTCCAAGTCTTCAATGATATGACAACCTAATATACATTGTTTATGAATTATAGATCGCAATAAGGAACTGATACAAAATTTCATTATACAATGTGACCGTGTTAAAATTGCACTTATGTCGATTTTCTTTATTTGATGAGTGAACCTATTCCCTTCAATATCTGAGTGATTCTCGATCTCCAATTTGAGGCCTAATTTCTTTTTCATTACTATGTTAGCAAGGCATATTTATGAGGACAATCAAATGCTGCAGCCTTCTCCAGTGACTCAAACAAAAGAAGACATTTATCTTCTCTCTCTTCAACATAAAGAAGGTAGTACACTTGCTTTCTGGCAAAAGCTGGTTTTCTGAAGAGTGTAATTGTACTTTCTTGTCATTTGGATGTATTAAGTATGTGATTCATTGTCCTAATAGGAACGTCACCAAGCTCCCAAGATTATGCAGCCTGCCCAAATCAGTAAGCATCTTTATGTTGAGTGGATTATCCATATTGAATTGCATAAACATAAAAAATCTCGTAGGTTTATCTTGTTGAATTGCATAAATACATATATAAAAAAAAATCCTTGAGGAAGCTTGCTTGAGTATATTTTTAATAATAAAAAGATGCTCAAAAGTGTAGATGGAGAAGCGGATGCTAGCAATTATTAGAAGGTCCAGAATCACCTTGAACTGCATTCTTAGTATTCTACATGTTTGGTTTTGATGTCAATGAAATAACTTTTTTCCTGAAAAAAGTTCAATTAATAGTTGATATTTCTCAGAGCATCAGTCGGAGCACCTGGAGGTCATGAGAGAGGCAATGATAAAGTAAACCCACTGGCAAACTCTACAAGCAAACGTGAGTATAGTATTCATATGGAAGTGTTTGCCTGTAAGCTTCTGTAGTACTTACCTGTCAAAAGAAAATTTAAATGGCTTGTTAAAACATCTTTAGCAATAGGATTAACATTCTGATTGGAGACACTTCTATATGAATTTCAACTTATTATTGTAGTTGAAAGTAGAAGTTCATGGTATTACATCACGATATACTTTTGTTTATAGCGGACAGATGTGTATCAACTGTAAATTTAATGGCCCTACTTTCGAAAAAGCACTTCCCAAGAATATTCTCTGCTTTGAACTGTCAGAGCTAGAATAATTATTTCCATATATACTAAAATCTCAATTTTGCAGAACTCTCTATCATTGACATACTCGGTGATGATGGACCGAACTGTGAGTTGGAAAGTTTAACTCATGAAGGCCATGTTGCATTTTCGATTGAAGGTATATTCGCTGGTTGACCATGAAGCAATTACATTTATGTTTTTTGAAAGACTAACAATTTTATACCAAGGGTGTGACCTAGTGGTCAATGAAGTGAATTGAGAACCATGAAGTTTCGGCTTCAAATCCTAGCAGAGACAAAAAAAAAGCAAAACACTAGGTGATTTCTTTCCATCTGTCTTAGCCTTGATGGGCAGAATTACTCGGTACCTGTTGGTGGTGGGAAGTGACAGGTATTCCATAGAATTTGTCGAGGTGCGCACATGATGGTTCAGAAACTACAATTATGAAAAAAAATCCTACAAATGAGTAGAAAAACTCAATTAACTTCTTTCATTTTCTTTTCTACTTAATGCTCTTTATAGAAATCTTTTCAAATACTCCTTTTGTTTCAATTTGTTTGTCTGGTTTTGACTTGACATAGAGTTTTAAGAAAGTAAAGACTTGGTTCTTGTGGTTAAATATGCTATGTGGAAAGTTGGAATTAAAAAGTTGTCAAAAAAAGAAAAGCGACATTCTTTTTTAAATGGACTACAAAGGAAAGTTAGATGAACAACTTAAAATGGATTGGGTATCATATTACTATTTTTCTTAGCATTAGTCTTTGAGAACTGTGTTGCATGTTTATCCTCTATCATTATTATAATAGAAAATTAGCGATCACACAACAAATCTATAGAAAATTATCTAGCAAAAAATTGCAAGCAATTGTGCCAAACGGAAAAAATCATGTTAGAAAGATATGTGCCTACCACATTTGTATTGGCACAATTCGTACCAAAGTTCTATCCAATTATGTATAAAACCATTACGTCATTTTTTATCTCATAAGTTGTTGGAACAAAGTTTTAGCAGTTTATTTTGATGTGAGAGATCAAACTCTTAAACATCAATTAAAGTTATTAACTACGTGATTAATATGGTAAACAAAAAAACAAGAAGCTAAGCAAAAAGCAGAAGAAAAAGATGTTTAAAACAACATGGGAGAAGAGCTTTATGCTCTTTTAACCAAATTCAAATATTGCCATTAGTAAAGAAAGTGAATGAAAAAATTAAACATTCAAAACTATCTCCGGGTAATAATATATAGCCATATACTACAGAGATTTGTGAAAACTTCTCAAATTAATATCGCTAAAATTAATATTGAAATGATCTAAACGCATGCATATTATATAAGTTAGAGAAAAGATACCAATAGGGCTATATGACGAGAAGATGAAAGGGCGAAGATGGAAGACAACTAATAATTGAGGAACCGTTTTGGCTAAAGGAAAGATCACAACTATTTAAATTAATCACATTTTGCTACTGGGAGTATTTATAATTAACAATTAATAGGAGTTACTTTTCCGTAGTGAAGATAAAGGTGTGCAATGTTTGTCTTTCTTCAATATATTTTTTAGTTTTTAAAAAAAAAATTAGAATGCACATTTAAATTAATTTCTGACAGATGCAAGAATATGAGAGTTATGGTTTTGAAGTGCTAGAAGGTAAATCATTTATTGCTACAAAATATTGTTATGATTAGATTTAAATGAAGGGTAAAATGGTCGTTCAATGTTTGATAGATATTTCATAATTCAACTTTCAACTTCAGGAGCTTCCCACTTATGGAATAAGTACGAATGAATGAACGAATGATGATGATGATGATGATATGAAAAGGGTGGATTTTGAAAAGTTTATCCTGTGGAATTTCAAAGGACCAAAATAGATGCAATGGTTTTACTTTAAGAACATATGCAAATATTAGGCCTGGGTTAAAAAATGTTGTTGTTGTTGTGGCTCCTCTACTATATATAAGTGTGTGTGTGTGTGTGATAATATATGATTCTTTCTTCATTTTCCTTTCTACTTTATGCTCTTTATGGCATCATATCCAGTTTGCAGGGAAAAGAACGGAAGAACTGTCTATATTTGTGTGGCTTTCAGATCTTTTAGAATGAACATTTGATCAGATACCTTTTTGCCTTGCTTAGGTTTAGGTAAAGTTGAAATGTCTACCCCAGTCCATTCACCGCAGCTACCTGGCAGGTAAATATACTTTATTAATCAAGAATAAGAGACCATGAATAATAATTTTGCAAATTCCATCTTGACAAGATTTCTATGATAAGTAGTGTTAGGACTACCCTTGGAAGTCAAGACTATGAATAGGTTGTAAATTTTAATTGACTATGATAGCTGCATACATCAGTTCTATCGACTGAAAACACCATCTGCACATTTAGGTGACTTGCCTTACTTTCCCAGGTTTTGAGGAGATCATCTGGCTGTTAACATGACCTTTTGGATGATAAAGTGTATGTTTTAACTAAATCCGCTTCGCCACTTACATAGAGCTTCAATGCTACTTCCAGCAAGAAGGAATTCCAAATTCCTGTAGAAGCTCTTAACTATTTCCAGATAATCAAAAAAATTAATACAGGCACTCTATAACCACCAGATTCCTTGATAATGTTCACTGACTTAGCTGACATCAGTACTTGATAAGCAAGGGTGTTTGGATACCACACTTTTCTCCAAACAGCTTATCTCAGTACTCTAGCCACTAGAAAGTGATCTGAGACTCTGAGTCCCTCTCTGAAATGTTTAGTGTTCTTAATATTATGTATTATATAACCAAGCCGTGGATATCCTTTCGATCAATTCACGCATGCTTCATGCTTATCTTACATTTTGGAATACTAGATCAGTTTTTGGAGAACTATACACCTGTTTGCTTCTCAGGTTGCTATATTTGGATACACAAGCTTCCTAAATAATTAGTTTTACATAGGACCTTAATCAAATTGGCATGCTTAATGGTTTTAGTTCTTCATGTTGCAGTAAGCTGAATTAGGGGGCACTTCTTTTGTGCTTTGTCGCTACAACCGCACTGAGTTGCTTGGAAATCTTCTTTTGAGAATTCAGTTGCATGGAAATCTTTGAAAGTGCTCCTTCTAAATGCTTCTTTTTATGTTGCATGACAGCAGAACCTTGTCATATGGTAGGCCCTCACCCCCAAGGGCAAGGAGAAAAACTCTCTCATCTGACTATCTTAACAACGGAATAGATGGAATTGAACTTGAACTGGTGAGAGCACTTCCTGATGCTATTACATTCTGTTTTGGGTTGCTAGCTTGCTGCATGTTTACTTCTAGAGCTTCCTTCCAATGACTTGAACTCCTACCTTTATTAGTGTCTCCTTCGTGGGATAGTGGACCATTACCTCTAGAAATCTTTGCGCTTTTACTTCATTTCCTATAATTTATAACTTACTGTTGTCAATTTCTTTTTGTTTCACTTCTTGTGTAGGGTGTTTAGCATGGCATTTGTTTTTTTGTGATGAAACTATTTTTTTGTGTTCAGTTGTCTAAATTCTTTTCACCAAAAGAAGGAAATTGACTTTTGTGAGCATATGCGCTTTTCGGCTACAATTATATAAACTTACACCAGATGGCGTTCTTCAACGTAAACCTCATGTCAACCTGTTTTGAAACACCGCACCTATGCCCTATCTCCACTTCCTATCACTACCATATGTCACATATATTTTTACCCTATCAAACGGCATACAATAATTTAGGAAATACTTGACAAGGTTCTGTAAAAAATTATTCCATAACACACCCTTCATCTACTATATCTTATGATATCAAACGGGCAAAGGCTTTGGCAATAGGTGTTAAAGCCAAGTTCAAGGCTTCCGATAACTAGATGTTTAGTTTCAGCATTCATAGCTTCTTAAATGGTTGGCATCTGAATCTGAAATCTACAGATTCTGTGTTTATTGGTTCAGTTGATGTAAAGCAGCATTTTATGCTCTTGATCTCGAAAAGTGATGAGATACCTAAGTTCTATTCCATTCAATTGTTTTTCAATATATGCGTGCTTTATATATATATATGCACACACACACACTCCATATGTGCATATGCTTATTTTGTCAATAAGCCCCTCACCATCTAAAAATGAAAAATGAAAAATGAAAAACAGTTGGTTCTTTATGCAAGGATTACTGCAATGCAGATGTCCATCCATCATCGGCTCAGCCATACTTGGTTATATGGAGCTCGAATTCCTGATCTCTTCGTTTCTGGTTATATTGACAAACTACAGGATAGCATGATGGTGGATGTCGAACGACCTTTTCATACGATTCCTTTTGACGGATCCTCTTGCTCCAGGGGAGTACAAGATTTACCTGGTAGTGCAGAGCATAATTTACTAGATACCAAATGGTTCTCCTCTAATAACAACTTCACTTATCTGTACACTTCTGAGGATGACGAAATCTTCGGCAAAAACAAGGAAAATTCAAATACAATTTTGAATGGTAGGGTCCTTAATATGTTTTTTCCTTATCTTTTTTCTGTCTTCTACATTGACACCTACAAAGTGGGGTTGAGTTGGTTTCTTGAGTATCATTTTTATTAGGGTAAATCTCTGTTCATTTTCCTGGGAAAAAAAAGTATAATTCAACTTTGTAATTCATTTGGAACCGTTTGTTTGAGAGTTCGCAAAATCAATTTTTAACTTTTCGGAAAATGTATTTGTTTGAACTACTTTGCAAACAAGGAAAAAGTTCCAAAAGTCTGCAAACTTAGACAAATGCCAAGTTAATAACATCATAGTTAGTTAACACATTTAAAGTTCCCATACATATATCTTTATTAAGCTTGAATTTTCGACATTGTTTTTGACAGTTCGCCAATACTAATAACATGTTTCTCTTAAGAGGTTACAGAATTAACCCTGTGGTACAGAGCTTAAAACTGGAGAAGTGCTTTTGAAGTTGCATAGAAATTTCAAACCTTTTGGCACTTCCACATCTTCTAAGGTTTTGCTTCGTTTTACAAGTGACATGACTACATCGTGTTTTATGCTTTCCATTCAGCAAATTCCAGCTTCCCACTTCCTGAAAGCTTTCATGGAGATTGTGGTTCATGTCATTTAGATGCTGTTTCCACTGATTTTTGGAATAGCCAAAGTTGTGGGATGCGAGAATTCAACTTTGAAGACTGTTATTATCAAAATTTTGCCAATTCTTGTAGTGCCAGAAATTATGGGAAGCAAGACATTTATTTTGATGACTCTTATAATCAGAAGCAAAGGTTTCCCATGTAGTACTTCAATCTTTAATTTGATGGTGTTTGTGTTCTATACTGAGGGTCTTCTCCTTGCAGGATCAGGATGAAAGCCAAATCAGAATTCAACATAATAGGTGCTTTACATTTCTGCTATAAGAGATGCTTTTTTAAAAGATGTACATATTCTTTTACCTGTTTTTCTTCTCATGGTTCTATCAAAAAGTCATTTAAATTCTCCAAGTTCAAAAAATATGAACTGTTCAATATGGGGAGCTAAAATGGAGTGTTGTTGAATAGTTTTTCCTGGTATTATTGAGATTATAGTTTGGGCCAATAAGTTGCATTTTCTGTGGTTTTGACGTGTTATTCTCTCTTTAACAGATTCACCAACTCCCTTTTCCAAGCACTTCAAACCAGAGAATTTCAGTGTCTCAGATGGAGAATGGTAGGCACATTTTGCTGTAGATGTGAGGGGAATTCTTTAGTTGGTTTAAACTCTTCTATTTCTTTTTGGCAGGTGTTCCATGGGATGTACAAGTCCTCATTTAATGGATTATATAGACCATGTTGATAGGACATGGTTTGTAAATGAAGATGCAAGAGATAATTTGAGTTTATTGAGGTTGCTATTTGAAGCTCTTTCTGTTTACTGGTCTCTCTGCTGGGCCTTTTCATTTTCTAATGAACTAATCCAGTTTATTCTTGTGGATATGTTGACTTCTCTGCAGCGAAGAGTCATCCACTGCAGGTCAATATCATTTGTACTCACTGACTTGACTTGAGCAATATAATCATTTTTATTTTTGTCCATCCAGTGGTGGGTGACTTGGACACACAACAAAAGATGAACTCAAATAATAAAAGGAGAAGCCAGGACGTATCTGATTGGAGGAAAGAGACAAAATTCTGTGAGAAGTTATTTGCTAAGGAAAGAAACTGCAAGAGGAATGATATTCAGCAAGGAAAGCCAACAAAGTTATCATGGCTACCGAACCAATCAAGAGCAAAGCCAGAAAATCACAATTCTGTATTTTATGAGAAGAGGTCAGACATCAAGAATGATGGACTGAGTGAGGCCAGATGTGGTCCAAGAGAGTCAAATTCAAGATTCAGATCTTTCTGCCAAGCTTCAGTGTCCAAAAGATATGCATCCACTTGCTCCGACTTCTTGGTTGGAGATGTCCTTACTGATCAGGAGCCTAAGTTACAGGTTGACTCCCTACAGAACCTCGAAGGGTCTATCGAATATCCTGGTGAATATGCACCCTCATGTTTTATGATGGAACCAATGACTTTTGAACTAGATAGGCCCGGATGCACCTTCAGGAACTTGTTTCAGGATGCCAAGAAGGGTTGTGGTACTGAGGATTCATTACATACTCTCGGTTCCCATGGCACATTAACAGGACACATTGTAAGAGATGTAGGTAAGCTACCTAATTTCCTGAGCGATGGAGATAAAGGTATTGATGTCCTGCCATTTGATAGCAGCCAGTTTGTCCCCAATACTGAAGTTTCTGGCAGGTGCAAGGGTTTCTCATCAGGAAAGGAAAAGTCAGTGGATGGATCAAGTTCTGTCAATGAGTGTAGTAACTGTGAGGAACCAAAAGAAAAAACTCCAGAAGTGAAGGACAGGACAGGATCGTTTAACTACTCTGAATGTGCAGAAGAAGCATCTTCCTCTGTAGAGATGTCCACTGTATCAAAGGGGGATCAGGACAGTTCATCTAACAATCAGGATACCCAATCTTCACTTAGATTAAAAGCAGAAGATGAAGGTCGAAGATTTTCCTCCTTTGCAATCCTTATTTTTAAATTAGTCATTCGTTTATAATTATAAGAAGTGTCTTTGTGCTTTGCTAGTTACAAAAGATGACAGCAGGTCTTCATCAAAAGAAGGAATGATAACTACACGACAAAGTCACAACGTTCACCAAAATGGGCAAGTTATGATGCTTGAGGCCGTATCCTTCAACTTTTACATGTGCAGTTTTTGAAGGAAGCACAGAATTAATGAACTTGGACAATGGTATGGTACTCTTATCAAGTTTTAATAGATAAATGCAAACATGAACATTGTAATTCTATAGTTGGCTTTTTTAGCATTTGACCTTCATGTGTTTTTCGCTATGGTTTAGACATATGCAAGTTATCTTGTGTTCTAGTGATGCATGACGCCATGACTATTGAACTTGTAGAACCATATTTAGGCTCAGTTTTGATGCTTGTGCAAAATATATCTTTTTGGGGGGGAGACTAGTGAGAACATGCTTTTAACAGAAAACATTAGAAATTAAGACGGAGTGACGGGATTGACTCAAAATAGCTAATAAAATAGATAAAAGAAGGATAATGTTGTCAATGATCACTTTCCCTTCAATTGTTAGTCAATAATCAATAGTGCCATAGTCAATTTGTGCTCCTATTTTTTTGTTTAGTTTTTTGCTTATATTCCTGTCACTGTGCACTGTTGTTTTACCTCCCGATGCATAGTCGTCAACTGCATGGTTTGGTTACTTTGGTCATAGGACACCTCAATTTCGTAACATCTGATTGTTGGTAGGCTCTAGTATAAATTCTTTAGCACCTTCTTCCAAGCACCTATATTGGTAAACAAAGTCAGAAGATAAAACACGGCATAATATGTCTAGTTTTGCTACAAACTAGAAGCAATTATTAGGTTGCTGCTTGAGTAATTACTTCTTGATTCAGGTAAGATGTTCTCGTATGATACAATAACCACAGGTATCTCTTTCAAATTAGAGGGTCCCTGTCATTTAGAAATGTTTCAAATAGTGATTACTTCTGAAAGTGTGGAGGCAAAGAAACTTTGGGGGAGGGAGGGAGAGAGAGCGTCCTTAAGGCCCACTTAATACCTTCACCCTTTTTAGTAGATCGTATGCTGTCATCCTTGATATGAAATCAGTAACGATCAAGTTATGTTCGTTTCCTGCAATATCAAATCAAAGAAAGTGTAAATGCACAAAGTTCTAAAAGATAACATGTCATACATGCTGATCACAGGCATTGAATGATGGACTGGTGATAACACATCACATGCATTGAACTGACCCACTGGTGACACTATTTTTTCCAACCATAAATATATAATGTCTAATATAACCTGATATTTTCTTTGTTCCATGGAGGCAAACATTTGTGACTAGAACGTAAATAAATATGAGCAAATGTTGGACTGTGAAAGAGGTATGGAGCCTCATATTGTATGTTTCTTCATGGTGTTTGGCTACATGGATGAAGAGAGTAGTTATCGAAGTGCTGCCTACTCTTGTATTCTTGCTGTATTGTCTCTCCATAGCCCTACTCTTCTGCCCATTCTCTGCAGTCTGCAGTAGTCACGACAGCAAGGAACAACTCAAATTCACAATTTCCTCATAACTTGAAGAATTTGGTAGTAATTTTGTGAAGTAGAACACATTATTTGGAGTGTCAAAAGAAAGTAGTCACAAATTCATTGCTTAAGCAAACAAGTTCATTACATGTTCAATGCTTGCATAAACCATAGCCATGTTCTCTATTGAGTCTATCGACTTATTACGTTGGGTACAATTTGCTATAGACATTCTAATTCTTTAATTTCTTTAGAATAGTTGGATTCTTAAACCTTTATTAATGCATCTTCAAGTGGTAATTTTTTTATGTCTACAACTACAGGAGTGGGAATGCCAATTAGTGAACTGAGGGCAGAGCAAGGCAACATTAAAAGACTCGTGTACTTGGTATAAACTACAGCTGAGTAAAGTAAATAATGGCAAATGCCTGCTTATTGATGTTCGCTAAGAGGTATACAAGGCTGCATGAATTCAAGATACGTTCATAGATTCACCTTTTCTTTTCTTACCGAACCTCACATATGATTTTTCTTTTTGACTTCTTTAATTCAACGTCTCAATTGAGTTTTAAATATCTCCACTTGTAGATGTATTTGTTTATTCATTATTTGAGTTTCTTATTTTCATGTAATTTTTTATTTCACTTTTAGTGCAAAATATGAAAAATAAAAAAGAAAGAAGTGATTGAAAAAAGAAAAAAAATTTAAAACAAAACTTTTACAACTATATTGTAATTAATAGAGTCTAGGTTTCCGCCTTTATTCCCTTCCATGTCTTCACCATTGACTTTTTCACTTTCTTCACTTGCTCAAAGTTTTAACCCAAAAAATACTTCTTGTCTTATCAATGAATTGAACACAGTTTGTTCTTCTATGACAAATAATTAAAGATGAAGATCAGAGTCAAAGCCTATAACATTTGTCATAACAAAAATAGATAAAATTTCTTTTTTACAAAGAGAGGTTGTCCGTATACCTATTTATTAAGCAAACATGATGTGCTCTTTCAATAAAAGTTGTTTTGGGCTCGTTTAAATGTGAAAATACACTATTTTTTTGCGGGACGAACATGTTCATTTCAAAGTCTTAACGGACGTCCATAAAAAATTTCGGTTATTTTGTTTTGGGATTTTCAGACAAAAAATAATTCATGGGTTACAGCACACGAAAATTGGTAAATCTGACTTTGTCTGCTTTTGGGCTCGTTTTACTTGAAAATGCATCATTTTTCCCCGTGGGATGAACGAGTTTCATTTCTAAGGTCTTAACATACGCCCATGAAAAATTCGGCCATTTTGTTTCTGGATTTCTGTATTAAAAAATTCATGGCTATAGCACACGAAAATCGGTAAAATCTGTTTTTACCTGCTTTAGGGCTCGTTTAAACTTGAAAATGCATAATATTTCCCGCGGGACGAACCGAAGCGCGCATACCCCCATTTCGATGATTTTTCGTGTGCTATAGCACACCATTTTTTGGGTGATCCGGATCACGACGTCAAAAGTGCCAAATTTTTTTGTGGACGTCCGTCAAGACCTAGGCTATGCATCCGGTTGTCCCCTCACGGCCATTCCGACCCATTTTCAAGGTCAAAATAGCCCCAAGCACGCATACCCCTATTTCGACGATTTTTCGTGTGCTATAGCAGACAATTTTTGGGTGATCCGGATCCCGACGTCAAAAGTGCCAAAATTTTTTATGGACGTCCGTCAAAAC